>JACEEZ010003674.1:457574-505074 GCA_016584305.1 Chionoecetes opilio | reverse complement strand
AGACAGGCAGATAGATAGGGAGGCAGACAGGCAGATAGTTAGACAGGCAGGCAGACAGATAGACGGGCAGACAGACATACAGACATACAGAAATAAAGACAGACAGACAGACAGACAGACAGACAGGCAGATAGATAGGGAGGCAGACAGGCAGATAGTTAGACAGGCAGGCAGACAGATAGACGGGCAGACAGACATACAGACATACAGAAATAAAGACAGACAGACAGACAGACAGGCAGATAGATAGGGAGGCAGGCAGGCAGATAGTTAGACAGACAGACAGACAAAACAGACAGACAGACAGACAGACAGACAGACAGACAGATAAAGAAGAAAACAACACATCTTTTTCATCCACTTTTTTCTTCTGTCTTTTATTATTCCGATATTTTTTTTTATTTATTATTCTCACACACACATTTTCTTCTTCTTTTTTTCCTTACAGTATACTTTTTTTTATCTAGTTGTTGTTAAAGGGGAGAAGGAAGGGAGGGGAGGGAGGGCCTGTGATGGTAGGATGGGGAGGGCCTGTGATGGTAGGATGTGGAGGGCCTGTGATGGTAGGATGTGGAGGGCCTGTGATGGTAGGATGGGGAGGGCCTGTGATGGTAGGATGGGGAGGGCCTGTGATGGTAGGATGTGGAGGGCCTGTGATGGTAGGATGGGGAGGGCCTGTGATGGTAGGATGGGGAGGGCCTGTGATGGTAGGATGGGGAGGGCCTGTGATGGTAGGATGGGGAGGGCCTGTGATGGTAGGATGGGGAGGGCCTGTGATGGTAGGATGGGGAGGGCCTGTGATGGTAGGATGGGGAGGGCCTGTGATGGTAGGATGGGGAGGGCCTGTGATGGTAGGATGGGGAGGGCCTGTGATGGTAGGATGTGGAGGGCCTGTGATGGTAGGATGGGGAGGGCCTGTGATGGTAGGATGGGGAGGGCCTGTGATGGTAGGATGGGGAGGGCCTGTGATGGTAGGATGGGGAGGGCCTGTGATGGTAGGATGGGGAGGGCTGTGATGGTAGGATGGGGAGGGCCTGTGATGGTAGGATGGGGAGGGCTGTGATGGTAGGATGGGGAGGGCCTGTGATGGTAGGATGGGTAAAGTATTTTTTCTCTCCTTTTTGTTACCCCGCTTTCAGTCCTCCTCTCACTCCTTTCTTCGGATTTCTCACACTTCTTTCTAACTTTTATCTTCTTTCACCTATCGTCCCACATTATCTACTATTTACCCTCATTTCCCCATTTTTTCCCCATTTTTTCCCCCATTTCATCTACTATTTACCCTCATTTCCCCATTTCCCCCATTTTATCTACTATTTACCCTCATTTCCCCCCCATTTTATCTACTATTTACCCTCATTTCCCCATTTCCCCCATTTTATCTACTATTTACCCTCATTTCCCCATTTCCCCTCCATTTTATCTACTAATTACCCTCATTTCCCCATTTCCCCCACATTTTATCTACTATTTACCCTCATTTCCCCATTTTCCCCCTCATTTTATCTACTATTTACCCTCATTTCCCCATTTTCCCCCTCATTTTATCTACTATTTACCCGCATTTCCCCATTTTTTCCCCCATTTTATCTACTATTTACCCTCATTTCCCCATTTTCCCCCCCATTTCATCTACTATTTACCCTCATTTCCCCATTTCCCCAACATTTTATCTACTATTTACCCTCATTTCCCCATTTCCCCAACATTTTATCTACTATTTACCCTCATTTACCCATTTCCCCCATTTTATCTACTATTTACCCTCATTTCCCCATTTCCCCAACATTTTATCTACTATTTACCCTCATTTCCCCATTTCCCCAACATTTTATCTACTATTTACCCTCATTTCCCCATTTCCCCAACATATTATCTACTATTTACCCTCATTTCCCCATTTCCCCAACATTTTATCTACTATTTACCCTCATTTCCCCATTTCCCCCATTTTATCTACTATTTACCCTCATTTCCCCATTTCCCCTCCATTTTATCTACTAATTACCCTCATTTCCCCATTTTCCCCACATTTTATCTACTATTTACCCTCATTTCCCCATTTCCCCCCTCATTTTATCTACTATTTACCCTCATTTCCCCATTTTCCCCTCATTTTATCTACTATTTACCCTCATTTCCCCATTTTTTCCCCAATTTTATCTACTATTTACCCTCATTTCCCCATTTTCCCCCCATTTTATCTACTATTTACCCTAATTTCCCCATTTCCCCAACATTTTATCTACTATTTACCCTCATTTCCCCATTTTGTCCCCGTTTTATATACTATTTACCCTCATTTCCCCATTTCCACCCCATTTTATCTACTATTTACCCTCATTTCCCCATTTCCCCAACATTTTATCTACTATTTACCCTCATTTCCCCATTTCCCCCTCAGTTTATCTACTATTTACCCTCATTTCCCCATTTCCCCCCATTTTATCTACTATTTACCCTCATTTCCCCATTTCCCCAACATTTTATCTACTATTTACCCTCATTTCCCCATTTCCCCCCATTGTATCTACTATTTACCCTCATTTCCCTATTTTCCCCTCATTTTATCTACTATTTACCCTCATTTCCCCATTTCCCCACCATTTTATCTACTATTTACCCTCATTTCCCCATTTCCCCACCATTTTATCTACTATTTACCCTCATTTCCCCATTCCCCCCTCATTTTATCTACTATTTACCCTCATTTCCCCATTATCCCATTATCCCACGTCCCATTATTCCTTTCCTTCACTTCTCTCTTTCATTCTCATCCCCTTAGTTTGTATACGTATCCTCTTCAACTATCATCCTATACTCCCTATTAGTTACCCACACTCCCCTATTTGCTCTCATCCCATGGCCCCTTTTTCCTTTTATCCCCCATATCTCATCTTTTTTTCCTCTTCCTTTATTATCCTGTTTCACCTATCATCCTATTCTACTTTTAACCTTCATTTCCCCCATCTCCTGTCATCCCACGTCCTCTTCCCCTTGTTATTCCCCCTTTTATTCCCCCTTCTCTTCCCCCTTCACCCTCACCCCTTATTTCATCCCCCGTCACCACTGTCAGGATAGCAACACCTAAACACTCCTCAGGGTAATCAGTCATCATGCCTCATCACCGCAACCTTGATCTGCCTCCTCCTTGTTGCTTATCTTGAACTCATTTATTTATCTTTTTCTTGTTGTCCCCGCCTTCTTGACCGATGGTTCGTGTCACTCCACCTTTCCCCTCCTCCTCCCCCCTGTTCTTGTCGCCAAGCGTTCATCACCACTCCTCCAAATTCGAGTTCATTGACCTTATTCATTTTTTTTATTCTTCTGACATGCACTCAAGATACATGAACACACACACACACACCACACACACACACACACACACACACACACACACACACACACACACACACACACACACACACACACACACACACACACATGATATTCCGCCACGATGGTCTAGTCACTAGTGGATAGAGCTTTGGCGCGCCATTGTGTGGTTAGCCGGTTCGACGCTCGCTCCCGGGGATTTTTCACTGACAAATTAAAGCGGTTACTGTCCCCCTTGAGCAAGGGGATGTGTGAGGCCCCAGCATTACCCAAAGATCGGTCATAATGAGCCCCATGCTCGCTCCGGGAGGGTGAAACTGGCGATCGCGAATCCGGCTCGCGTGGACAAGACTTTTTTTTTTTTTTTTTTTTTTTTTTTTTTTTTTTCTTTTCGTTGGGGCTTATACGCGTAAGGGCCTTAATAGACTACCTTAGTGAGCTCGATCTGTCATCTGGTGGCCGTCTGGGAACTACACGCGGAGCTAGAATGTCGGGTCTCGGGGTGTCGGGCTGGACTTATTTTCTATTATTCCCTACCAAACCAGCTACAATTAAGTGTTGTCATGGTCAACATAGGCTTATGCAAAATGTAAATATACGAGTTTTACATTATTCATGGCGTTATAATGAGGATTGTTGGCAAAATAGAAGCATTCGATCACAGGTGTCCTACAACATTCTACTAAATACTGCAAAGGAATGCTTCAAGGCGGGTGCATGGGTTAATATTACCTCCATGTATGCAAAGAGAAGGTAATATTAACCCATGCACCCGCCTTGAAGCATTCCTTTGCAGTATTTAGTAGAATGTTGTAGGACACCTGTGATCGAATGCTTCTATTTTGCCAACAATCCTCATTATAACGCCATGAATAATGTAAAACTCGTATATTTACATTTTGCATAAGCCTATGTTGACCATGACAACACTTAATTGTAGCTGGTTTGGTAGGGAATAATAGAAAATAAGTCGAGCCCGACACCCCGAGACCCGACATTCTAGCTCCGCGTGTAGACAGTAGTTCCCATACGGCCACCAGATGACAGATCGAGCTCACTAAGGTAGTCTATTACGCTGTAAGTTATTCTTTTCCCTTGGGGGCTCAGGTGGTTGGCCCTGCACCTTCTTGAGAGGGTCGTGAGGGTTGTTCCTCGCCCGTGGTGGCGCAGGCTGGATTTTTATAGTGACACCTGTGATGGTTTTCTGTGATGGCTTGACCTGAGGCTCGTGCTGCCACCTGGTGCCTTTCGCCGCACGTGCAGTCGCAGTCGAAAGGTGAGGTTCATGCAGCATGTGGGCAAGATTAATAGACTACTAATAGACTACTAGGTTAAACCACGCGCAGCTTAGTGACGTCAGTGGCAGTCGTCCGAGAAAACGACGATTTTGTATCGTGGCCTATTCTAAAATATGCCCCGAGCCTCACGAGGATAATCCCCCCACCCACCCACACGCACCTGTGGCCGCGGCGTCCTGCCCTGACCTGACCTCACTCACACCTACTCCTACCCTACCTACCTACCTCTCCATGCCACTCCCTTTTACCTCCTCTTTCCACTATGAGAATATGATTATTAATACTACTATTATTATCATCATTATCATTGTTATTTATATAACGTTTATTACTATTATCATTCCCATTCCTATTAAGCAAGCTCAATAACATGAGTTTGGTTTGGGAGAGGTTGTTAATGGCCAACTGTCATATGAAAATGACTGCAATGTAGTTGTTGGCATAGAACAAAATGTTTACCTCTAGTGTATCTGTACGTGTAGGTTTACAAAAACCTTTGACTTTGTACCAATTTTAGTGGAGAGAGAGAGAGAGAGAGAGAGAGAGAGAGAGAGAGAGAGATTCAGATTCAGATTCAATACTTTTATTCACAATTGAGTTAACATTTGTGAAAAAGACTGTTTCGAGATAACAGTCTTATCTAGAGAGAGAGAGAAAAAAAAAATCCTGGTCTGTGCGAGTGTTCATTCAAGACTGGCGACCTGTTTTGGAGGGAGGCTGACCTCCGGACTGCAGCTGACGTCACGCGCACAAGAGAAAAATTTCAGTTTAGCCGTGGAGAGACCTTTTAAAAGTCTCTAGATCTTGCATGTGGGTATCTTCGGCCACTCGACGATGGAAGAAGCGGTTGCTCCTGGCGGGACTTGAACTCGGGACCTTGTACTCACAACTATATATACCAGGCGCTTATCCACCGCATTAAAGATGGTTGAGAGAGTTGTCTCCGGCAGGATTCGAACTCGGGATATCGAACTCACCACTCCAAGACGCTAACCACTCGGCCACCGCCTCCCCTATGAATGATATACATTTCTAATCCCACAATGGCCTAATCAGAGTTGTTACAATTTCATGATAGAGCGAGACTTCAAATATCCCCAACCATACCTGTAATTATAAGGACTGTATCCAGATAGACCTTATACATAGCTGCACTACCTACCGTAGATAACAGTACAGTCGCCAGGACAACTTTTTTTTCTGTTTACAGACGTGTGGTGGCGTTAATAGTTACATTGCTACATCCATGATTTCAGGACAGTTAGAAGGGGCTATCTGGAAAGTCTGTGTCATTTTGTGTCTTCATCTGTGTCCTATTATGGCTAGAAATGAACAAATGACAAAAATATCTACAAAGTGGCTACCAACAGTAGAGTCGCCATTTTGTGTTTATTTACTGAGTGTACCGCTGTCGTCGTCGCCCGAAAAAAAAACGCGAAGTGAAATTTGAAACCGTCTATACTTGCAGCTACAAAGCATAAAACAACGCTGAAACAGGGTAGATTATACAGTCATGATATAAACTACTGTGTATTATGTTCAGTGGCACGTAAAAATCAGTAGTAATGCTATAATTCGTAATATATAGCGCCTGGCGACATGACTGCAGGTGGCGACTTCACGGTAGGAGAGTAGCGGTTTGGGAAGATGGCGGTCTGTGGCTTCAGGTATAGTTGGCTATGTGTACACTATTATATAAGTGTGATCCTACCTCGTGTTGTAATTAAGGTGATTGCGATGATGGTGGATGTCTGCTTATTAACTTTATTTTAACAATTATTAGGCGTGTATGTATGGCGGAAGGGAGGAATTTGTGAGGTGAAAGCGATAAAGGGAAACAAGCCTAGTCCCCTTATCATACGTATATTGAAGTGGATTATTATGCCCTCTAAGTATAATTATATGCATTTAGATACACCAAAATAAACCACAGGTAATTAAACCAAGATAGTTATCATAGACATAGGCATTAAAAGCAAGTTTGAGATATCAATACACGACATTGGGACTATTTTTTAGACTTATTCATACAAATTGATTAACTAAAATACACCATTACACCACAAATAAATATAGAAATAGATTAAATATAGTATAACACATCGAAATGAAAGAAATGGGAGTTAGAAATATTAACCCAAAATCGGAAAATACATAATTAGACAATAGTTCCAGAATTTGATACGCTGGAATACTTTTTTATAGCCTATTATATTATAGGAATACATTGAATATAGGGATAGGTGTTTGATATAGGTTTGAGTTATTGGTGTGAGGTGGGTGAGTCCAGATCAACACCCAGGGCCAGGCAGGTTGATGCGGCACCACGCAATATTTCCTCGGCTTGTGGCGCTTCACCGGGCTTGAACACGGCACAGGGCGCAGGAACGGGCGGCTCGCGGGACATGGAGGCAGCGGTAGGGCGTGGGCGTGGCCGAGGGCGTGTAGGTGTGGCGGGGGAGGGCGGCGAGATGGGTGACCTGAGGCGCCCACACCTGCCTCCTGACCTGACCCTACCTGGACCCCACCACCACCACGGCGGCGACCCGGGCAGGGGTGCAAGTAGGTCATACCACACTTTATGCATGATTTGTAGAGGGTAGTGGGAAAGGGGGGGGGGGGCGTTCCCTGGTACCCGACCCCCCGTGCGCCCCCGTGGTACCAGGCTAAGGTATTATTTTACACTAAAAGAATAGAAAAAGAAAGAAACTAATAAGATAGAATAAGAGAAGACAACTAATTAAAGACCCAGACAGCAAGAAGAAACACGTCAGGAAGTGCCGTTAAAAAAGGCCTGACTCGACCAACAACTGAACTGAACTAGGACCAAAATTCCCTACACAATTGGGAGTGTGGTTTCTGTTCACCTTATTGGATTCTAGGAAACATTCTCTCTATGAACTTCCGTGGCAAATCATTACTTTTGGAGATATGACATGTTGTTTATAGGGAGGCGAGAGACAAGTGTTTACGTCCGCCACACTCTTCTTCCTCTTGTGACCTGCATCGCCTCTGTTCTTCCCTTGCCGCGGACACTATTTTAATGCAGATTTGGCTTTAGTTAGGAGGTTAAAGCGTGAGGTTAGGTTAGATTAGTGAGTCTAAAGGTGGGGTTAGGTTAGTTTCATTGTCATATCTCATATACACTCATACCTATTAAAAACGTCTTATATCTCCGAAAGAAGTGATTTGCGACGGAAGTGTTCCTAGAGAGAATGTTTCTTAGAATCTATTAAGGTGAACAGAAACCACACTCCCAATTGTGTAGGGAATTTCGGTCCTAGTGTAGAAATTTACGCAGGCTAACTCGGCGAGTAATAATGGACGAGAACTGCGCGGTCATTTTCAGAGACACTGACTACTTTTTCCTGGCCAAAAATAGTTGTGTTTTCTATTGGAGAATGTTTTACTTTCCGGAAACCCATAGTTTTCATACAAACAAAAATTTTCATCACCGAAGTTTATGGTCGCCGTTTGCATTAAAAACACTGTATCTCCGTCAGAAAAAGCACTATAACTTGGCCGGGAAAAATTTGTCAGGGTCTCTGATAACAGGGAAGTGATTGAATAGAACAAAGTATACCTAACCTAACCTAACTTTTACCTAACTTTATATGTTTTCATTGGTAAAATTATAGTCCTTTCCCGCCCTTATTCGTGGGCTTTTTTCCTCCAGACCTTCACAGATCCCTTCAGATACCTCCAAAACGCAATTATAAAGTGGGGGAGAGATAAAAAAAAAAAAAAATTGCTAATCTAACCTCAATATAACCTAACCTAGCCCTTAACAGTAACCTCCTAGCGAGACTTAAGGGCAAGAAAGAGGTAGTATTTCACAGGGTTGTTTGATTTAAATCAAATGATTTTTTTTTTAAATCACTGATTTAAATCATAACCTTATCATTATTTGAAAACGAGAGGGGAAATAAGGAAAATTAAGCCAATGGGCTTTATGAACACCAATGTTATCATTGTAGTATAATGCTATGATAATGAGACACCATGAGTGGTGCGGGGAACCACTGTGGCACTTTGAGACAGCAAATTGCCATGTGGCTGTTTTCACAGCAGAAATATTTTGTTCTCCATTATATACAGTATATATTTTTGTTGTACTGTACAAAAAGCCACACTGCTATAACCAAAAGTTGAATGTGCATGTTACTTTTGTTTATAAGAAGCCAAAGTGATATTAACCAAAGTTTAATATGCATTATAATTATCAAACAAAAAATATAATTCTCTTGTTTAACCGCCGAAGTAATTATTACTACAACAACAATCCCATTGAATCCGATTGCCTTGCCATTGAGAAGTCAAGTAGCAAGGATGACTATGACAAATTAGGCCCAACAGTATGATATAGCACAATCAGGCAATATTTTGTGTAGCTGACTCTCATCACAGACAGAATGATGACCTTTCATATGCCAGCTAGGAGGTTATTACCGGAAGTCAAATTAATAATAAATTGTTGTGTCTTGGGGGGGGGGGGGGTAAAGCTTGCAGGACGGTAAAGACCGCCCACTCGATCCCCCAGCCAATAGGAACCACGAATGGGACAGGGCCAGTCTGGATGTGTTTTCACGAGCATCAGTGCAACCTGGGCCAGCCTAGACCGGTCTAGACTGGCCTGGCAAACGTCGCGAAAGCACGCTAATAGTCGCTTATAGACCTACTAGGCCTATTGATGTGAAAACGTCCTTTTTCACAGAAATTGAAAATATGTAAATTCATCTGTATTTCATGTTATATGCATTTTTTATTCACGTATTCTTTCTCTTTTCAGTTAGAAATATGCTAAATAATATCCTGTAGTAGTTAGATTTCATGTACAACATCTAATTAATAAAAAATAAAAAAATTGATTTAAATCAAATAAATCGGATTTTTTTTTTTTTAATAAAAAAAAATCCACAACCCTGGTATTTTACCATGTTAGGTTATATTGAGGTTAGGGTAGTATTTTTTTGGTAAAACTCTTAGAGTCCGTTCTCGCCCTTATTACTGTTTTTTTTTCTTTCTCCAGACCTTCACAGGTTCCTTCAGATACCTCTAAGACTTAATTTTAAAGTGGGGGAGAGATGCCCCCTTCCCTCTACCCCAACAACCCTGGGGGACATGTGGGAATGCGGGGTTTTAGGGGGGGAGACGAAATTGTCACATTTACAGCATGTACTATATCTAAACACACTAATCAGGGGTATCCGCCCCACTGGACCCCCCCCCCACCCCCTAAGGGGTTATTAGCCCAACCTCACCTTTAACCTCCCGAATAGGATGACAAATGGTGAGTCTGTTGGTCGCCATTTTACTCTCTTCCCAGTATATACCTGTATCAGGATCAGGACTGATTCAGCAAATCCAAATGCAGGTTGAATTTATAGGGACAAAGGCCTCAATAGCCTGTATCGATGCTCTTTTATTAGCGAGTGAATTAATCTGAGTGAAGTTCAAGGAGTCTATATTGACAAAATGGATACCGTGCAGAGGCGTGAGCCAAGTGTTAACGTGCGCCTCACTCTTCTTCCTCTTGTGACCTGCATTGCCTCTGTTCTTCCCTTGCCGTGGACACTTTTTTAATGCAGATTTGACTTTGGTTTGGATGTTAAAGTGGGAGTTAGGTTAGATTAGGTTAGGTTAGGTTAGTGAGTCAAAAGGTGGGGTTAGGTTAGTTTAATTTTCATATTCCTATACACTCGGATCTCCTTCCTATTAGGTCATAGGTTCAAGCCGAGGTCAAGGTCAAACACAAGACCAAGGTCCAGGTGTTTGGAGGCTTATTACATGAAACAGTACAGTCTGTTCATGTGTGCGGCGAAACATGGCATAGCCCACGGTGTTATGGACTCATTCAACACAAGTATTTGGCGTTGTCGGTACCTGTACAGGAGGACAAAGATCCGGGTCTTCAAGTCGCTTGTGATCCCTGTCTTACCCTTTAGATGTGAGACATGGACACTAAATAGCGAATTGAAGGGGCGAATAGATTGAAACTGCATATTTACCTTTCTTCATGCTCCATCACAACACGCCACACTGTATATCAGGCGCCTAGAATTGAAACAGCACAAGCGCCACTTTTAAAAAACTGAGAAAAATGCAAACAAACCCCATTACAATATGTTCATTTGTTGCTGATTTACTTTGAAAACACTTTAGGTGCATTTTTTTCATTGATAAAAAGTGGCGCTTGTGCCGTTTCATATCTTGATTTTCTTAGATTAAACTTTAAGCGCGTTTTTCTCAGTTCTTTAAAAGTGGCGCTTGTGCCGTTTCAATTCTAGGCGCCTGATATCTGATCCATTAATTCTTGTATTGTCTGTCACTTAGTCATACAAGAATACAATCACTTAGTCATACAAGTTTACAATCACTTAGTCATACAAGAATACAATCACTTAGTCATACAAGAATACAATCACTTAGTCATACAACAATACAATGGATAAGATAATGCTCAGTAACTTTTATGCTTGTTGGTATATTAAATTACTTGATCTCATAGGCATCATGATATTCCCCATCAGCAAATACATTTTTTTTTTCATTTATCTATATAATGAATGTTATTTGATTGGTTATTCACTGTTATTCTATCTATTTATATTGATCTGTTTATTAAGAAGTCTTGTGTCACATTTCCACGATTTTACCTTTTTTTCTCAAATGTTTCTCATCATAGTATAAAATCACCCTATTTCCATTAACGCCTTCATTCATTCCCCGTCAGACGTACAGGACCCAAAATGCAAGAAGACTTTCTCCCTGTCGGCCGAGGCTCCCGAGTTTGTGCCGAGGACCTTTGCCCCCCCTCAGGCCCCCATGCAGGTCCACCTCCCCAACCCCGCACAGAACATGCACATCCAACAGCAGGTGAGGCTACATCATAAGAACATAAGAACATCATTAACCCCTTCACGCCCAGATCTCTCCTTTACTATAACAAATTGTCTTTTGTTAGCCATAAAATAACAAAAAGTAACTGAATATACCAAATTAGTTAGTGGACAAGGATACTAAGCAGGTCATATCTATAAAACATTGCTTATAGTCACTAAAAATCGTCTAATGGTGGTCAAATTACAATGGAAATTACGTTCTGGGTCTCAAGGGGTTAAGGGTATCATTTATTACCATCCTTTAGATGTACCGTAGATAACAGTACAGTCGCCAGGACAACTTTTTTTCTGTTTACAGACGTGTGGTGGCGTTAATAGTTACATTTCTACATCCATGATTTCAGGAAAGTTAGAAGGGGCTATCTGGAAAGTCTGTCATTTTGTCTTCATCTGTGTCATAGTATGGCTATAAATGAACAAATTACAAAAATATCTACAAAGTGGCTACCAACAGTAGAGTCGCCATCTAGTGTTTATTTACTGAGTGTCGTACCGCTGTCGTCGTCGCCCGAAAAAAAAATGCGTAGCAAAATTTGAAACCGTCTCTACTTGCAGCTACAAAGCATAAAACAACGCTGAAACAGGGTAGATTATACAGTCATGATATAAACTACTGTGTATCATCTTCAGTGGCACATACACAGCAGTAGTGATGCTATAATTCGTAATATTTGGCGCCTAGCGACATCACTGCAGGTGGCGACTTCACTGTTATCTACGGTAGTGCACAGGAAGGGTTGTACAGATCATGTCTTTAAATCTCTGGATATTGACTGAAGAAAAAAAAGTGGAGAAAATTCTATGCTGTACTGATAAAATCTTCAGAAAATAAGGAAGCTACAAGAGGCCGTGAGACTTACACGTGGTAGTTTTTGTTACTTAACACTACCTACATCCACCTTTCATCCCCATCCATAAAGCTGTCTAGCCTCCTTATAAAACTCCCTACTGACTCCATCCTGTAACACTTTGTCCCTCGCATGCCGCAGTATTTTGTATTCATTATCATGTATGTATTTGTAGCTATAGGGGAGAGCGGGGCAGGTTGCATTGAGGGTAGGTTGCATCATTGCCTCTAACTTGCATGTTATCACACGTACATCGTCTTAATACTACTACTACTACTACTACTACTACAACTACAACAATAATAATAATAAAAAAAGTTAATGCGAGTTAGAGGCAATGATGCAACCCACCCTCGATGCAACCTGCCCCGCTCTCCCCTACATACTCCATATTATTTCTTGTTCCGTCGTATATATATTTCTGTTAACACGTAACCCATGAAGTGAACGTGTCTGTATCTCGTAGCAGGTGCCCAACCCCATGCAGGTGACCCAACCCCAGATGCAGTACATGTGTCACCCGGTGGTGCTGCAAGTCAACAACCTGGTGGTGCAGCTCACCTTAAAACCCAACAAGTGAGTCGCAACACCCACACAGGACCTGACGCATGCTAGGGCACAGGGGTTCATGTAGCAGCCACTCAGGTTACCATGTAGTGCAGGTTAGGTTAGGTTAAGTTAAGTAGTAGTAGTAAGTATCAGGTAGTGCAGGTTAGGTTAGGTTAGGTTAAGTAGTAGTAAGTATCATGTAGGTTAGGTTAAGTAGTAGTAAGTATCAGGTAGTGCAGGTTAGGTTAGGTTAAGTTAAGTAGTAGTAAGTATCAGGTAGTGCAGGTTAGGTTAGGTTAGGTTAAGTAGTAGTAAGTGTCATGTAGTGTAGGTTAGGTTAGGTTAAGTAGTAGTAAGTATCAGGTAGTGCAGGTTAGGTTAAGTTAAGTAGTAGTAAGTATCAGGTAGTGCAGGTTAGGTTAGGTTAAGTAGTAGTAAGTATCAGGTAGTGCAGGCTAGGTTAGGTTAGGTTAAGTTAAGTAGTAGTAAGTATCAGGTAGTGCAGGTTAGGTTAGGTTAAGTTAAGTAGTAGTAAGTATCAGGTAGTGCAGGTTAGGTTAAGTTAAGTAGTAGTAAGTATCAGGTAGTGCAGGTTAGGTTAAGTTAAGTAGTAGTAAGTATCAGGTAGTGCAGGTTAGGTTAGGTTAGGTTAAGTTATGTAGTAGTAAGTATCATGTAGTGCAGGTTAGGTTAGGTTAAGTTAAGTAGTAGTAAGTATCAGGTAGTGCAGGCTAGGTTAGGTTAGGTTAAGTTAAGTAGTAGTAAGTATCATGTAGTGCAGGCTAGGCTAGGTTAGGTTAAGTTAAGTAGTAGTAAGTATCAGGTAGTACAGGCGGCTCCCATGTCTATACTGTATTAACCCC
The DNA here is from genome assembly GCA_016584305.1 of Chionoecetes opilio. Lineage (NCBI taxonomy): Eukaryota > Metazoa > Arthropoda > Malacostraca > Decapoda > Majidae > Chionoecetes > Chionoecetes opilio. Next base: position 491,278 of record JACEEZ010003674.1, on the reverse strand, counting down.
TTCACACCCAGATCTTTCCTTTGCTATGAAAAATTGTCTTTTAAAATCTTAATTTAATTGATCTTATTTTAATGAAAAATTGTCAAAATTTCTCATAATTGTCAATATTTGCTCACTAAAGTATTGAATGTTTTTTTTACTCATCATGTTATTTATAAGCAAAATCTAATTCCAAGTATTTTGTCAGATTTGAACACATTGCTCGACAATTGACGGGAATATTCTCGTGGCAAGTTCAAGACGAATTCCTCATGCGGGAGCTGATTGCTGTTATATTTGAGCAGGTACGTCAGGAGTGAGGTGTTGTGGTGGCATGAGTGGCAACATACACAGGCACACACCAGCCACCACATACCAGGCAGCTGTTATGTGGTGCCACCTCACCTGTAGGAGTAATGGCCGGACCACGAATCTTTTTTTCCTTGACGTGTTTGCAAAGTTTGGCGGCCCTCTACGCAGGGCTGTAGCTCCGAAACTAACCACGGGATTTTCTTTAAAATACCCTCATTGTGATTCCCACGCAAAGTTACCGTTGTTAAAATGAACCTGAACCTAACCTAACCGAAACTTTGCGAACCTGTCCAGGAAAAAAAAAAATTCGCGGCCGGGCCACTTAATTAGCCAAGTCTGATAATGATTGCATTCTCTCAGTGAAGACGCCTGGCTGTAGCTCCGACTGCAACCAGACGTGTGTTCAAGAGTGGAATAGGAGGCGATCCTTACCAGACTTGGCTAATCTGCAGATGTGTTCCGATGATAATAATTGAATGAGATAAGATTAAGTCCTTCCTTGTCCTATGCAGAAGTTTGTGAGATAATAACTGTGTTTGTCTTGCGTAGGGTGTCGGTGAGGTGAACTTCCGCTATAACGGCGCCAGACTGTGCCAACACCTGGGCAAACACGTGACTCAGACCTACAACGGGCCCACCTTCAGGAGCTCCTTGCTACAAAGGTGGGTGTTCTGCCTACATCTTGCACACCATGGTCATCAGCTCATCACTCCCTGGCTATTGCTCCTTTCTCCTTCTGTACTACTCGAGGGGGAATGACATTATCTCAGATTTTTCTTGTTTACTTTACGGGTACAGCCAAATTCCCAACATCCGACCTCCAAACATCCGACTTGTCCAAACAACCGACTTTTTTCACCACATTGTTTCTTATTTTGGCCATTTATTTTACTTAGTTTCTTTTAGTTTTTAGAAAACATTGATTTGTGGTTTATTTATGCATGAATTTTACTTTCGCGTCTACCACTGGATCGGCCTTCAAGAGCTGCATCTTTTATGTTCTATACCATTTTGTCCTTACGTTTATGGTTACTGTGATATCCGAACATCCGACTATTCCAATTATCCGACCTACCTTCAGTCCCCCCAAGGTCGGATAATTAATACTTAGCTGTACTTTCTTTGATCTTAAACCAACAAGTGTTTTTCTTTTAATTTTCTAGAATTCATGGATTATTTATATCATTTATAGTTTTCTTTGGGTTTGTCTTTCTCCATACTTACTATCTTACCTTTCAATTGTACTTGGTGATCCTCATATCTTGCCTGTCACCCTCCACTGTGCTGCAAAAAATGGTTCATATCCCACCCTCTATTGCTCTCCTTGGCTTCCTCTGCTTCATATTCTGTCGTGTCTCACATTGTTGTTACTTAACCTTGCAGTGTCCGTCAGCTCCCTGTCTCATGCTTGTGTTCTCTGTTTCCTTTCTCTTAATTTCCTATCCTATTCTTCATATTCTGTCGTATCTCACTCTGTTGTTACTTAACCTTGCAATGGGTCAGTTCCGGTGTCTCATGCACACTCCTATCTCATGTCACGCTCCTCTCCAACCCTCTGCACACCCTGTCAAGTTCCTCTCACTGTCCAACATGTCCTAATATCCTGCCCCCATCTTACTCCTGCCCGTTCCAGTTCCTTCCCTCATTTGTCCTCCCTTTCCCGACCTCCCTGTCTTGCGGACATTCTCCCGGAATCCCCCTCCTTCTCCCTGGATAATTTAACCTCCTTCCTCCAACAAATCCACATCCTACATCTGATCTAACCATCCTGCTGTAACATTCCGTTCTTTCCCCTTCCCTCATCGTTTCACTATTATTCTTTAACCCTGACCCTTTATATGCTTTGCCATAGTGCCATATGACCTCTGATGTCTGGCACTCACCTTTTTAGGCATTAAATCAATCAATCATACGTGTTGTGTTCTCGCCATCCCCAAGGTGTCAAGAGGAGTTCGACGCCAGAGAGATGTACTTACACAATGAACCAGAGAGGGTGTGCGGCTATACGTTATTCATCGCCGAGCTCTTCATCCAGCTGGTCACCATCAACGGCAGGCCTTACGACATCCTGCGCGGGGCCTTGTGTCACCTGTTCACCACCTTGCTCTCACAGCCCACAGATGTCAACCTCAAGTGTGTGGCCCAGGTCATGAAGGTCAGTCAGAGTTGTTGTAGTAGTAGTAGTAGTAGGAGGAGGAGGAGGAGAAGTAGTAGTAGTAGTAGTAAAAGCAGTAGTAGTAAAAGCAGTAGTAGTAAAAGCAGTAGTAGTAAAAGAAGTAGTAGTAGTAGTAGTACGTAGTAGTAGTAGGAGTACGTAGTAGTAGTAGCTAGTAGTAGTGGTAGTAGTAGTAGGTAGTAGAAGTAGTAGTAGTAGTAGTAGTAGTAGTAGTAGTAGTAGCAGTGGTAGTAGCAGTGGTAGTAGTAGTAGCAGTGGTAGTGGTAGTAGTAGTAGTAGTAGTAGTAGTAGTAGTAGTAGTAGTAGTAGTAGCAGTAGCAGAAGTTGTAGTAGTAGCAGTGGTAGTGGTGGTAGTGGTAGTGGTGGTAGTAGTAGTAGTAGTAGTAGTAGTAGTAGTAGTAGTAGTAGTAGTAGTAGTAGTAGTAGTAGTAGAAGCAGAAGTTGTAGTAGTAGCAGTGGTAGTGGTAGTAGTAGCAACAGTAGGGATGGTGCTGTCAGCCAGTGTTGTTAACCATATAGCCAGCCTTGAAACATGGGTTGTAGATAGTGACATTTCTCCATTAAGGTAGGGAGAATCATGTTTGTGAATCTTATTTTGTGGCTGTAGACTGTAGAGTGATGTTTCTCCACTAAGGTAGAAAGAATCATGGTTGTGAATCTTCCTTTGTCCTCAGTGCACAGGCAACACTCTGGACCTCACCAACCGCAGCGACATGGACCAGGTGATCTGCAGCCTCAAGGACGTGGCCATGACAGCTCCCGTCTCCTCCAACACACGCTCACTCCTCCTGTCTGTCATAGAGCTGCGGGCCTCCAACTGGGGCTGTGGTCCTCCCTCCCCCGAGGAGTCCCCGGCCAGCACCCCAACACACAACACCAACGTCCCTGTATGTACACACCACTCCCAGGCTCAGTACAGGTTGAAGTTCCCAAACTCGGCAACCTCGGGACCAGCGCCGAGCCGAGTAATGGAATTTTCCGACTTTTAGAACGTAGATATATTAAGGGGAAAAAGGGCCATCCAACTTCTTCAAAAGGTCAATTTTCTCAGAAATAGTTAACACATTGTTCTTCCTTTTCTTTTCACTTCCACCAGTAGGTGTTCCTGGACGTTTGGGAGCCATAATACCAATAACAGACTTGTAGAAGTACACAAAATAACAGTGTACACAACTCTACGCGCCGGGTTTTGGGTGTTCTGCCGGGTTTTGGAAAATCCGGAACCATAGCCGAATATTGGGTGTTGCCGAGTCTTGGGATGCCGAGTTTGGGAACTTCAACCTGTATTTTGATGTGTGTATTCAAGTTTTCCTGTATGGTGTTGCCCTGAATGTACAGAGAACCACCAGGCTCAGTCTAGAGGGTGTCACGGAGTCCTGATTCTTCTTCTTCTTCCTCTTCTCTCTGAATGGTTCCTGGTCCTTCCTTGCTGGGCCTGATCACAAACACTCATCTAGAATACATGTTTAATACTATTTTGATGTGTATATACTACAGGTTTTCATGGGTGGTGTTGTACATGTGTGTGTGTGTGTGTGTGTGTTTTGCAGCTGGGCACGGTGTACTATGGTCCCGGCGGCGCCATCCAGAGGGTGGAGGACGACCCGGAGGACTCGGCCAGCGACACGACGACGTCATTAACTACGGGTGAGTGCGTTGTATTTGTCTAGTTGTATTTTACAGGGCCAGAGCAACGCTCATATGGCCCCGTCTCCATATCAACATTTCATCATTCATCCTTAGTTCTTAGTGTCGGCCGAAGCCACCACCCCGGGAGGCAGGTCACAAACCCCCGGCTAACACCCGGTACCCATTCACTGCTGGGTGGACAGGGGCTCGAGTTTTAAGAAGACCGCCCGTCTGTCTTCGCTCCGCCTGGGGGATCGAACCCGGGACTTCTCGGTTGTGAGCCGAGCGTGCTAACCCTTACACTACGGAGTTCCCCGTGTGTCTGTGTGTGTGTGTGTGTGTCTGTGTCTGTATGTGTGTGTCTGTGTATGTATGTATGTGTGTGTGTGTGTTGATCAAGGTGTCTTCCGTGCAGATGGTCGCCGGCCGTTGAGGAGCTGGAGGGAGACGTGGCCGAGGCATTTGAGGAATTCCTTCGGCTTCAGCAATGAGACGTCTGACCTCAAGCTTCAATATAGCATGGTGATATAAGAGAGTGGGGGGGACTTGAAACTTAGGACTTGTAAACTACTAATAATTCTTTCAGTTTGGTATTATTTTTTATCTCACTTGTCATAACGTAGAGAAGGCTGTATTGTCCTGGTAGGGAGCGCCTTAATCTATGCCTGCGTCGGCCTGGGAAGTGGCAGTGACGGGCCGGCGACAACAATCCATACTGTCTGTAAGATCTTTTATCATAGGTAAGAAAACAAAAGTTGTGGTGCGTCTGTCTTGTAAATATTGTACTGGACTCCTTTTTCTGTACCTAGAGAGAGTGTTCAAGCTTTTATTGTGGGGTTAGTCTGACTTGTTACATGGGAGAAATCTCTTTATACCTAAGACAGTTCATAGGAATTCACGTCAATGTGTGAGTACCTTAACACTATCTTTTAATTCAATACTTTATATGACTTCCAGATACTATTGCAAGGAGAGAATCAGTCAAGGAATCCGTAGTGTTGATATTAACTTGTATGTGCAGACTTAACTTTCTTGGGTCTGAAACCGCCTCACCTTACTCATAGTACAGGGATTAGCAGGGTGAGATGCCAACACTCCTATCACTACTGTACATAGGAAGAGAAGCTTTGATGCCAACACTCCTATCACTACTGTACATAGGAAGATAGGGAGAAGCTTTGATGCCAACACTCCTATCACTACAGTACATAGGAAGATAGGGAGAAGCTTTGATGCCAACACTCCTATCACCACAGTACATAGGAAGATAGGGAGAAGCTTTGATGCCAACACTCTTATCACTACTGTACATAGGAAGATAGGGAGAAGCTTTGATGCCAACACTCCTATCACTACAGTACATAGGAAGATAGGGAGAAGCTTTGATGCCAACACTCCTATCACCACAGTACATAGGGAGAAGCTTTGATGCCAACACTCCTATCACCACAGTACATAGGAGAAAAGCTTTGATGCCAACACTCCTATCACCACAGTACATAGGGAGAAGCTTTGATGCCAACACTCCTATCACCACAGTACATAGGGAGAAGCTTTGATGCCAACACTCCTATCACTACAGTACATAGGAAGATAGGGAGAAGCTTTGATGCCAACACTCCTATCACTACTGTACATAGGAAGATAGGGAGAAGCTTTGATGCCAACACTCCTATCACTACAGTACATAGGAAGATAGGGAGAAGCTTTGATGCCAACACTCTTATCACTACTGTACATAGGAAGATAGGGAGAAGCTTTGATGCCAACACTCCTATCACTACTGTACATAGGAAGAGAAGCTTTGATGCCAACACTCCTATCACCACAGTACATAGGAAGATAGGGAGAGAAGCCTGCAATACATAGGAAGGTAGGGAGAGGAAGGGCTTGGTGGGGGAGGGTGGATGACGCCAGGAAGTGTCTTGCATTAGGGGTTCACATTTGCTTTGACTTTGAAGTATTTTACACAATATGGTTTGTTTATTCTCATCTCCATCGAGGTCCAGATACATTTCCATCGCTCTTCATAAATTTGACATGTGGTAATTGACGTTTTTGTGTATTATTTGGCGTAAAAAATCAAACTTGCTTAATGACTTCGGATTGTACGACGATATGAATTTCGTTATGTTCATCTTTTTATCCATTAATTTGTTGTTCAGTATTATTATTATGGTCTTTTTTAAGTGACATGCTCGGTAAGCCTTTGTTAATTAAGTGTTGAAATGTGACCTATACAATTATTATCAATGATGGTTATTTATCTTCACTAATAAATATAAAATAAGCTCATTCTTATCACTATTTCTGCCGTGTGTGTGTGTGTGTGTGTGTGTGTACGCGGGGGTGTGAGGGTGGCGGACCGACCCTGCCTCACGCCTGGAGAAGGTGAGGCCGCTCAAGTGTACTCCTCGGGTCATGAAAGTCATCCTCGACCTCTCCCTCGACCTCCCTCATGGGCAAAGCGAAAGTGTTTGTCATGTAACCACCCATAACTAAAGCAATGTATCTTATTTCATGATTTCTTTCAGATTTTTACCATGTTGACCTAGTTATGTTTTTAATTTAGATAGTATGTTTTTATATTATAATGCTCAAACATTTGTATGACTATTTTTGCTTAATTTGCTCATTTGACTGAACCTGCTATTTTTTATTGTGTTTATATGATTGTTTGGGTTTGATGTCATAAACTTTTATACCCTGCTCTTAGTTCTAGTTTACCATTACCAAAGAATCTGGAGAAATATTGCTCATGTACTTCTCAAAAAATGTGGCAATGCATGGATAAGGACCTTCCCCCGCAGTACTCAGAGTAGAGGCGTGAACATAAGAACATAAGGAAGCTACAAGAGGCCGTATGACTTACACGTGGTAGTTCCTGTGCTGTTGGGTGCATGTTTAGAAGAGCTCATAAACCATAGGATTGAGGACTGCAAGACACAGATACAGGAGCTAGAATGCAAGGTAAGAATTAGAACATTAGGAAAAGATAGCTAGAATGCAAGGTAGGAATTATAGCCTTGGGAAAATATACAGCTGGAATGCAAGGTAGGAATTATAGCCTTGGGAAAATATACAGCTGGAATGCAAGGTAGGAATTAGTCTTGGGAAAATATACAGCTGGAATGCAAGGTAGGAATTATAGCCTTGGGAAAATATACAGCTGGAATGCAAGGTAGGAATTGTAGCCTTGGGAAAATATACAGCTAGAATGCAAGGTAGGAATTATAGCCTTGGGAAAATATACAGCTGGAATGCAAGGTAGGAATTATAGCCTTGGGAAAATATACAGCTGGAATGCAAGGTAGGAATTATAGCCTTGGGAAAATATACAGCTGGAATGCAAGGTAGGAATTATAGCCTTGGGAAATATACAGCTGGAATGCAAGGTAGGAATTATAGCCTTGGGAAAATATACAGCTGGAATGCAAGGTAGGAATTATAGCCTTGGGAAATATACAGCTGGAATGCAAGGTAGGAATTATAGCCTTGGGAAAATATACAGCTGGAATGCAAGGTAGGAATTATAGCCTTGGGAAAATATACAGCTGGAATGCAAGGTAGGATTTATAGCCTTGGGAAAATATACAGCTGGAATGCAAGGTAGGATTTATAGCCTTGGGAAATATACAGCTGGAATGCAAGGTAGGAATTATAGCCTTGGGAAAATATACAGCTGGAATGCAAGGTAGGAATTATAGCCTTGGGAAAATATACAGCTGGAATGCAAGGTAGGAATTATAGCCTTGGGAAAATATACAGCTGGAATGCAAGGTAGGAATTATAGCCTTGGGAAAATATACAGCTGGAATGCAAGGTAGGATTTATAGCGTTGGGAAAATATACAGCTGGAATGCAAGGTAGGAATTAAAACATTGGAAAATATACTGCTGAAATGCAAGGTAGGAATTATAGCCTTGGGAAAATATACAGCTGGAATGCAAGGTAGGAATTGTAGCCTTGGGAAAATATACAGCTGGAATGCAAGGTAGGAATTATAGCCTTGGGAAAATATACAGCTGGAATGCAAGGTAGGAATTATAGCCTTGGGAAAATATACAGCTAGAATGCAAGGTAGGAATTATAGCCTTGGGAAAATATACAGCTGGAATGCAAGGTAGGAATTATAGCCTTGGGAAAATATACAGCTGGAATGCAAGGTAGGAATTATAGCCTTGGGAAAATATACAGCTAGAATGCAAGGTAGGAATTATAGCCTTGGGAAATATACAGCTGGAATGCAAGGTAGGAATTATAGCCTTGGGAAATATACAGCTGGAATGCAAGGTAGGAATTATAGCCTTGGGAAAATATACAGCTGGAATGCAAGATAGGAATTATAGCCTTGGGAAAAGATAGCTGGAATGCAAGGTAGGAATTAGAACATTGGGAAACAGGTTATAAATGTCTCTGAGCAAATGACATAACAAGAAATGAGAAAGTAAAACTGACATTAGACGACATGATTGCTGATGACATGAGACTAGTATTTGTAAGGTGGCTGGAAATGTGTCGTGTTCTTACTGCAATTATAAAACAAACCATAACTTTTCATATTGCTATTAGTTGAGTCATCATAATAGGGGTTGTTGAGCTCAAGGCCATGAAGATTGTGCATGCATGGGTATCAAGAAAATTTGCTTAGTTGTAGTAAGGGAAATTAGCTACGGGCTGGTGTGTTGTGGATGAATTAGTGAAAATAGGGACATGAAAACTAAGCATGTATGAATGTAAGATCGAATGGGGAGTAAAGGGAGAGATTTATGTGCATTCCTAGTGTCTATTTTTTTTTAACGAGGCGAAAATTCCATTATCATAAGGTCTCATGCTTAAAATGATGCCTCTGTTTACCTGATAATATGGTTAACTATGATAAAATATAGCTGAAATTTCGATGAAGCGTAGTATTCCCTTCTGGCATCAAATATCAGTCGGTAAGGCAGCAAGGGGGCAGATTTTTCACCTAAAGTTTATTTTATTTATCGAGGCCAAAATCCTGCCCCCTTGCTGCTTACTGACTGATATTTGATGCCAGGAGAAGGGAATACTACACTTCTTCTTAACCCCTTCACGCCCAGATCTTTCCTTTGCTACATAAAATCGTCTGTTGTGAGCCATAAAATTACGAAAAGTAACTGAAAATACCAAATTAGTTAGTGGATAAGGATACTAAACACATCATAGCTATAAAATATTGCTTATAGTCACTGAGAATCGTCTAATGGTACCCAAATTACAATGGAAATTACGTTCTGGGTCTCTCAAAGGGGTTAATTACAGCTGTATTTTATCATAGTTAACCATAGTATCAGGTAAACTCAGGCATCACTTTAAGCAGGAGACCTTGAGATTGAACGGAATTTTCACCTTGTTCAAAAAAATAGACTACTGTAGTTAAAAATAATAAGACAGACTATGTGTTAGATATCAAGTTCCAAAAGGTGATAGGATAAACGTTCTCACCACATGATCCTCCTCTATCAAAACCATAATAAATAATCAATCATATATATTTTTTTTAACATACAACTGATCTTTTCTCAAACAAGTTAGGTGGCACAGAAAGTAGATCAAGCTAGAAAGTAGATTATATTAGGCAATTATTTATATATCTGAATCTTACAAAACTTTCATAGATCTAGTTGTTGCAGTGGACCCAACATTTTACACTATCAAATCCATTCATAAGTCACTGGTCTGACAAATTGCCTTGCTTGAGCTTTTGCCCCTCTCTCTCTCTCTCTCTCTCTCTCTCTCTCTCTCTCTCTCTCTCTCTCTCTCTCTCTCTCTCTCTCTCTCTCTCTCTCTCTCTCTCTCTCTCTCTCTCTCTCTCTCTCTCTCTCTCTCTCTCTCTCTCTCTCTCTCTCTCTCTCTCTCTCTCTCTCTCTCTCTCTCTCTCTCTCTCTCTCTCTCTCTCTCTCTCTCTCTCTCTCTCTCTCTCTCTCTCTCTCTCTCTCTCTCTCTCTCTCTCTCTCTCTCCTCTCTCTCTCTCTCTACTGTTCTCTCTCTACTCTTTCTTCTCCTCTTTCTCCTCTCTTCCTCTTTCTCCTATTCTCTCTCTCTCTCTCTCCTCTCTCTCTCTCTCTCGATCTATATTATTTCTCTAATTTGTTCTCCATTATTTGTACTTGCTATACCTACCGCCTAACAGCACTTCGAATCTTGATTACCTAACTAAATCTCTTACTACATCAGTTTGAACACTATGATCTCTCTCTCTCTCTCTCTCTCTCTTCTCTCTATCTCTCTCTCTCTCTCTCTCTCTCTCTCTCTCTCTCTCTCTCTCTCTCTCTTATGAACAGTCTTTTTCACACGTCTTCATTGATGAGATCGAATCTATCTCTTCTCTCTCTCTCTCTCTCTCTCTCTCTCTCTCTCTCTCTCTCTCTCTCAGACATGCAATAATGTTTCGAAGTACGTAGTAGTACATTCCAAAAGCCAAATAGTACACGTGTTACATGCTATTTTCTCTATTTCCTGTGTTTTTATAATGATTGTGTCTCCCCCCTCCGTCATTCAAGGCCATGAGGGGAAGGCTGCCTGTGACACCCCCACTTCCTCCCTCGGCCCTGTACTGCTACCACCCCAATCAGGATCGACGACCAGGCCCAAGGTCCGAGGTAAGTTGATGACTCATGTTAGGTATGCTACAAAGATACTATACTACTACTATACTATACTAGCTACTACTATACTATATACTATACTACTATACTACTATACTATACTACTACTTACTACTATACTATACTATACTATACATACTACTATACTTATACTATACTATATATACTTATACTAATACTATATACTAACTTATCCACTATACTATACTATACTATACTATACTAATATACTACTACTATACTACTATACTACTCTTTATACTATATACTACTACTATACTATTACTATATACTAATACTACTATACATATAATACTATACTACTACTATACTATACATAATATATACTATACTATACTATTATACTACTATAACTAAAACTATACATACTACTAACTACTATACTATACTATACTATATATACTACTACTAACTATACTATACTACTATAACTATACTTTCTTAATACTACTATACTATACTATATATACTATATACTATACATACTATACTTTTACTACTATAATTACTAATACTAATACTATACTATATACTACTACTATACTATACTATATACTACTACTATATATACTACTATTACTACTATATACTACTACTATACTATTATATACTACTACTATACTATACTATATACTACTATATACTTATAATATATATATACTACTACTATATATACTATACTATATATACTAATATACTATACTATATCATATACATACTATACTAACTACTATATACTACATACTACTACTACTACATAACTATACATACTTACTACTACTACTATACTATACTACTACTACTATATATATACTACATATACTATACTATATACTTATACTATACTATACTACATACATATACTACTATACTATACTACTACTACTATACTATACTATACTATACTATATACTACTACTATACTATACTATATACTACTACTATACTATACTATATACTACTACTATACTATATACTACTACTATACTATACTATATACTACTACTATACTATACTACTATACTATACTATATACTACTACTATACTATACTATATACTACTACATACTACTACTATACTATACTATATACTACTACTATATACTACTACTATACTATACTATATACTACTACTATATACTACTACTATACTATACTATATACTACTACTATACTATACTATATACTACTACTATACTATACTATATACTACTACTATACTATACTATATACTATACTATATACTACTACTATACTATATACTACTACTATACTATACTATATACTACTACTATACTATATATATACTATATATACATACTAATACTATATCTATACTTATACTATACTACTTATATATACTACTACTATACTATATACTACTACTATACTATACTATATACTACTACTATACTATACTATATACTACTACTATACTATACTATATACTACTACTATATATACTACTATACTACTACTATACTATACTATATACTACTACTATACTATACTATATACTACTACTATACTATACTATATACTATATAATATACTTACTTATATTATAACTTTCTATACTTCTATAATTAAATATACTATATACTATACTACATACTATATATACTATATACTATACTACTATACTACTACTATATACTATACTACTATTTCTATACTAATTATATCTACTACTATACTATCTTTATATTATATATACTTACTATCTTACTTATACTATACTATATACTTATACTTTACTATACTTACTATTTACTATATTGATATACTACTATACTATACTATATACTTACTTACTATACTATACTATCTATACTTATACTTATATACTACTACTTTCTATACTAATATCTATATACTACTACTATTACTATATATCTACTTACTATTATATATACTATTATCTTATACTATATACTATACTATTATACTATATACTATACTAGTATACTACTTTACTATACTATTACTATTATTACTTACTATTATACTATACTTTATATACTATACTATATATTTACTATACTTATAGTTTTTTATATACTATACTATTACTTATATTATTTATATTCTTATATACTTATATATCTATTACTTATATATATTACTATTACTATATATATATATACTACTTTATTTTACTTATTATTATATTATATTACTATACTTTATATTACTTATTTATATACTATATATAGTTATTTATACTATCTGATATATTATACTTATTATTATCTTATATTTTATATTATTTATCTTATATAGTACTTATTTATCTATTATTTACTTTATTGTTATTACTTTACTTAATTTATTTATATTTATTTTATATTTATTATATTATATTTTTTTATTATTTGTATTGATATTATATATATATATATATTATTATTATTATTATTATTTATTCTATATATATTCTTTAGTTTTTTATTATTTTATTTTTTTATTATATTTGTATCTATTTTTTCTTTTATTTTATATTTATTATATTTATTATTATTTTTAGTTATATTATTAGTTTTTTTTATTATATTTATTTTATTTATTTTATATTATATTTTTATATATTATTGTTTATTTTATTTTATTTATTTATATAGTTTAGTTTTATTTTTTTTAGTTGTTAGTTTTTGTTTTGTTGAGTTTGTTTTTTTTATTGTTTAGTTGTTGTTTTTTGTTAGTTTTTTGTTTAGTTGTTAGTTTGTTTTTTTAGTTTAGTTTTTTTTGTTTTAGTTTTTTGGTTTAGTTGTTAGTTTGTTTGTTAGTTTTTTTGTTTTAGTTGTTAGTTTGTTTGTTAGTTTTGTTTTTTGTTTTAGTTGTTAGTTTGTTTGTTAGTTTTGTTAGTTTTTTTTGTTTTAGTTGTTAGTTTTTTGTTTTAGTTGTTAGTTTGTTTGTTTTAGTTGTTAGTTTTTTGTTTTAGTTGTTAGTTTGTTTGTTTTTTTTGTTTAGTTTGTTTGTTGTTTTTGTTTAGTTTTTTTTGTTTTGTTGTAGTTAGTTTGTTTTTGTTTAGTTGTGTTATTTTGTTTTAGTTTGTTAGTTTTGTTTGTATTTTTGTTTAGTTGTTAGTTTGTTGTTAGTTTTTTTTGTTTAGTTTGTTAGTTTTTGTTTTTTTTTAGTTTGTTGTTATGTTTTGTTTATGTAGTTTTTAGTTTGTTAGTTGTTAGTTTGTTTTTAGTTTTTTTGGTTGTTTGTAGTTGTTTAGTTTTGTTGTTTTAGTTTGTTTAGTTTTGTTTGTTTTAGTTGTTAGTTTTTTGTTTTAGTTGTTAGTTTGTTTGTTTAGTTTTGTTTATCTTGGTTTTGGTTCACTGGTTGGATTATTGTTACAAGGGTTTAATGACACTATAGTAGTAGATAGTTTTTGATAAGATAGGAGTATGTACAAGGATTATCTAGGTATTGGGTGTTAGGTATATGTTCCTTTATTTGCTGCTTTGGTTAGCTGGCTGGTTTGCTTCGTTAACTGGTGAGGTTATAATTACAATGGTTAATGTAAATAGTTGATAGTTTTGTAATGAGATGGGATAACTTAAACTCGCATATGGATGATGGTTGACAACACCCCATCACCCACACAACCACCCAAAAACACCCCATCACCCACACAACCACCCAAAAACACCCATCACCCACACAACCACCCAAAAACACCCATCACCCACACAACCACCCAAAACCACCCCATCACCCACACAACCACCCAAAAACACCCATCACCCACACAACCACCCAAAACTACTCCATCACCCACACAACCACCCAAAAACACCCATCACCCACACAACACCCTATCACACACACACACACAACATCCACCTTCTTCCCCCTCAACACATGATACCACACGGACACAAGGAAATTCTTTTTGAAGGGTAGCTACGTGCACTACCTACCGAGAGATGGCCTGAGAAATACAAAACAGAGTGAAAAATGTTACAATGCGAGGGATATTTTGTTAACTATTGTAACGAATGTAGGATAGCAAGTAACAAAGGAAACCAAGTAGCTATCGTAAGGTAACAGAACCTACCCCAAACCAAAGTAACATTACCCATATGACTTTACTTTGTCCCAAACGTTACGTCCCCTTAACCTTATGGTCCCCAAGCGTCTAGTTTACCTAAGTCTACCCTAAGCAGAGGCCAAAGTATCTATCAACCCTACTTATGCGGCTCTGTTGACGTGTCGAGGCAAAGGGAACAAGCAGGAACAAGTGAGGGTATGAGTGGGTGAGTGGGACAGTGTGAGTGAGTGGGTGGGACAGTGTGAGTGAGTGAGTGGGTGAGTGGGACAGTGTGAGTGAGTGAGTAGGACACTGTGAGTGAGTGGGACAGTGTGAGTGAGTGAGTAGGACAGTGTGAGTGAGTGAGTGAGTGGGACAGTGTGAGTGAGTGAGTGGGACAGTGTGAGTGAGTGGGACAGTGTGAGTGAGTGGGTGAGTGGGACAGTGTGAGTGAGTGAGTGGGACAGTGTGAGTGGGTGAGTGGGACAGTGTGAGTGAGTGAGTGGGTGAGTGGGACAGTGTGAGTGAGTGAGTGGGTGAGTGGGACAGTGTGAGTGGGTGAGTGGGACAGTGAGTGAGTGAGTGGGTGAGTGGGACAAGTGTGAGTGAGTGGGACAGTGAGTGAGTGAATGGGTGGGTGAGTGGGACAGTGTGTGATGATGGTGATGGTGAGTGGACAGTGTGAGTGGGTGAGTGGGACAGTGTGAGTGAGTGAAGTGGTGGTGAGTGGAAGGTGAGTGGGTGAGTGGGACAGTGTGAGTGAGTGAGTGGGTGAGTGGGACAGTGTGAGTGAGTGAGTGGGACAGTGTGAGTGAGTGAGTGGGTGAGTGGGACAGTGTGAGTGAGTGAGTGGGTGAGTGGGACAGTGTGAGTGAGTGAGTGGGTGAGTGGGACAGTGGGAGTGAGTGGGACAGTGTGAGTGAGTGGTGAGTGGGACAGTGGGAGTGAATGAGTGGGTGAGTGGGACAGTGTGAGTGAGTGAGTGGGTGAGTGGGACAGTGGGAGTGAGTGAGTGGGACAGTGTAAGTGAGTGAGTGAGTGAGTGGGACAGTGTAAGTGAGTGAGTGGGTGAGTGGGAGTGTAAGTGAGTGAATGAGTGAGTGGGACAGTGTAAGTGAGTGAGTGGGACAGTGTGAGTGAGTGGGACAGTGTGGAATGGAAGGAATGGTGTTCGTGCCTTGGCCATCTCCTTAGGGAATAAATAGGCCAAGAGAGGGAAGAGAGAGAGGGAAGGAAGGAAGGTCTTGAGAGGGAAAGGAATGAACAAGGAAAGAGCAGAGGGTATGAGTGAGTGAAGGGCCTGGCTAGCGGACTGTCCCACGGCCTTCTTTATACATAGAAGGCCGTACGTGACTGTCCTCTCGCCTTCCCTCAAGTTTAGTATCCTGCCATTCACTTAATTGGTACCTAACCTTTACCGAACCTTACCTAACCACACTTCAATTTGTTCTTCATTACTGATTTTTTTCAATGACCCGGACGAGCACCTTGGGTTGGTCTGCAGGGATGGGTGGTTGAGAGTTCAATCAGTAGTCTGCAGAGGATGGGTGGTTGAGAGTTCAATAGCCAACGTGTTTTATAAAGTGGAGGGTTAATTTGGTTGACCGAAATTTTGTTAGGTTGATGAATGGAGTTTAAAAGTTATGTGTTGGCGTTGAGGAGTGAGTGAGTGGGACAGTGTGAGTGAGTGGGATGGGCGAGTGAGTGAGTGAGTGGGACGGTGTAAGTGAGTGAGTGGGACAGTGAGTGAGTGAGTGGGTGAGTGGAACAGTGTGAGTGGGTGAGTGGGACAGTGTGAGTGAGTGAGTGGGAGTGTGAGTGAGTGGGACAGTGTGAGTGGGTGAGTGCCGAGTGGGACGGTGCAAGTGAGTGAGTGGGACAGTGAGTGAGTGAGTGGGTGAGTGGGACAGTGAGTGAGTGAGTGGGACAGTGTGAGTGAGTGAGTGGGACAGTGTGAGTGAGTGAGTGGGTGAGTGCCGAGTGGGACAGTGTAAGTGAGCGAGTGGGTGAGTGGGACAGTGTGAGTGGGTGAGTGGGACAGTGTGGAATGGTAGGAATGGTGTTCGTGCCTTGGCCATCTCCTTAGGGAATAAATAGGCCAAATAAAACACTAGAGGTCGCTAGGGATCCCCAGAGCTATTTGTATCATCTTCATTACAATATACAGAACTGGAAGCCATGGAGCCTAGAGGCAATATGGCGCTGCTTAGACAGAGCATGGCCAAACTCCCTTTCTACGGCTCTGGGGATCCCTACACGAATGCTGCAAACCTTTACTGTGGGTTAGGAACTTAGGATAAACTACATGGTTCTTAGTATCTCTTTATTGATAGCCATCCTGCCGAGAACACATATCCTCGGGCAGACTGTTGTGTTTAGCTGTGTGTGAGTGAGTGTGTCGATCGCCTCTCGCTCAGCATATGCAAGTTTTGATGTATTCGTTCTGCGTCTTTAAAGTTATGACAGTCTTGCATCGGTTGTATAGACGCTGCGTTGGCAACACTGAGAACGAACGCATCGCCAGGTTAATTTGCTCTTTCGATTTATAAAAGTAACAGAAGTACTATACCTCATAATAACAATATAAAAGATCTCTTCCGTTCTTATATTATTTCATCATGTGTGACAGTGTGAAGGTTGTCGTGTGTTGTGGTGACGGGTGACGCGCTTAGGCCTCGGGGGCGGCGGTGGCGGCAGCTTCCTTTTGCAGGGCGGCGAATTTCAGTTGTTCCGCCTTCTGTGCTTCCTCAGCCTTCTTGATCTCAGCCTTGATTTCAGCCTCGGTGGGGTACTCGAGGGTGGCGCCGGGCATGCACTCGAACTGAGGGCAGCACTCGGGGAAGACTGAACCTGGTTGGGGGATGATGGGCTGGCACTTCTCGTTGGGTTTCGGGGCGGCGCAGTCGTTCACGATCTCAAAGAAGCCAGTGGCGTTCTTCATGCAGGTAGACTTTCCGCAGAACACCTCGAGGTCCCAAGTCATGCCCTCCTCGTAGTAGAGGCGCGTGGTGGAGCCGTAACATAAGCCGGGCGCGTCTGGAACACGAGGAAGGGAAACTCAGTATTACCAAGTGAAAACACAAGAGCGGTATCTCTCCACTCGTTAAACCAGTCCACCATTTCTGAACACCCTGTTTATTTTCCCACATTATTTGCATCCAGCACTAAAAAGCGTCTTTCACCGCCTTAAGTCAACCCTCCAGCTTGCCAAAGTGTAGGGGAGGCAGAGACTAGGTAAACAAACAAGGCTCACCAAGGATAATTAGTATACAGAGATAGTACTACGCCATATGATCTACCTCTGATGTCTGGCACATTTCCCCCTTTTTGGCATTAAATCAATCAATACAGAGATAGTATGTAGATATCTTGTATGTCATCCTTGGGGCTCACTCACCTCTCAGTACGTCAGCCACCAGTGTCCTCGTGACCAGCTTGGCCTCGTGCACCACGTTTGTCCTGTCCTGCTGTGCGGCCACGCCCACCGCCAACACCACACACGCTAACACGATGCTCTTCATGGCTGGCAAAGACGAAGGAAAACAAATGAAAAAGCATGAAGTAGAAACACTTTTGTATTCGCTTAACCCCTTCACGCACAGATCTTTCCTTTGTTATAAAGAATTGTCTGTTGTGGAGCCATAAAACTACGAAAAGTAACTAAATAAACCAAATTAGCTAATGGACAAGGATACTAAACAGGTCATATCTATAAAAACATTGCTTATATTCACTAAAAATCATCTAATGGCGGTCAAATTACAATGGAAATTACGTTCTGGGTCTCAAGGGGTTAAGTAAAAGCCTAGCTCAGGATGGCAAAGATGGAGAGAAATATAGTCACTAGGGAAAAAACAAAAATCGAGGCTCCATAAAAAACGTGACCTAAGCTCCCCACTGCCCCCCTTCCCCCCCCGACCCATGCCCTCATAACCCCCCCCCCCCTCTGAGTGAGCCAGACAGGGGCATGGCCGTTACTTTCGCTTCCCTGACCGGGGGGGGGGGGGGGGGGGGACGTCAAGCACTTTCACGGACCTAACTAACAACTCGACTGGTTTCAATGGTCTAAAAAAAAAAAAAAAAAAAAAGTCCATCATCTTTATCATTCGTCCGTCCTCTTCTTCTTCTTCTTCTTCTTCTTTTTTTTTTCTTTCTTTTTTTCTCTTTTTTTTTAAGAATGAGAAGCAAAATTACTGAGCTTTCTAAAATCCTGTACAGTTTTCAATAGCACTTTTTATTTTTTATTTTTTTTTATTTTTACTTTCAAGGAGCTGGTAACTTTTAGAATGTGTGTGACTTTTACATTCATTCAATTAAATAAAAAACAGCAATTACCACAAGTAGGTCTTACAGCCTCTTGTAGCTTCCTTATTTTCTTAGGTTCATATGTTCAATAGCGAGACTACACTGTTATATATCACAAGTAACTAATGATCTGACTTGCATTATTAATTTTCGAGTGCGGGAAGACTTGCATTATTAATTTTTGAGTGCGGGAAGACTTGCATTATTAATTTTTGAGTGCGGGAAGACTTGCATTATTAATTTTTGAGTGCGGGAAGACTTGCATTATTAATTTTTGAGTGCGGGAAGACTTGCATTATTAATTTTCGAGTGCGGGAAGACTTGCATTATTAATTTTAGAGTGCGGGAAGACTTGCATTATTAATTTTAGAGTGCGGGAAGACTTGCATCATTAATTTTTGAGTGCGGGAAGACTTGCATCATTAATTTTCGAGTGCGGGAAGACTTGCATTATTAATTTTAGAGTGCGGGAAGACTTGCATTATTAATTTTCGAGTGCGGGAAGACTTGCATTATTAATTTTCGAGTGCGGGAAGACTTGCATCATTAATTTTCGAGTGCGGGAAGACTTGGATTATTAATTTTCGAGTGCGGGAAGACTTGCATTATTCATTTTTGAGTGCGGGAAGACTTGCATTATTAATTTTCGAGTGCGGGAAGACTTGGATTATTAATTTTCGAGTGCGGGAAGACTTGCATTATTAATTTTTGAGTGCGGGAAGACTTGCATTATTCATTTTTGAGTGCGGGAAGACTTGCATTATTAATTTTCGAGTGCGGGAAGACTTGGATTATTAATTTTAGAGTGCGGGAAGACTTGCATTATTAATTTTTGAGTGCGGGAAGACTTGCATTATTAATTTTTGAGTGCGGGAAGACTTGCATTATTAATTTTCGAGTGCGGGAAGACTTGCATTATTAATTTTAGAGTGCGGGAAGACTTGCATTATTAATTTTAGAGTGCGGGAAGACTTGCATCATTAATTTTTGAGTGCGGGAAGACTTGCATCATTAATTTTAGAGTGCGGGAAGACTTGCATTATTAATTTTAGAGTGCGGGAAGACTTGCATTATTAATTTTCGAGTGCGGGAAGACTTGCATTATTAATTTTCGAGTGCGGGAAGACTTGCATCATTAATTTTCGAGTGCGGGAAGACTTGGATTATTAATTTTCGAGTGCGGGAAGACTTGCATTATTCATTTTTGAGTGCGGGAAGACTTGCATTATTCATTTTCGAGTGCGGGAAGACTTGGATTATTAATTTTCGAGTGCGGGAAGACTTGCATTATTAATTTTCGAGTGCGGGAAGACTTGGATTATTAATTTTCGAGTGCGGGAAGACTTGGATTATTAATTTTCGAGTGCGGGAAGACTTGCATTATTAATTTTTGAGTGCGGGAAGACTTGCATTATTAATTTTTGAGTGCGGGAAGACTTGCATTATTAATTTTCGAGTGCGGGAAGACTTGGATTATTAATTTTCGAGTGCGGGAAGACTTGCATTATTAATTATCGAGTGCGGGAAGACTTGCATTATTAATTATCGAGTGCGGGAAGACTTGCATTATTAATTATCGAGTGCGGGAAGACTTGCATTATTAATTATCGACTGCGGGAAGACTTGCATCATTACTTTTCGAGTGCGGGAAGACTTGCATCATTAATTATCGACTGCGGGAAGACATGCATCATTAATTATCGAGTGCGGGAAGACTTGCATCATTAATTATCGAGTGCGGGAAGACTTACATCATTAATTATCGAGTGCGGGAAGACTTGCATCATAAATTTTCGAGTGCGGGAAGACTTGCATTATTAATTTTCGACTGCGGGAAGACGCATCTCCATAATAGACTCAAGGACAAAAGATCAATGCATTCACTGGTGACTTGCAACATAGTAGGTACCTCACCGCGGGACGTCTGACCTATGCTGACCTGACCTGACCTGCTGTTATGACCTCTGACGCAATCTGACCTATGCTGTGACGCCCAATACCAATTAACACGTGTGACCCTTGCAGATACTAGTTCCAGTGCTAGAAAGTTGAATAATAGGCTACCAAAAAAAGTTCACATATTACAACATTTATGAACTTTCTTTGACTACTTGACTAACATTACTTTACTTTTGACTAACAATAACCTGGCTCTTGTGTAACGCTATTTTTCTTCCTTAGGCCAGTCCCCTATGAATCAGAATCTATTAAATGGCTCAAGTGTTAGTCAAGAAGTCGGTGAGGCATGAGAAAATTAGCTATATGGGCTATCGAAGACATAAGGTAAAGTTTATTATAACAAAAACGCTCTGTGTAACGTTTTTTTTCTTCTTCAGGCCAGTCCGCTATGAATCAGAATCTATTAAATGGCTCAAGTGTTAGTCAAGAAGTCGGTGAGGCATGAGAAAATTAGCTATATGGGCTATCGAAGACATAAGGTAAAGTTTATTATAACAAAAACGCTCTGTGTAACGTTTTTTTCTTCTTCAGCCAGTCCGCTATGATCAGATCTATTAAATGTCAAGTTAGTCAGAATCGTGAGCATGAGAAAATTAGCTATATGGGCTATCGAAGACATAAGGTAAACAGTTTATTATAACAAAAACCTTACTCATCTGAAACAGGTCTTAGTAAATTTGGAATATCGCCCAGTTATCGTATCGCCCAAATAAGGAATACGTACCCTCCATATAAATAATACTAGGTAAAATAACTGAATGTTTACCCCGTCACAACAAATCTTATAACTGAAGGGGCTTGAAACCTGACGATGCGAGAGGCGAATGACTAACGGAGAGAGAGAGAGAGAGAGAGAGAGAGAGAGAGAGAGAGAGAGAGAGAGAGAAGAGAGAGATGAATAAAGGGCAAGTAAAAAAAAGTAAGGAAAATAGACATAGTAAACAATAAAATAACTCGCTGAGAGAGAGAGAGAGAGAGAGAGAGAGAGAGAGAGAGAGAGAGAGAGAGAGAGAGATGAATAAAGGTCAAATAAAAAAAGTAAGGGAAAATAGACATAGTGAAACAATAAAATAACTCGCTGAGAGAGAGAGAGAGAGAGAAGTTTATTAATAAGTGAACGGAAAAGAGAAGAAAAAATCTCGAGTCTTCTTCCTTCTCTCCAATGAAAGTGAGAGTGAGGGATGCTGTAAACAGGTTCCGCTAACGTGTGTGTGTGTGTGTGTGGTGTGTGTGTGAGTGGGTGTGTGTGTGTGTGCGTGTGTGTGTGTGTGAGTGGGAGAAACCTTTTTTCCCTCCCTCATTATTAGCATTGTTATTATCATTATCATCATCATTACCACTACCGTAGATAACACTATAGTCGCCAGTCACTTACCACTGCACTAATGTCGCCAGGTACAATATATTATGAATTTTAGCATCACTACAGACTTTTATGTGCCACTGAAGACATGTAGTGTGATGTACATAATATAAACTACTGTGCATGTTTCTAAAGTGGCACATAAAAGTCTGTAGTGATGCTAAAATTCGTAATATATTGTTAAGGCCGACATTAGTGCAGTGGCGAGTGACTGGCGACTATAGTGTTATCTACGGTAGGCCTATCGTTGGTGGTGGTGGTGATGGTTTTTTTTTTTATGTCCTCTCTTCACTGGTTAATTTGTTTTCTCTTGATCTGTCTATGTGTTTATCTATCTATCTAGTATATGTGTGTCTATCTATTCAAGAGAGAGAGAGAGAAAGAGAGAGAGAGAGAGCGAGACCATGTTTTTGCCTCTATCTGCATTAAATCCTGGAAAGTGTTCGCTAAGAATTAAACGAGTCTGAGAGAGAGAGAGAGAGAGAGCGAGACCATGTTTTTGCCTCTATCTGCATTAAATCCTGGAAAGTGTTCGCTAAGAATTAAACGAGTCTGAGAGAGAGAGAGAGAGAGAGACCATGTTGTTCCCTCTATCTGCATTAAATCCTGGAAAGTTTTCGCTCAGATTTAAACGAGTCAAGAGAGAGAGAGAGAGAGAGAGAGAGAGAGCGAGAGCATGTTTTTCCCTCTATCTGCATTAAATCCTGGAAAGTGTTTCGCTAAGATGTAAACGAGCCTGATTTTTATATGCAGATGAAAAAAAAAGTTGAAAGTGCAATAACGTGTTTTGTGTATAGATATGTGTGAGAGAGAGAGAGAGAGAGAGAGAGAGAGAGAGAGAGAGAGAGAGAGAGAGAGAGAGAGTTCAGGTATTGCTTGAGACTTGTTGTACAGTATACTGGTTGTGTTTGTTGTGTTTGTTCTTGTTTTATTGACAAAGCTATCGTTGTGGTCATCGATCATTATCATTATTATTATTATCATTACGACTACTAGTGTTGGTGTTGGTGGTGATGGCTGTATTGTTTTTCATGTGTCCTCTTCACTGGTTAATATATGTTGTTCTCTATCTATCTATTTATTTAGCTAGCCATCGTTCTGTCTCTCTATCTATGCATCTATCTGTATGTCTATCTATTCATCTATCTGTCTCCATATATACATGAACATTGCTTCGACCATCGTTCTGTCTCTCTATCTATGCATCTATCTGTATGTCTATCTATGCATCTATCTGTCTCCATATACACATGAACATTGCTTGGAAATTATTTGAACCAGAAATTCATGACGAGAAGAATGATCTGATTAGACTTGCATTCAAACCTCTGGACAACAAGGAACGATGCTTTAAAAGAGAGAGAGAGAGAGAGAGAGCATGTTTTTCCCTCTATCTGCATTAAAGCCTGGAAAGTGTTCGCTAAGATTTAAATGAGTCTGATTTTGATATGCAGATGAAAAAAAAGACAACACGGAACGATGCTTTAAGAAATATAACAAATATAAACGTTCACGATATACGTTTATATAAGACAATATCAACTCCAGTAATTTATCGAAAGTTCACCTTGTATTCATAAAAGTTAATCAATGAACTTATGTGTCATTTTGGAAGCTCGCAATAATTTTAACAAGTCCAAAAATGTTATAATGTTATTTCCGTACAATGTCAGCGAATGTGTTATAATCCTTCCAGAGGAGTATCCAGTCTTACCTATTTGTGGATGTACCGTGGAGAGCTAGAGATCACAAGTTTGAGTCTAAATAGCACTTCACTGGCCTTATATACCTGCCCGAGCTGACGTGACGCATGCGCAGAGACAGGAATGAGGGTGAGCACTGCATCGTGACATATGATCCACCTCTCTCTACCACACATCGTATTACATAAATCCTAACCACAAGTCAATTATACATCTGGTTTTATAAGTAATAGTGAAATACCGGGGAATTAGCTAAGTTATAATCTGCGTGTTGCGTCGTACGTCTGGCAGTGGCGCGGGTTGTCAGTGGTGGTGGTGGTGGTGCAACACATGCCAGGCCGAATAAGCGGTGCACACGTGGGAAAGAAAGAAACTATATATATGAAAACCCGTCAGGATATCTATGAATGCCTAATAAACACATGGGAATACCGTGACAATAAAGTAAACACGTCATTTTCAACTCCTCCCAAAATCACGTGAGTACCAAAACACCTGTGATTCTTAAGTTTGTTTACATCTGTCACCGCCATTGTCGTACTGCTATCTACCATTATCGAGGGATGATGGATTGCCTCCCCACGCCCTTACGCCCCTGAGGCATTCCCGCCCTTGTGCACCCGGCGCTCAGGGGTGACAAGGGCGTGGCGGAGTGACTGGACGGGTGTGCGCTGACTGGAAGGGGCGTGTGGTGGTGGTGAACGCTGCTTGTCTTTCACTCTTTGCTCAGGTATCGCGAAAAGATGGTTGATTCTTTGCTCAAGTATGGCGAAAAGATGGTTGATTCTTTGCTCAGGTATGGCGAAAAGATGGTTGATTCTTTGCTCAGGTATGGCGAAAAGATGATTCATTCTTTGCTCAGGTATGGCGAAAAGATGATTCATTCTTTGCTCAGGTATGGCGAAAAGATGATTCATTCTTTGCTCAGGTATGGCGAAAAGATGATTCATTCTTTGCTCAGGTATGGCGAAAAGATGATTACTTCTTTGCTCAGGTATGGCGAAAGATGATGATTTGTAGGTATGGCAAGTGATTCACTTTTGCTCAGGTATGGCGAAAAGATGATTGATTTTTTGCTCAGGTATGGCGAAAAGATGATTCATTCTTTGCTCAGGTATGGCGAAAAGATGATTCATTCTTTGCTCAGGTATGGCGAAAAGATGATTGATTTTTTGCTCAGGTATGGCGAAAAGATGATTCACTCTTTGCTCAGGTATGGCGAAAAGATGATTCACTCTTTGCTCAGGTATCGCGAAAAGATGGTTGATTCTTTGCTCAGGTATGGCGAAAAGATGATTGATTTTTTGCTCAGGTATGGCGAAAAGATGATTGATTCTTTGCTCAGGTATGGCGAAAAGATGATTCATTCTTTGCTCAGGTATGGCGAAAAGATTATTCATTCTTTGCTCAGGTATGGCGAAAAGATGATTCATTCTTTGCTCAGGTATCGCGAAAAGATGATTCATTCTTTGCTCAGGTATGGCGAAAAGATGGTTGATTCTTTGCTCAGGTATCGCGAAAAGATGATTAACTCTTTGCTCAGGTATGGCGAAAAGATGGTTCATTCTTTGCTCAGGTATGGCGAAAAGATGGTTGACTCTTTGCTCAGGTATCGCGAAAAGATGATTACTTCTTTGCTCAGGTATGGCGAAAAGATGGTTGATTCTTTGCTCAGGTATGGCAAAAAGATGATTCACTCTTTGCTCAGGAAAAGATGCCGAAAAGATGGTTGATTCTTTCTTCAGTATGGTAAAAAGATGATTAATCTTGCTCAGTATGGGAAAAGATTGGAGAAAACGGAGAAAAGTTAGAAGAATGAGGTTGGTCTTTTCTTCAGTAGCTTTGGTATAGGAGATAGAGATTAATACTAAGCCTACAGTACTCCCAGACCCGTTAAAGATATAGAGAGATATATATAGGAAGATAACGGTTGTATCGCAAAACAGATGGAAAGTTAGAAAAATGAGGTTGGTCTTTATTTGAGTAGCTTTGTTATAGGAGATAGAGATTAATACTAAGCCTACAGTACTCCCAGACCCTTGAAATATAGAGACATATAGGTTACAGGGTGAATATATTAGCACTTTATTCTTGTTCTTACAGGTAACACGAAAAAGTTAGGTAATTGATAAATGAGAATCGTCTTTATTTCAGTAGCTTTGTTATAGGAGATAGAGATTAATACTAAGCCTACAGTACTCCCAGACCCTTAGCAAATACAATATAAAGGTTACAGGGGAATATATGGGTAACATGTTGAATTACTAGTAAGAAATACAGGATACGGAGGAAATGTACATATACATTAACTGATCAATCGATACAGTAAAACGTTGACTTGAATCTTTAAAACTAACTAATTCATGATATTAATATGCTGAAAAATATATTAAAACTTACAAATATATGAAAGATAAGTAAATAGATAAAGACAGAGAGAGAGAGAGAGAGAGAGAGAGAGAATTAATAAAGGGTAAGTAAAAAAAAGTTAGGAAAAATAGACATAGTGAAACAATAAAATAACTCGCTGAAAGAGAGAGAGAGAGAGAGAGAGAGAGAGAGAGAGAGAGAGAGAGAGAGAGCAGGCCGGCTATCATAAACAAAAATTCGCTCAAACCGTAGATAATATAATTTGTGTACCAACGAAAGCATAACGGCTGGAAAATTTCATGGATGGGGATATAAGGTGGATATAGGTTGTATTAATTAAGTAACAAGAACTACCTCGTGTAAGTCTCTCGGCCTCTTGTAGCTTCCTTATTTTCTTATGTATAATTAATCCGTTCACTTGTTATGTCTGTTGTTTGCTTCTCATTAACCTGGTTGTTGCGCAAAGAGAGAGAGAGAGAGCATGTTTTCCCTCTATCTGCATTAAATCCTGGAAAGTGTTCGCTAAGATTTCCGGTGGTGATGGCTGTATTGTTTTTCATGTGTCCTCTTCACTGGTTACTATATTTTGTTCTCTATCTATCTATTTATCTATCTATCTATCCATCGTTCTGTCTATCTATCTATGCATCTATCTGTCTGTCTATCTATCTATGCATCTATCTGTCTGTCTATCTATCTATGCATCTATCTGTCTGTCTATCTATCTATGCATCTATCTGTATGTCTATCTATCTATGCATCTATCTGTATGTCTATCTATTCATCTATCTGTCTGTCTATCTATCTATGCATCTATCTGTATGTCTATCTATCTATGCATCTATCTGTATGTCTATCTATTCATCTATCTGTCTGTCTATCTATCTATGCATCTATCTGTCTGTCTATCTATCTATGCATCTATCTGTATGTCCATCTATTCATCTATCTGTCTGTCTATCTATCTATGCATCTATCTGTATGTCTATCTATTCATCTATCTGTCTGTCTATCTATCTATGCATCTATCTGTATGTCTATCTATTCATCTATCTGTCTGTCTATCTATCTATGCATCTATCTGTCTGTCTATCTATCTATGCATCTATCTGTCTGTCTATCTATCTATGCATCTATCTGTATGTCTATCTATTCATCTATCTGTCTGTCTATCTATCTATGCATCTATCTGTCTGTCTATCTATCTATGCATCTATCTGTATGTCTATCTATCTTGCATCTGATCCTGTCTGTCTATCTATATGCATCTATCTGTCTGTCTATCTATCTATGCATCTATCTGTCTGTCTATCTATCTATGCATCTATCTGTATGTCTATCTATTCATCTATCTGTCTGTCTATCTATCTATGCATCTATCTGTCTGTCTATCTATCTATGCATCTATCTGTCTGTCTATCTATCTATGCATCTATCTGTTCTGTCTATCTATCTACTGTTGTCATCTATCTATGCATCTATCTCTGTCTATCTATCTATGCATCTATCTGTATGTCTATCTATTCATCTATCTGTCTGTCTATCTATCTATGCATCTATCTGTCTGTCTATCTATCTATGCATCTATCTGTATTTCTATCTATCTATGCATCTATCTGTATGTCTATCTATCTATGCATCTATCTGTCTGTCTATCTATCTATGCATCTATCTGTAATGTCTGTATCTTCTATCTGCATCTATCTGTCTGTCTATCTATCTATGCATCTATCTGTCTGTCTATCTATCTATGCATCTATCTGTATGTCTATCTATTCATCTATCTGTCTCCATATATACATGAACTTGAACATGAACGTATGAACACGTTTCTTGGGAATATAAATAGTTCTCTGTCTCTTGGGAATAGAAATAGTTGTGTGGGGTTTATTTTTACCACCACAGATCCAGGTGTTGTGAATATGTGGTTCACCTGGATTTTCCTTGATTCCTCCCGCCCTCTAACCTCACTCTCTCTCTCTCTCTCTCTCTCTCTCTCTCTCTCTCTCTCTCTCTCTCTCTCTCTCTCTCTCTCTCTCTCTCTCTCTCTCTCTCTCTCTCTCTCTCTCTCTCTCTCTCTCTCTCTCTCTCTCTCTCTCTCTCTCTCTCTCTCTCTCTCTCTCTCTCTCTCTCTCTCTCTCTCTCTCTCTCTCTCTCTCTCTCTCTCTCTCTTACATAATTTCGTCAATATCACAATCTCGGTTTCGAAACAAAGGTTACTGATATTTATTTTGTTGTTCATGTATTCATTTAATTTATGTGTGCCTGTTTACACACACACACACACAGCAGACACACACACACATACACATACACACAGCTCCACCATCATCGAATAGCAACAACACTCACCCACCACACACACAGCACACACCCACACACCACACCACACTCACTACCACCACACAACACACACACACACACACACACGCACACACACACACACACACACACCACACACATCATCATCATCATCGGTGTAACAAGGAATTAGCTATTAACCCAAGTAAGATAACCTTAGAATATAATAAATCATAATAGCCTAATTACGTTTGTCTCGTAATTATATATAACCTTAAAATGAATACACTGATACAGCCGAGTAGAAACTATTGCCTCTGAATCCACTTTTTTGTCACAATTATGCTTCCTATTGCCTAGCCTTTGTTCCTATATGTACTAAACCGACTTGGAATCAGTACAACGTCTTCTCCTCTTCTTGTAGCTTCCTTATTTTCCTATGTTTCAGTACAACTTCTTCTCCTCTTGTAGCTTCCTTATTTTCCTATGTTTCAGTACAACTTCTCCTCTTGTAGCTTCCTTATTTTCCTATGTTTCAGTACAACTTCTTCTCCTCTTGTAGCTTCCTTATTTTCCTATGTTTCAGTACAACTTCTCCTCCTCTTGTAGCTTCCTTATTTTCCTATGTTTCAGTACAACTTCTTCTCCTCCTCTTGTAGCTTCCTTATTTTCCTATGTTTCAGTACAACTTCTTCTCCTCTTGTAGCTTCCTTATTTTCCTATGTTTCAGTACAACTTCTTCTCCTCCTCTTGTAGCTTCCTTATTTTCCTATGTTTCAGTACAACTTCTTCTCCTCCTCTTGTAGCTTCCTTATTTTCCTATGTTTCAGTACAACTTCTTCTCCTCCTCTTGTAGCTTCCTTATTTTCCTATGTTTCAGTACAACTTCTTTTCCTCCTCTTGTAGCTTCCTTATTTTCCTTTATGTTTCAGTACAACTTCTTTTCCTCCTCTTGTAGCTTCCTTATTTTCCTATGTTTCAGTACAACTTCTTTCCTCCTCTTGTAGCTTCCTTATTTTCCTATGTTTCAGTACAACTTCTTTTCCTCCTCTTGTAGCTTCCTTATTTTCCTATGTTTCAGTACAACTTCTTTTCCTCCTCTTGTAGCTTCCTTATTTTCCTATGTTTCAGTACAACTTCTTCTCCTCCTCTTGTAGCTTCCTTATTTTCCTATGTTTCAGTACAACTTCTTTCCTCCTCTTGTAGCTTCCTTATTTTCCTATGTTTCAGTACAACTTCTTTTCCTCCTCTTGTAGCTTCCTTATTTTCCTATGTTTCAGTACAACTTCTTCTCCTCCTCTTGTAGCTTCCTTATTTTCCTATGTTTCAGTACAACTTCTTTTCCTCCTCTTGTAGCTTCCTTATTTTCCTATGTTTCAGTACAACTTCTTTTCCTCCTCTTGTAGCTTCCTTATTTTCCTATGTTCTTATGATAACTTAGAGCTCAGATTACAGGCGAATATAAGGCTACACATGGATATTACTACACGTTTGATAAGTCTAGTAACAAATGGTCTCCCAGTAAAACTATGTAGTAAGGTGAAGGTGAAATTATTTTGACGCGGTAGTAATTTCGAGGAAGGTTATGCGATTATCTTTCCTTGACGTGTAGAAGCTGTGTGTGTGTGTGTGTGTGTGTGTGTGTGTGTGTGTGTGTGTATTATCCTCATAATCTGTCTGTGTGTAAGTGTCTCTGTGTGTGTGTGTGTGTGTGTGTCTGTAAGTGTCTATGTCTGTCTCTGTCTGTCTGTCTGTCTGTCTATCTATCTCTGTCTGTTTGATTTTTATAGAGGGATGGTTTTATCGTCTTAATCTGTCTGTCTGTCTATCTGTGTGTTGTGTGTGTGTGTGTGTGTGTGTGTGTGGTGTGGTGTGGTGTGTGTGTGTGTGTGTGATCTAGATTTTCGGTGCAGGCCTCAGTACTTCCTTGAACCTTTTACCGGTTAGCCACGGCAGCACGGGAGGGGGAGGAGGAGGAGGAGGTCAGATGCTGGGTACGAACTTAGTGCTATCTCTTCTCCATAATCTAAATAGTAGCCTAGACTAGTATTTAGATCATCCTCTTCTGACACTTGCCTTATCTTACCTACTAGTTTTACCTACTTACTCCTCCTACACTTTCCTCGCTTCATTCCAGTCTGCCCGTCAGGGTGGCAAGGTTGGTAGAGACGTGAGCTCGCAATGTGCAGCGTCCCTGTGCATTCGGTCAGCGATTCGAGTCCGCCTAGTTCGTGCTGACGTGGCGGCGCTTTGTATAGTCAATAACCTTGTAGTTGGTACTTGCAAAGCGTCTAGATAGGATGAAAATCTTATCTTATCTCATTCCAGTCTTGCAAAGTGTCTAGATAGGATGAAAATCTTATCTTATCTCATTCCAGTCTCCTAGCCCTAACTCATTCCCCGACACGCTGGTTCTGTTTTCCATTACTTTCCTCTGTCTCTGTATCCATAATGGCCTCCAAAACGGTTTATGGAACTGTCGCCGATGGGAATTCTCGCTGAAACAACAAACTAGAACTCTCGTCGACGTGGACATTTTAACCTAACCTGGACAATGGCACCTAATCTAACCTAACCGATCAAGCTAACGATAGTATTTCATCCCTGAATGCAGAAACACGGGTAACACTTGATTAAATGTATATATTGGGTCCTGTGATATCAAGAATTGGAATACTCGACGACGGCGGCGAGAATTCCGATCGGCGACAGTTCCAGGTACCCTCCAAAACCACACATAATATTCTCCTTGTATTTAATCTACTTTCTCTTTACCCTTTTGTTCCGTCCTTTACATTACAGACAGACAGACAGACAGACAGACAGACAGACAGACAGACAGGCAGGCAGGCAGACAGACAGACAGACAGACAGACATAGACAGACAGACAGACAGACAGACAGACAGACAGACAGACAGACAGACAGACAGACAGACATAGACAGACAGACAGACAGACAGACAGACAGACAGACAGACAGACAGACATAGACACTTACAGACACATACAGAGACACTTACACACAGACAGATAGACAAACAGACAGATTATGACGTTAATAGACACACACACACACACACACACACACACACACACACACACACCACACACACACACACACACACACACACACACACACACACACACACACACACACACACACACACACACACACACACACACATAGACAGACAGACAGATTAAGACGATAAAACCATCCCTCTATAAAAATCAAACAGACAGAGATAGACAGACAGACAGACAGAGATAAATAGACAGACAGACAGACAGACTTAGACACTTACAGACACACACACACACACACAGACACTTACACACAGACAGATTATGACGATAATACACACACACACACACACACACACACACACACACACACACACACACACACACACACACACACACACACACACACACACACACACACACACACACACACACACACACATATCTTCACCTTTATGTATATATTGACAGTCATTTTATTGATTGACTTTATTGACTTGTAACCTAACCTAACCTAACCTAACCTAACCTAACCTAACCTAACATTTCATCAACTCTTTTTAACTACCCCTAACTACCCCTCGTTACATTCCCTAACTCTAGTAACCATTAGCATGCCTTCCTCCTTCATCTTCCTTACGCTTCACAAGATTTTTTTCTCCTACATCATAAACTACATCATAAACTACATCATAAACTACATCATAAACTACATACATCATAAACTACATCATAAACTACATCATAAACTACATCATAAACTACATCATAAACTACACCATAAACTACATCATAAACTACATCATAAACTATACATCATAAACTACATCATAAACTACATACATCATAAACTACATCATAAACTACATCATAAACTACATCATAAACTACATCATAAACTACATCATAAACTACATCATAAACTATACATCATAAACTACATCATAAACTACATCATAAACTACATCATAAACTACATCATAAACTATACATCATAAACTACATCATAAACTACATCATAAACTACATACATCATAAACTACATCATAAACTACATCATAAACTACATCATAAACTACATACATCATAAACTACATACATCATAAACTACATCATAAACTACATCATAAACTACACCATAAACTACATCATAAACTACATCATAAACTACATACATCATAAACTACATACATCATAAACTACATACATCATAAACTACATCATAAACTACATCATAAACTACATCATAAACTACATCATAAACTACATCATAAACTACATCATAAACTATACATCATAAACTACATCATAAACTACATCATAAACTACATCATAAACTACATCATAAACTACATCATAAACTACATCATAAACTACATCATAAACTACATCATAAACTACATCATAAACTACATCATAAACTACACCATAAACTACATCATAAACTACATCATAAACTACATCATGAACTACATCATAAACTACATCATAAACTACATACATCATAAACTACATCATAAACTACATCATAAACTACATCATAAACTACATCATAAACTACATCATAAACTACACCATAAACTACATCATAAACTACATCATAAACTACATCATGAACTACATCATAAACTACATCATAAACTACATCATAAACTACATCATAAACTACATCATAAACTACATCATAAACTACATCATAAACTACATCATAAACTACATCATGAACTACATCATAAACTACATCATGAACTACATCATGAACTACATCATAAACTACATCATAAACTACATCATAAACTACATCATAAACTACATCATAAACTACATCATAAACTACATCATAAACTACATCATGAACTACATCATAAACTACATCATAAACTACATCATAAACTACATAATAAACT
>JACEEZ010003674.1:450074-455074 GCA_016584305.1 Chionoecetes opilio | reverse complement strand
TTCCTAGTTATCTATCTCTAAACGTCCCTGCTTCCAGTTTATACTCAGTCTAAGTACTTTTCTAGGAACCTCATAATCTCAGCGTTCCTCCTTACCTGACACGCCCTTATCCTGCTTATCCCTCCTTCCCTCCTGTAGGATTGTTATGTTAATGTAGCCTATAGCTGTCTTTCACATCAAAAAAATAAAGAAGCTAAAATAAAGGGCTTAGTTATGAGAAAAGAACTTATAATATCTTTTCGTTTTGGTCCGGCTATTCATGTTTCAGTTGTTGTTGTTGTTGTTGTTTGTTGTTGTTGTTTTTTGTGTTCGTAGATTTCAAAATTTCGTGTTTCCAGTGTTCGAGTTTTGTTTCATCATCACCACCTCAGCGTTCTGCAGAAATAAGGAAAAACTGGTTCACAAATAGGATGGTACCTACTAGATGATTGATTGGAATGGACTCAGTAGACAGGTGGTTAGTGCGGAGTCATTAGGGAGCTTTAAAAGGAGGCTAGATCATTTCATGGATAGGGATGAAAGGCGGATGTAGCCTAGGTAGTGTTAAGTAACAGGAACTATCACGTGTAGGTTTCGCGGCCTCTTGTAGCTTTCTTATGTTCTTTCCTGCCCCAGCCATCCTTCAATCCTGCTCATCCATCCTTCCCTCCTGTAGGATTTAGGATTGATTATTAGGCGATGTACAGCAGGCTCTCACGTCTCTCTCTCTTCTCCTCTCTCACATCCTGCTCCTCGATGGTCTGTCTCGGTTCTGGTGGAAGCGTTTTATTGGTGTTGTGTGACATGGTTTTCTCTCCATTGTCTTGTGGTGGGACGGTAAATCTGATTCTTTATTTTTTTGTTCACCACCGCCACGTCACCATCACCACCATCATCATCACCAAGGCCAGACAATATATTTAATTCCACCTCGATAATAAATGAAGTTTTGTCTCGTAAAGGTATTGGATATTCGAGTCTGTAAATCAAAGAAATGAAAAATATACGAAAGAAAAGTTATTAGCAATCAGAAAAAGTTAAGAGTTATTAGTAAAGGAATCAACATTATTATTATTATTATTATTATTATTATTTTTGGGGGAAGGGATTCATATTTTTTTTTCTTTCTTGGTGAAGCGATACATATTTCACATTTTTTACTGTGTTTGTTGTGTTTTTTGAAGCTCATGGATTTCAAAATTTCAGTTTCCAGTTTTCACATAATATTAAGGCGTGTTTTTTTCTCTAATTCTTTTTCATCCTGTCTTTTTCTTTTCTTTTTCCTTTATTACCTTGGTCGGGGAAGCACTGGAGCCCTCGAGCCTAACGTGGAAGTCCCGTAAAAAACACTGGATCCCTCGAGCCTAACATGGAAGTCCCGCGGTGAGACATGGGCGTGGCGGGGCGGGCCTTTCTCTATCTGTGTGTCTGTTCCTGGGTTGTCGTTTTTATTCCATTGCTGTTGTTATGTGAAGAGACTTAGGTGGTGGTGATGGTGGATGACTGAAATGATGACTGACTGGCTGATTGAATGACTGGCTGACTGAATGACTGGCTGACTGAATGAGTGAATGACTGGCTGACTGAATGAGTGAATGACTGGCTGACTGAATGAGTGAATGACTGGCTGACTGAATGAGTGAATGACTGGCTGACTGAATGACTGGCTGACTGACTGGCTGACTGAATGATTGACTGACTGGTTGAGTGAATGACTGAATGACTGGCTGACTGGCTGATTGAATGACTGGCTGACTGACTGACTGACTGGCTGACTGACTGACTGGCTGATTGAATGACTGGCTGAATGACTGGCTGACTGAATGACTGGCTGAATGACTGGCTGATTGAATGACTGGCTGAATGACTGGCTGATTGAATGACTGGCTGATTGACAAAATGACTGAATGCCTGACAAAATGACTGAATAACTGACAAAATGACTGAATGTCTGACAAAATGACTGAATAACTGACAAAATGACTGAATGCCTGACAAAATGACTGAATAACTGACAAAATGACTGAATAACTGACAAAATGACTGAATAACTGACAAAATGACTGAATGCCTGACAAAATGACTGAATAACTGACAAAATGACTGAATGCCTGACAAAATGACTGAATAACTGACAAAATGACGGGAAACTGCCCAAAATGACTGAATACTGACAAAAGACTGAATAACTGACAAATGATGAATAACCTGACAAATGACTGAATGCCTGACAAAATGACTGAATAACTGAAAAATGACTGAATAACTGACAAAATGACTGAATGCCTGACAAAATGACTGAATAACTGACAAAATTTGGACTGAATAACGACAAAATGACTGAATGCCTGACAAAATGACTGATAACTGACAAAATGACTGAATGCCTGACAAAATTACTGAATAACTGACAAAATGACTAAATGCCTGCAAAATGACTGAATAACTGACAAAAGGGACTGAATAACTGACAAAATGCTGAATAACTGACAAAATGACTGAATGCCTGACAAAATGACTGAATGCTGACGAAATGACTGCTGAATAATCTGACAAATGACTGAATAACTGACAAATGACTGAATGCGCTGACAAATGACTGAATAACTGACAAAATGACTGAATGCCTGAAAATGACTGGGATACTGACAAATGACTGAATACGACAAATGACTGAATGTCCTGACAAAATGACTGATAACTGACAAAACTGCTGAGATAACTGACAAAATGACTGAATAATGACAAAATGACTGAATGCTGAAAATGACTGAATAACTGTACAAAATGACTGAATGCCTGACAAAATGACTGAATAACTGACAAAATGACTGAATAACTGACAAAATGACTGAATAACTGACAAAATGACTTGACTGACTGACAAAATGACTGCCTGACGCTGACTGACTGAATGACTTACTGAATGACTTGCTGACTGAACTAATGACTGGCTGGGTGACTTAATGAATGCTGGATGATTTACTGAATATATTACCGTTTAATGAGTGATTTGATCTATTGGCGAATGATCAAGTGTAACAAAGCATAAAATAAAACTCATACTTGCAGATAATGTTACAAGAATATTAAGATACAGTAAAGACTATAGAACAAAAACAAGATAAAGGCTCGGTACTAGTTTGAAAGCTTACCAATAGAGGGAAGTGTTAGTAAATAATAGAGAAATAATAGGAAGTGTTAGTTAATAATAGAGAAATAATAGGAAGTGTTAGTAAATAATAGAGAAATAATAGGAAGTGTTAGTTAATAATAGAGAAATAATAGGAAGTGTTAGTTAATAATAGAGAAATAATAGGAAGTGTTAGTAAATAATAGAGAAATAATAGGAAGTGTTAGTTAATAATAGAGAAATAATAGGAAGTGTTAGTTAATAAAGAGAAATAATAGGAAGTGTTAGTTAATAATAGGAATAATAGAGTGTTATAATAAAGAGAAATAATAGGAAGTGTTAGTAAATAATAGAGAAATAATAGGAAGTTTAGTTAATAATAGAGAAAAATAGGAAGTGTTAGTTAATATAAAATAAATAGAAGTGTAGTAATAATAGAGAAATAAAGGAAGTGTTAGAAATAATAGATAAATAATAGGATGTGTTAGTTAATAATAGAGAAATAATAGGAATGTTAGTAAATAAAAGAAATAATAGGAAGTGTTAATAGAAATAATAGGAAAATGTTAGTTAATAATAGAGAAATAATAGGAGTGTTAAGTAAAAATGAGACAAAAGAAGTTAGTAAATAATAGAGGAATAATAGGAAGGTTAAAAAAGGAATGTTTAGTAAATATAGAGAAATAATAGAAGTGTTAGTAAATAATAGAGAATAATAGGAAGTGTTAGTTAATAATAGAATTTATGGAAGTTGTTTAGTTATATAGAGAAATATAGGAAGTGTTAGTTAATAATTAGAGAAATATAGGATGTTAGTTATAATAAGTAATAGGAAGTTAGTTATAATAGAGAAATTAAGGAAGTGTTTATAATAGAGAAATAATAGGAATGTAGGAATAGTTGGGAATGTAGAATGAATAGGAAGTTGGGTTATTAAATAGAAGGTAGTTAGGTAGAAAAATAAATAAGTAGTTGTAGTTAATATAGAGAATAATAGTGAATGTTTAAATAAGAATAATGGAAGTTTAGTTAATAATAGAGAATATGGGTATAGTAGTTTAATATAGAAATAGGACGTGGTATTATAATAGAGACATATAGGAAGTGTTAGTTAATAATAGAGAATAATAGGAGGTTAGTTAATAATAGAGAAATAATAGGAATGTTAGTTATAATAGAGAATACATAGGAAGTGTTAGTAAATAAAAAATCAAGTGTAGTAATAATAGATAATAATAGGAATGTTAGTATAAAGGAAGAGGTGTTAGTAATAATAGAGAAATAATGAGTGTTAGTAAATAAAGAGAAATAATAGGAAGGTTAGTTAATAATAGAGAATATAAGTGTTAGTAATATAGAGACATATAGGAGGGTAGTGAAATAATAGAGGAATAATGGATGTGGGTAAAATAGAGAATAATAGGAAGTGTTAGTAAATAATAATAGGAAGTGTTAGTAAATAATAGAGAAATATAGGAAGTGTTAGTTAATAATAAAAAATAGGAAGTGTTAGTTAATAATGAATAATTAGGAAGTGTTAGTTATATAGAGAATAATAGGAGTGTTAGTTAAATAGAAAATATAGGAAGTGTTAAAATAATAGAGAAATAAAGGAAGTTTAGTTAATAATAGAGAAATAATAGGAAGTGTTAGTTAATAATAGAGAAATAATAGGAAGTGTTAGTTAATAATAGAGAAATAATAGGAAGTGTTAGTTAATAGTTCAAAAACCCACCGCCAGACTGCAGTGTAATCGACAAAATAGATCGAAAGCTTGCCGACAGATGACACTGTTTACATACAAATAGCAACCATATGCGAAAAGATGACTGCTGTTGAGTTCATTGTTGAATTCTTGAGCCATGAGTTCCCTGGCTTTCTAGCACGG
>JACEEZ010003674.1:405074-430074 GCA_016584305.1 Chionoecetes opilio | reverse complement strand
GTCTCCTTCTTCTACAATGAACATTCTAGGACTATCCTTTACTAAAAATCTGAACTGGAAATCTCACATCTCATCTCTTGCTAAAACAGCTTCTAAGAAGTTAGGTGTGCTGTGGCGTCTGCGTCCTTTTTTTTCTCCCTCCCAATTGCTTGCTCTCTACAGGGGCCTTATCCGCCCATGTATGGAGTATGTCTCACATGTTTGGGGAGGATCCACTCATACAGCTCTCCTAAACAGGGTTGAGTCAAAAGCTTTTCGTCTCATCAACTCCTCTCCTCTGACTGACTGTCTTCAATCTTTAAATCACCGCCGGAATGTTGCTTCTCTTGCTCTCTTCTACCGTTATTTTCATGCTCACTGCTCTTCTGAACTTGCTAACTGCATGCCTCCCCCCCTCCCG
Source organism: Chionoecetes opilio (assembly GCA_016584305.1). Classification (NCBI taxonomy): domain Eukaryota; kingdom Metazoa; phylum Arthropoda; class Malacostraca; order Decapoda; family Majidae; genus Chionoecetes; species Chionoecetes opilio. The sequence goes on along the minus strand of JACEEZ010003674.1, from coordinate 429,674 downwards.
CGGCCTCGCTGCACAAGACTTTCTATTCATTCTCATCCCTATTCTGTCCATCTTCCTAATGCAAGAGTTAATCAGTATCTTTACTCTTCCATCCCTTTCACTGGTAAACTCTGGAACTCTCTTCCTGTTTCTATTTTTCCACTTTCCTATGACTTAAATCTTTTCAAAAGAAGAGTAACAAGACACCTCCCGAACTAAATTGGCTCACCGCTCTTTTTTATATTATTCTCTTACTGTCTTCTTTATAGGGACTGGCAACTAAGCGGGCTTTGTGTTACCCATTTTTGTTGTGCCCTTGGCCAGTCCTTTGTGATGTTAAAAAAACTAAAAAAAACTACTACTACTACTACTACTACATATACTATTTCTACCATTATATCTACTACTACTACTTTTACTATACTACTACTACTACTACTACTACTACTACTACTACTACTACTACTACTACTACTACAACTACTACTACAACTACTACTACTACTACTACTACTACAACCAATTCAAGCTATATAATAAGACGCAACAAAATGTTACAAAATATATTCGATTACACCGAAAACCTTTATAATCATATTATGTTATACTACTAAATATATCAATAACTTCTCTCTCTCTCTCTCTCTCTCTCTCTCTCTCTCTCTCTCTCTCTCTCTCTCTCTCTCTCTCTCTCTCTCTCTCTCTCTCTCTCTCTCTCTCTCTCTCTCTCTCTCTCTCTCTCTCTCTCTCTCTCTCTCTCTCTCTCTCTCTCTCTCTCTCTCTCTCTCTCTCTCTCTCTCTCTCTCACACACACACACAAGAAATATAAAGAAATATAAACAAAACCGCATATTAGTTTCTATACATAGACTATAATTATCAGACTATTAGACTTATACTTATCTATTTCTATACTTTCTTTATACATAAATCAATCTCATGAGCATTACTTAACCTATTTGTCATGTCACATCAGGTCACAGCGGTATGAGGTCATGGGTCAACAGTGGGGTGAGGTCATCAGGGAAGGTCAAGATAGCCGTATTGCTGGTACAGTCCCTGGATGTGGCTGTACGAGGTCATGGGTCACAGTGGGGCGAGGTCATCAGGGAAGGTCAAGATAGCCGTATTGTTGGTACAGTCCCTGGATGTAGCTGTAGGTGGCCTTCATCTCGCCGATCACGAGGTCCATCTCGGCCCTCACGGACTCCCCCACCTCTGTCTTGCCTTGTGTCAGCTACCGGGCCGGGAAGGTAAGGGCTGGATTAATAGTTTGTTGTTATTATTATTATTGTTGCTATTATTGTTATTATAGCAGTGGTAGTAGTAGTAGTAATAGTAGTAATAGAAGTAGTAGCAAAGACACTCTACAACAGTTGTAGAGTGTCTTTGGTAGTAGTAGTAGTAGTAGAAGTAGTAGTAGTAGTAGTAGTAGTAGTAGTAGTAGTAGTAGTAGTAGTGTAGTAGTAGTAGTGGAGAATGAAGATGCAGGAGAAGTGATAGTTGCAATACAGCATCATTATTATCATCATTACTATCATCCATGAGAACCAACATCCACTTAAAATCTTTCTGCACCGTCGAGTGGCCTAAGAACACTCACATGCTGCCCATTGATTGACTCTGCTTTCGATTGCGAGTGCATCGGAGGACACAGGGGGCGGCATGAGCCTCTAATCACAGGCGTCACTATAAAAATCCTGCCTGTGCCACCACGGGCGAGGGCCAACCACTGTCCTTGAGTGAGCCTCCAGGGCCTACCATCCCACCCCTGGAGGTCACGGCCTGCACGGCACACGCGCTATAGGCATAAATGTAAAAAAAAAAGCAACAAATACAAAGCCTCCTCCTGAGCCTCACCCTGTGCAGTATGGTGGCGTGTGAGGGCAGGGTCAGCAGGGCCGCGGCGGTGGCGGTGCGCAGCAGAAAGTCGTGGTGGCGGCCCAGCGTGGCGCCGTACACGCCGGACACCTGCCCGCCGAAGTGCCCGTCCTTGGGCCGCATCAACACGCCCAGGAACTCCGTGACAAACTCTGCGGGCGGGAACAGACGTGTGTGTGACTGTGTGTACGTGTGTATGTGTGTGTGTGTGTGTGTCATTCATTTACCCATGGTCTTGTCCACGCGGACCGGACTCGCGATCGCCAATTTCACCCTCCCGGTGTGAGCTTATTATTAGCGAGCTTTGGGTTTGTGGACGCGGTGATCACACACACTCATCCCCTTGCTCAAGGGGAATAGTAACCGCCTGAAAATCTCAGTGAAAAATCCCCGGGAATGAGCGAGGATTCGAACAAGCTAACTATAGAGTGGCAAGCCAACGCTCTATCCGCTGGACCATCGTGGCGGTATGTGTGTGTGTGTGTGTGTGTGTGTGTGCGTGTGCGTGCGTGTGTGTGTGTGTGTGTGTGTGTGTGTGTGTGTGTGTGTGTGTGTGTGTGTGTGTGTGTGTGTGTGTGTGTGTGTGTGTGTGTGTGCTCCAAAGCATTCCTCATATCCAATATTCAAAACAAAATTCCAACGAGCAAAATAAGGATATAAATATAAATAGCTTGTGATAATTGACTGACTGACTGACTGACTGACCCAGGGCTCGGTGCAGACGTAGGAGGGTTCGAGCCCCGGACGGCCTGCCCCCGCGCTCCACCGGCACGCCCCCGTTGGCCTGCTGCTGTTCGTAGCGCAGCATCGCGCCCACCGTCGCGTACTGCTCGCCTTCCTGGCTCAGGCGGTGCTTCCTCAAGATGTCCACCTGAGGGTATAAAATCGTCTGTCGTTAGCTGGTGCTCGAGGTTTGCAGTGATTAACCGGAGTGGTTGAGGGGAGTTTATCCAAAGGAGAAGCGAGCATCTTCCGTAGGTGATTTATTCTAAAGAACAGAGATAGGCCGGACCACCAGCGGAGAGGCTGGTGTTAGCCGTCCGGTTATGGGGCAACGACTAGTTACATGGTATGCCTGGAGGGCGGTGCACTGTTGCCACATCGTGGCGCAGTTGCCATTTAACAATATGTGTGTAATAGGAGGCGTGCATATTATGTAGGTGTGACTGTCTGGTTATATTCACATATCCACATTAGCCATAAAATTACGAAAAGTAACTTAATATACCAAATTACCTAGAGGACAAGGATACTGAACAGATCATAGGTATCTATAAAAGGTACTTATATTCATTGAACTCTTTTATTGGTACCCAAATTACAATGGAAATTATATACTTTCTGGGCCTTAATTAATTAAGGGGTTAAATGCTGTACTTCTGTGTCCTGTACAGGCCAGCGCCAGCCAACGACTAGTAGACTTAGAGAAAGGAGATAAAGGAGTACATCAAGTAAAATGGGAGAACTTTCATCTTCGTCTTCTTGATCTCTTCATCATCTCCATCATCATTTTTCCATCATCTCCATAATCTCTTCATCATCTCCATAATCTCTTCGTCATCTCCATAATCTCTTCGTCATCTCCATAATCTCTTCATCATCTCCATAATCTCTTCATCATCTCCATAATCTCTTCATCATCTCCATAATCTCTTCGTCATCTCCATAATCTCTTCATCATCTCCATAATTTCCTTCATCCTCTCCATCATCATCTCCATCACAGGAAATACCACGTGTAGGTCTCACAGCCTCTTGTAGCTTCCTTATTTTCTTATGTTCTTATTTAACATAACCCCTTCCTTTATCCTTTATCCCCTTCCATAACCCTTTTTGTCTTAAAGTAATCGTCCAGACCCATTTTTGTTTTGCCTAATTATGTTGAATGTCCATTCAAAACACCTAACCCACCAAAAATAATTGATTTCCAGGCCTTATTTCCGTAAAAACACGACTTTTGTAAAAAGCGCGCGAAAAAAAAAATCTTCCCTCCAACAGGGCTACGACTGTTATTGATGACGTCAGAACAGGGACGCCCGCAGACACTCTGTCTGACACCTGTCGGCAAATGTTATGATGAGTGATTGTACTTCGGTGTCAGACAGTGAATCTGTCGCTGTGACCGACACTCTTCCCACACACACGCCTGCACACACGCCTCCTTCCCACACACACGCCTGCGCACCAACACCCTTCCTGCACACACACACACATACACACACGTGTGTGGAGGGCGTGTGTGTGGGAAGGAGGCGTGTGTGCAGGCGTGTGTGTAAGAAGGGTGTCGGTGTGCAGACGTGTGTGTGGGAAGGAGGCGTGTGTGTGGGAAGGGTGTCGGTGTGCAGGCGTGTGTGTGGGAAGGGTGTCGGTGTGCAGGCGTGTGTGTGGGAAGGAAGCGTGTGTGTGGGAAGGAGGCGTGTGTGCAGGCGTGTGTGTGGGAAGGAGGCGTGTGTGCAGGCGTGTGTGTGTGCAGGCGTCTGTGTGGGAAGGGTGTCGGTGTGCAGGCGTGTGTGTGGGAAGGAAGCGTGTCTGCAGGCGTGTGTGTGGGAAGGAGGCGTGTGTGCAGGCGTGTGTGTGGGAAGGAGGCGTGTATGCAAGCGTGTGTGTGGGAAGGAGGCGTGTGTGCAGGCGTGTGTGTGGGAAGGGTGTCGGTGTGGCAGGCGTGTGTGTAGGAAGGAAGCGTGTGTGCAGGCGTGTGGGGGAAGGAGGCGTGTGTGCAGGCGTGTGTGGGAAGGGTGTCGGTGTGCAGGCGTGTGTGTGGGACGGAGGCGTGTGTGCAGGCGTGAGTGTGGGAAGGGTGTCGGTGTGAAGGCATGTGTGTGGGACGGAGGCGTGTGTGCAGGCGTGAGTGGGAAGGGTGTCGGTGTGCAGGCGTGTGTGTGGGACGGAGGCGTGTGTGCAGGCGTGTGTGTGGGAAGGAGGCGTGTATGCAAGCGTGTGTGTGGGAAGGAGGCGTGTGTGCAGGCGTGTGTGTGGGAAGGGTGTCGGTGTGCAGGCGTGTGTGTGGGAAGGAAACATGCTGCACCCATAAAGGATGCATGCATGTGGCATATAGCAAAAAAAATCTATCAGAAACACCCAAATATCTTCAAGTACTATTATATTTATCTGTGTTTACGTGCCTCTGATCAAGCGCGGGAAGAGGATCCTCCCTGATGCTACGTCACGGAGCCTGAGCCTGAGCGTCTGCAAATCTTGAGTGTGTTTTGAGAACTCTGGGAATTTGCAGATTTTGATTGCGGATTATTTAAAAACGGCTGACTGGATACAAATAGTGACGACGTATTGTTGATATACTCGTTAATGGCTATGATTTGATTGCATTAAATCAGGAATGATGAAATGGTCTGGACGATTACTTTAACCCTTCACGCCCAGATATTTCCTTGGCTATACAAAATCGTCTGTTGTTAGCCATTAAATAACGAAAAGTAACTAAAAATATAACAAATCTAGTTAGCTTACATATTTCACTAAAATCGTCTAATGGTAGTCATATTACAATGGAAATTACGTTCTGGGTCTCAAGGGGTTAATGTGTCATGGGCTCAACAAGGGCAAAGAAAACTGTCATGGGCTCAACAAGGGCAAAGAAAACTGTCATGGGCTCAACAAGGGCAAAGAAAACTGTCATGGGCCCAACAAGGGCAAAGAAAAATGTCATGGGCTCAACAAGGGCAAAGAAAACTGTCATGGGCTCAACAAGGGCAAAGAAAACTGTCATGGGCTCAACAAGGGCAAAGAAAAATGTCATGGGCTCAACAAGGGCAAAGAAAAATGTCATGGGCTCAACAAGGGCAAAGAAAAATGTCATGGGCTCAACAAGGGCAAAGAAAAATGTCATGGGCTCAACAAGGGCAAAGAAAAATGTCATGGGCTCAACAAGGGCAAAGAAAAATGTCATGGGGTCAACAAGGGTAAAGAAAAAAAAATTCTAGTCTTAACGTGTCATGGGCTCAACAAGGGTAAAGAATTAAAGTATTGCTTCGCGAGGCTCACCTTCTCCTTGATGTCGCTGGTCACCATGCTGAAGAGGGAACCCAGCACGCCCAGGAACCTGCACGGGACACACGGGTACGTTACTGCACGGAGGGGGGGGGGGGGGGGAAAGAGGGGGAGGGTAAGAGGGAGAGGGAAGGGGAGAAAGGATGGGAAAGGGAAGGGAAGAGGTCAAGAAAAAGGATGGGAAGGGGAAGGGAAGGGAAAGGGAAAGAGGTCAAAAAAAAGGATGGGAAGGGGAAGGAGAAGGGAAGGGAAAGGGAAAGAGGTCAAGAAAAAGGATAGGAAAGGGGAAGGAGAAGGGAAGGGAAAGGGAAAGAGGTCAAGATAAACGATGGGAAAGGATAGGAAAGGGAAGGGAAGAGAAGAGGTTGAGGAGAAGGCAGGGGAAGGAGGAGGAAGTAGGTCAAGAAAAAGGAAAGGATAGGGAAGGGAAGGGAAGAGAAGAGGTTGAGGAGAAGGAAGGGGAAGGAGGAGGAAGTAGGTCAAGAAAAAGGAAAGGATAAGGAAGGGAAGGGAAGGGAAGAGGAGATGACAAGCGAAAGAAGAAGAAATGGAAGTAAAACGGAAGAGGAGGATTTGTTGTTGTACACGAATATAGAGAAAGAGGAAGCTTGTCTGAAGAGGAACGCATAATGGAAGAGTTATTGCTACATCCCTGTCAGAATTTGGAGTTATATGTTTGTGGCAGTGTTTTCATGGAGCTGTGAGGGCATGGTGTGTGTGTGTGGTTGTGGTTTGTGTGTATGTGTATGTGTGTGACTGGTGTGTGGTGTGTAGCTGTGAAGGGCATGATGTGTGTGGCTGTGATGTGGCTGATGTGTGTGTGTGGCTGTTATGTGGTGTGTATGACTGTGGTGTGGCTGTGAGGTGACTGTGGTGTGTGTGTGTCAGTAGCTGTGGTGTGTGTGTGTGTCGGTGGCTGTGGTGTGGTGTGTGTGGCTGTGGTATGCGTTAAAACTGTAACATGGGTGTGGTGTGTGTGTGGACATGTAGCTAAGACGAGGCTTGATATGGGTGCGCGGGACCTCACTTATTCATCTCCATGTAGGCCTCCATGTAGCCGTCCAGGGCCAGGGTGTTGTCAGAGATCCGAGAGAAGCCTTGTCGCAGCAGCTTCAGGTCTAGGATGAGGTCGTCTTGAGTGGCCTCCCCGCGTTGCTCCTGCCCGTCCATCACATCTCGCACCTCGCATTGTGTCACCTCCACCAAAGGGACCGTAACTGTTCCCCCCTGCGGATATAAACACCAAAGCTTTTGGAATTAGGGCTTCTTGTCATTATCAGTACCATAATTAGGGCTTATTGTTATTATTAGGGCCATTATTAGGGCCATAATTAGGGTTTATTGTCGTTATTAGGCCATAATTAGGGCTTATTGTCATTATTAGGGCCATAATTAGGGTTTATTGTCATTGTTAAGGCCATAATTAGGGCTTATTGTCATTATTAGGGCCATAATTAGGGCTTATTGTCATTATTAGGGCCACAATTAGGGCTTATTGTCATTGTTAAGGCCATAATTAGGGCTTATTGTCATTATTAGGGCTATAATTAGGGCTTATTGTCATTATTAGGGCCATAAATAGGGCTTATTGTCATTATTAGTGCCATAATTAGGGCTTATTGTCATTATTAGGGCCATAAATAGGGCTTATTGTCATTATTAGGGCTTATTGTCATTATTAGTGCCATAATTAGGGCTTATTGTCATTATTAGGGCTTATTGTCATTATTAGTGCCATACTTAGGGCTTATTGTCATTATTAGGGCCATAGATAGGGCTTATTGTCATTATTAGGGCCATAATTAGGGCTTATTGTCATTATTAGGGTTTATTGTCATTATTAGTGCCATTATTAGGGCTACAAATAGGTTTTATTGTCATTATTAGGGCCATAATTAGGGCCATAGACACATATGGTGTTCTATGTTAGGGCCTAATTCTATTATTATGTGTATTGTTCCTTATTGTCGCATTATCCGGCCATATTGGGTATCACTACGGTAGAGAAAGAGAGAACGGAGGAACAACTCAGAGATGGCGGACTAAAGGAGGACTGAACTAAAAGAGGGACTTAATTCATTGCAGCACGAAACTGTTACAAGAGTCACCCATGGGAGAAACTGACACAACAGAACACTAAAAGAGTCACCCACAGGACGCCGTAGTGTGTGTGTGGTGATAACACAAGCGTCAAGGCGTCAAGGCGTCAAGGCACAGGAAACAAGGGGGAAAAAAACGAGTGTTGGTCTGTTAGTGCCAGTAGGGAAAGTATCGGCCAAGCGACGGCCTGCCACCCTTGCACCCTAGTGACCCTGTAACCCTTATAGCAAAACGGGGGGGGCAGGGGAAGGGGGGCTGTGCAGGTCGTAAACACACGTCATGCCCTTCACTTCACAGACACACTACACCACACTTTACCTTGCACTACACACTGTCATTATGCGGTGCTCGTCTACGTCCTATGAGCAAAGTTTTCCCAGTGTACAAAGTTTTCCTCTTGTAGCTTCCTTATTTTCTTATGTTCTTATGTGTAGCCTAAGACCTCACACCATCAAAGTATAATATTATAGTATAAGTTACTTTGCTCACCATGTGTGTGTGTCTCACAGCGTGGTGAGCGTCAGTCCAGGTGGCGGCGGAGGGCGTTGCCAAACTAAACCAAGAATTCGTCTGTTGCCTGCCACACGCCGCCACACACAGACGCCAGACGGGGTGCAGCCTACCTTTTATACGATTACCTGGCGTGGGGTGGCTGCTATAAGTATTCACTGGCGTGGGGTGGCTGCTATACGTATTCACTGGCGTGGGGTGGCTGCTATACGTATTCACTGGCGTGGGGTGGCTGCTATACGTATTCACTGGCGTGGGGTGCAGGGGCGTAGCTAAACATTTGGGGGCCCGGGGGGCTTACTTCCTGGAGGGGCCCCCTCTAAAGTTTGCAGGTGTTTAGGGGGGCAGCTGGGGGGGTTCGGGGGCCCTCCCGAGGAAATGTTTTAGAAAATGAACATATTTTGGTGCATTTTGACACTTTCTGAGACTTCTTTCAATGCCCATAAATCCTTTTTAATCCGAATTAAAAAGTATGATGGTACTCAAAAGATACAGATCAAATTAAGCACAAACTCCAAGGAAGTAAGTCAAGTTTGTAGAGAATCACAGGAGTTTTGTTTGATTGAGTGATGCATTTGGGGGCCCGAGGGGTGATTTAAAACAGCCCCCCCTCGCCCCCCCCCCCCCTTAGCTACGCCACTGGTGGGGTGGTTGCTATACGTATGCACTGGCGTGGGGTGGCCCGGGTGGTTGCAATACGTATTGACTGGCGTGGGTGGTTGCAATACGTATTGACTACGCGGGAAGGCTGCTCAGAAAATCCGTAATGCTAGCGGGAACATTATAATTTCATGGCAACAAGAGCTTTATCGATACGCTGCCGAGTGACGAGCTGATAATCCATACAGACTACAGCAAGATCAATAGACTTTTAATAGATAGTCTAATCATTTAATAGTTTAATAGATAGATTTTAATAGATTTTAAACCCTTCACACCCAGATCTTTCCTTTGCCATAGAAAATTGTATGTTGTCGAGCTATAAAATTATGAAAAGTAACTTAATATATCAAAATAGTTAGTCGACAAGGATACTTAACAGGTCATATCTATTAAATATTGCTTATAATCACTACCAATTGTCTAATGGTAGCCAAATTGCAATGGAAATTACGTTCTGGGTCTCAAGGGGTTAATGATAGTCTATTAATCTGGGACTACAACACCTCAGAAGCGAACTCGAGTAGCACAGCCTCTCTCAGATTTCATACTTACCTTTATGTTGCGTGTGTTTACATGATTATACTCACCATTAAAGAATCACACCTGCAGACCAGCCCGAGATGGAGCACCGTGTTAGTCGGTAGCACACTTATGGCAGACTGGATCGACTCTCACGTGGGGGGGAAGGGGGAGTGGAGAGCCATGACACCAATACCACCCAAGCAAGGATTTCCGCCTCTGTAGGATTTGTAATAGTTTGCTATGTAAACAACTAACACCCAACATTGCTTCCTTACTCTTCTAGGTGATCTGCTAAATCTTTACTTGTTTACTTCTCTCGTATATAATTTCTAGGCTTTCTTACTCTTCTAGGTGATCTACTAATAAGCCCGTATATACCTTCTTCTCTCATATAGCTATACTACTTACCCGTACCTTTAATGCTCTCATATAGACTTACTTATTACTTACTTACTCTTCTATGTCATCTACTAAATCCGTACATTTATTTCTCTCATATATAATTTCTAGGTTAGGTACAGTTTCGAGCAGTAGGTTAGGTTTAATTTAACCTAACCTAACCTATCCTACCCTAACCTATCCTAACCTAACCTGTCCTAACCTAACCTGTCCTAACCTAATCTAACCTGTCCTAACCTAACCTAACCTAACTTGTCCTAACCTAACCTAACTTGTCCTAACCTAACCTGTCCTAACCTAACCTGTCCTAACCTAACCTGTCCTAACCTAACCTGTCCTACCCTAACCTAACCTAATCTAACCTGTCCTAACCTAACCTAACCTAACCTGTCCTAACCTAACCTGTCCTACCCTAACTTATCCTAACCTAACCTGTCCTAACGTAACCTGTCCTAACCTAACTTTCCTAACCTAACCTGTCCTAACCGAACCTGTCCTAACCTAACCTAACCTAACCTAACCTAACCTAACCTAACCTAACCTAACCTAACCTAACCTACATTCACTCAGTACAGACCATCAGTTATTCATAAACTTGTCTACTACAGTCTACAGCGGTACATACATTGCGCTGCCTTGCATCACCCACACATTTACTACCTGACCCAAAACCGTATTTATCTCAGGCATTAAAATAGAAGTATCAAGAGAAATAGTTATGTTAGTTAACGTTATGAGTTAGTTAGTTAAAGTTAGTTAATGGTTTGAGTTAATTATGGTAGTATAAAAGTTATGAGAAAATTGGTCAGGTCAAGTATAAAAGGTATGAGTAAAAATAGGTCAAGTTAAGTATAAAAGTTATGAGAATAATATGTCAGGTCAGGTCAAGCACAAAAGTTATGAGTAAAAAATAGGTCAGGTCAGGTTACGCTAGGTCAATTATGTTACCTTGCTTCAGATACTTTACTTCCTTGGCGCCATTCCCTCAGAGCGTGGTGGTGTCGCGGGCTGCTGGAGGGTTAGGTGTTGCCCTAGTGTACACCAGTCTTGAGTCAGGCACAAGGTAATGGTGTATAGGATGTAATGTGTTTAATCCTTTGAGACCCAGAACGTAATTTCCATTGTAATTTGGGTACCATTAGACGATTTTAAATTAATATAAGCAATGTTTTATAGCTATGACCTGTTTAATATCCTTGTCGACTAACTAACTTGGTATATTCAGTTATTTTTCGTACTTTTATGGCTCGACAACAGACAATTTCATATAGCAAAGGAAAGATCTGGGCGTGAAGGGGTTAAGGGCACTGTCTAGAAAAATGTGTATGTGGAAGTTACCCCTGAGATCCATAGACCCTTTTAGAGAGAGAGAGAGAGAGAGAGAGAGAGAGAGAGAGAGAGAGAGAGAGATTAGACAGTGTTAGTCATCATCGTCTTTGTTTAACCTCTTCACGCCCAGATCTTTCCTTGGCTATAAAAAAAATGTCTGTTGTCGAGCCATAAAATTAATGAAAGTAACGGAATATACCACATTAGGTAGTGGACAAGGATATTAAACAGGTCATATCTATAAAATATTGCTTATATTCACTACAAATCGTCTAATGGTCCCAAGTTACAATGAAAATTATGTTCTTGACCTCAAGGGGTTAACGTCAGATTTTCCCATAATGTATGATGAGGTTAGACGGTCGATGATACGCTTCCAAGTATTGTCGGCGTTCATCATATAAATTTGCGGCATACATTTTACGCCCCAGCAGAAGACAGTGTTATTTTGTTTGTTTATCATATTGTGGTCTTGTATTTGTGATAAACCTTAATGTTGCTGTTTGATTCCTCCATGAAAATGCCGGCGGGCGTTGGTTTAGGGCGTGGCGTGTGTGGAGCGGCAGAGGGGGTCTCAGCTACCTACCCGAGCGCGTGTGCCGCCCGGTGAGACCTTGAAGGACTACACGTTACACGTATACTGGCTCGCTGCCGTCAGTATAGCTCGTTCACTGCACTAAGACAAGACACTAGTCTCATGGTCACGTAAGAGATCACCGCGACGCAGTAATGCGTGTGCACACACTCAAGGCTAGAAAGATTCTCCCCTCTGTCCTCTGTTCAGGGAGGCAGGCGAGGCGTGTCTGCCCACACTCAAGGCTAGAAAGATTCTCCCCTCTGTCCTCTGTTCAGGGAGGCAGGCGAGGCGTGTCTGCCCACACTCAAGGCTAGAAAGATTCCCCTCTGTCCTCTGTTCAGGGAGGCAGGAGAGGCGTGTCTGCCCACACTCAAAGCTAGAAAGATTCTCCTCTCTGTCCTCTGTTCAGGGAGGCAGGCGAGGCGTGTGGTGGGAGGCACGGGGCAAAGGTTATATCAGTCTGACACTTATTAAGTGAGGTGTGAGGTGACGGCGTGAGTTGATCCTCGGCCGCTAGCAATGGGGAGTTTTCTAATAAGCTCACGCTCAAGCCTGTCTCTCAGGCTGTCACATCTTCTGCTCTGTGAGGCTGAATGATCTATCATTTACCGTAAATTCTCTGTACTTCTTTGGGACATATCAGAATTACCCTTCAATACAACAACTGAAACAGTTCTTAATGAAAAATGTAGTTTATCATTTTATTTGTCTGCACTTGGTGAAAATATTGGCAAAACAATTGAATACTTGAAAACTCAATCTTTAAAAATCGTCTTTTCATAAAAAAAACACAAGTTCAAGCAGAATGAGGCTTCAGGAAATATCTACTTGTATGTAAGCATTCACTGAGTACCTATTTTGGGTGTATATGTCTCTCTTACGACGAACATTTAACCAAGAAGTAATTTAAGTGCTTGGCACCTCAACGAACAGTCCTCTATCGAAGACAATACATGGTCTTGTTTACTATTTCCCCCGCCGCGAACTCTAAGCCCCTCCACCTCAATCTTTCCCTCTGAATCAATCAATCAACCCTTCCCTCTGAATACCCTATGTCCTCTGGTTTATCCTATTGTAACGAAGGAGGGTGGGGGCAACCCACCCCTCTCAAACTTCGTCACACTAACGGCTCGGGGCTATGGAGGAGACGGAAAGGACTGCAAGGAGACTTTTACTGCTATGCACGGCCTTATTACCCCAACTACTACTACCCACAGTACATATAGTGACTGCACGTCTGTCACGTAACTACACGCGCCACTCCGCTCCGCCCCAACACAACACAAATCACAGTCAAAGCACGAAATAAGGAGACGAAAGTCTTCTTTATGTGGGAAACGGTATGTGGGAGCGGATGCCACGAATATTCCAGTAGAGGATAGAGAGTGTGATGAGATAAGCGGGTGATGATAGTTAGGATGACATGTAGCCTGTGGTATTGAGAAGTTAGGAGTATCAGTGATATGAGCTGTGAGGTAAGGAGCGGCGCTGTGGCGATAAGGCGCTGAGCTGTCCATCCCCGTGTCGTGTCAACAGGAAAGTGGGTGATAGCAGATCCTGCCGGCGGGATGGTTTCTGTGGAGATGCTGAACGCCACACTCTGTTTTGGTTAAATGTTCGTCGTAAGAGAGACATATACACCCAAAATAGGTACTCAGTGAATGCTTACATACAAGTAGATATTTCCTGAAGACTCATTCTGCTTGAACTTGTGTTTTTTTATGAAAAGACGATTTTTAAAGATTGAGTTTTCAAATATTCAATTGTTTTGCCAATATTTTCACCAAGTGCAGACAAATAAAATGATAAACTACATTTTTTATTAAGAACTGTTTCAGTTGTTGTATTGAAGGGTAATTCTGATGTCCCAAAGAAGTACAGAGAATTTACGGTAAATGATAGATCATTCAGCCTCACAGAGCAGAGGATGTGAGATGCGCGAGAGACATCTGGTGGTTTAGCTTCGAAAACTCCCCATTCTGCTGGGTCAGCACTCTTTACCCCTCGCTGGTTGATAAGGAACTGTGGTGTAGGCGAAAACATTGTCGCTTCTCTCTTGTCCACTACCGTTATCAGGGATTCTCTCTCTTCCCTCATTCTCTTCTTCTATCCTTTCCTATACCTCGTTCTTCTATCCCTCGAGCCCTCATACAGAGAATATTAATCATATTTTTTTTAGGAATGCTAAGAATAATTTCAAAATGCATCTTTATTAAGAACTCTAATCCGGTCCATGCTAATGCCTATTCCGGGTCACTTTAATTACAGGGGATTGTAGTCTCACATTTCCACCATCTGATTTGCTGTGGTATAATCCAGCAATACCAGCATTCATTTTAATGTCTCAGTACTCCATCCATGAATATTTTGAACAGCCATGGTGACATTCCACATCCTTGCTTCACATTCCCCTGTACTCTGAAACATTTACTCACTTCTTTCATTTTGACACATGCATTACGTAGCTTAACGTGGTGTAGTGGCTAGCGCGCCTAGCTACGAATTCGTGTGCCCTAAATCGAATCCGGGCCAGGGCAAGTCGGCGGCCAGCCTATAAGCTGTTCTTCCTTCCTTTCGGGGTTGATAAATAGGTACCTGGGGAAACCTGGGGTAGGTAACTGTGGTAACCTTGGATGTCACACTAGCCCTGTGTCCCGGGGTAGCGGGTTGTCACTCACCACAGGCTCAAGGGCTAATGCGACGGAAATGAGCACCGAGGCCACGCGCAGTATAGCGTATGCCCCCATCTTTACCTTTACCTATAAGCTTAACCTTAACTGTATATAACGCTTTATGATTATAATGATATTCTTATGCACAGATTCAGATAAAAATGATTTCTTTAGTCTAGACTCTAGATGAAGGTCATGCTGAGGCAAAACAGGCGTGAGTTGTGAAGATGAAAAGGCTATACTTGTATATATGGACGGCTATAAATACATGAAAAACACGTCCCGTCTGCCATAAGATACCTGTCATAGGATACCATAATATGAGATGAGATGTAATGACCGTGTTGTGAGGGAATGCATAACACACGACAAACAAAAACAAACCACTCGTGTCTGCATTGTGCTCGACCGTTGTTTCTTCTGTATCATGAAACTGACGTGAATTGGAGCTTAAAATTATCAGAAACTACCATGTGTAGGTTTCACGGCCTCTTGTAGCTTCCTTAATTTCTTATGTTCTTAAAATAAATCGTAACACGTGCACGCATATTGGCATTATCTTTGGTCTTTAAAACATAAAACACAACCACGAAATCTCTGAGCTGTGGGAGAGACTACACAACCACGAAATCTCTGAGCTGGGGAAAAGTCTGTGAGGTTTGGAAGAGCCACTCACTCCTCACTCCGCGTCCTCCGAGCTTGGGAGTTCCTCGTAGTCATTCCAGTCCTGCACCTCGGCCGTGGTGGTGGCCAGGTACAGCAGCCCCGCCAGCGTGTACGTGGCCCCACACACCAGCATGGACGCGTGCCAACCACCGCTCTGAAAACACATGACAGTGAAACACAAAGCCCTCTATCAACCATCCCTCGGACAGTCTAAAATCTATAGAAAACATCAATAGATTATACTACAGACCGGGAAAACATTGAAATAGTAGTAAATGATGTGAGACTTGAGGGATGTGACTCAGGGATAAACCTAGTGCTGCAGAATGTTGTCATAGGACAGCGGGCGGCAACCTGCGGCTCTTTCAAGAGCCCTGCGCGGCTCCTGCCACCTACTTAAAAATGTTCAGATTATCGTTAAAAAAAATTGAGATAAAATATACTGGCATAGAAAGCCGCAGTATAATAGTGTATGTGACCCAGGTCCTAAGTGTCTAGGAAAATATTGGGATGAATTCTTGTACTTATTAACTTGTACTTGTTAGTAATTTCCATTCATAATGTACACTGCGGCTCCATCAGCACTGCTGCCCTGCCAAGTTTGAAGAAACTCTTCTCGAATTCTGGGTTGCCAACCTCTGTCATAGGAGCTAGTAATGGAGTCTTTACCTGTGTGACTAGTTCCGCAGTGATCACAGGTGCCAAGAAGCCTCCAATATTCCCGATGCCCACCAGGCCTGACAGTGTTCCTGCATGGGGCAAACATTACTAAAGTTAATTATCACGTAGACAAGAATGACCAGAGTTAATGTTCCAAATACACAGCTGTTACTCTCACGTCCTCTACATGGCTTGGCAGGAGACACGCCAGGAAGCCACTGACAAGCCTGCACCAAGGATAATATATATAAGGATACTATAATATACAAAGATAAGACTCTATATATATATATACAGGAACTACCACGTGTACAGGAACTACCAAATTAAGTGTAGGTCTCTTGTAGTTTCCTTATGTTTTTATATATTATCCCTGGCCTGCACTGACCGGCATAGTTGGGCGCGATGTCCATGGGCGTGAGGGTGAAGGAGGAGAGCGTGGCCGAGCCGCCGATCATTATCACCATCATCATGGCAGACACCATCCACTTATGGCAGCCGGCGAGCACCACACTCACCAGGCCCGCCACCACCATCAACATGCCTGAGGGGGACACAAGCATACAGGACGGAAGGAAACAAGACCATTACAACGCCAAGAGGATCACAAGTATTACCAACGAAAAACAACAACACCCTGTTATGGTCACTATTTTAGGAAGTTTTCGAGCAAAGGCATCACAATAGATGAACTTACTAGATTCCCTTGTTTGCCACTCTTTGGATATTATTAGCTTCATTATTACCTTCACACCGGTATGATGGCGGCGTGTTACTCACCTATGGAGTGTGAGAGGCGGCGTGTGTTGACCTTCTTGAGGCGCACACTCTGCAGCAGCCAGTCAGACAGCCCGCCGAAGGTGAAGGCGCCCAGCCAGGCGCTGCTCTGCCCCACCGTCAGCACGAAGCCCACCTCCTGCATGCTGAGGCCAACCTGGAGCACAGACAAAGCCTCGTCAGGGATCCCACCCGCCTCGTCCATCCCCTAATACAACTATTGTACTGATCTACTCGGCCGCCAAATAACGTTCAGCAACATGACAAAGCTATAAGCAGTGTATTGATGATAAAGCCTTAAGTGTTGCAGGACTCATATCATTCATTGAGCAGTCATTACACCACAACACCCATGGCAGACAACTTGGCGCAAACAGTAAGACGGCATATGCGTATATAATTATATTTATATACGTATAGGTTTTCATCTTTAATCTAGGGCTGTTAGTGTGGTGTGGAGGCGTCACCTGGGTGTTGAGGAAGGTGGGTCCCTGGGTGGTGGTGAAGTTGCCGAGCCACGAGTTTGCAAACTCCATCAGGATGGTTGGGTAGAACCTCCAGCAGCGCAGCAGCCGCCCCCACGGCACGCGACGCTGGGCACGAGGGTCAGGGGTCAGGGGTCAGGCTCAGGCCAGCCATGGCAACAACACACATGTCAAACTTTCACCCAGACCACTGGTTAATACCGCTGTTTGAGCTCACCTTGGGCTTGATGGCCAGGTTGGGCGCCAGCAGCTCCTTCTCCTGGCGGGACATGAGAGGGTGGCAGGGCACGTTACGCACAAAGTACACCCAGAAGGGCGTCCACACCAGACCCAGGATGCCGGCCCCCCAGAACACCCACCGCCACCCCATGTGGTCCACTACCCACTGGGAGCTGCCCATGGCCACCACGCTGCCCAGCGCCATCCCTGGGGACGCAGACAGGCCATGACGCCACTGGTTCCCCCCACCATGCATCACCCCACCTCTGTCACACACGCCAGTCCAACACCTACCTGAGAAGGCGATGGTGGTCATGGTGGCCACCTTGTCCTGCGGGGCCCACCGGACCAGCACGGCGTACAGCGAGGGGAAGGCCGGGCCCTGAAACACGCCCATGATGAACCTGAGGGCGGCCAGCGCCATGGGGTGGAGGGCGGCCATGGTGGGCGTGAGCATGGTCAGCACGCTGGACACCCCGAGGCTGACCGCCATGGTCTCCCGGGAACCCATCACCTCGCCGATGCGACCACCTGGGGGCACCAAGGCAAGGTAAGGGGGGGGAGGGGGTCCTGCCACGCTGGGCAGCGGTGGTGGGAAAAGTTACAACAGCAATGGGAAATCGGGTCGTGATTAATTTAGAAAATGACATTTACAAATTTTTGTATAAAATTTTATAATTTTTTTTCTCGAAAATATAACGTTTTTTGAGATCCTGATCGTATCGTTAGATAGAACACCTCAAGCTTAACATTTGTTTACCTGTTAATGTTTCCTGTAGACCTAATAGTTTCGTGTTAAAATGGCAAAACCAAAAAACTAAGATTCCACGATTGCTACCCTAAGGCATTCAAAACTGCGAGGTGACCACCACCGTAGGTGACTGACATCAGCCATTGCTGGGCTGGTGGCGTGCATTGCCTCGCCCACCACCTTGATACCCACCGATGGCTGCTGACTCACCGATGGTCTTGGTGAAGAAGTAGCCCCAGAAGAAGGTGCCCAGAATGATGCCCTGCTCCTGCACCGTCCACGAGAACTCGCCCTCACCTTCCTGGCCGGGCAACACAACACATGAGGGTGGCGAGGATGATGTAATAGTGTAATAAGGACTAACTATTACGTCACCCACGTGCATAGGAACACTAGGAACAAGAGTAATGATGGCAACATAACACCTCACCAACCATGGGCGTATCATGCGAGCCGTTGAGGGCGGCGGGGCAGGCGTTGTCCACGGTGTGGTTGGTGGTGTGGGTGGTGTTGACCATGGCGATGATGGCCATGCTCAGGCCGAACCTCATGAGGTAGTCTAGGAGGCAGCCCAGCAGGCCCAGACCCACCACCACGTGCCGGATGCCCACCGCGCACACACATCCCGAGCCTGCTAGGGATAGAACACCAGGCTACAGCAGCACTATATGACCCTGTAGAACACAGCCTAGGATTGTGGGCACGTGACGTAACAACAGAAGAGTCTAGAGGCGTTTTCTGCGGGGGATTTTTGGTTGCAATCGGAACATTTTCGATTGCAAACGGTCACAACAACAGCAACAAATGATTGCGGGTCGGGCCAATCATCTTCCCTGGATGGTTGAACAGGGATCGAAATTTGAGCAATCGAAAATTTATCGGTTGCAATCAGGATCCCCGCAGAAAACGCCTTAGGACTCTAGAGAATCTGCTAAATACCGCATACTCTCTAAATAACCTGCACACAACGGGACACAGCGTAGAATTGTGGGCACGTGACTTAAGAAGAAAAGATACTGAGTCTGCTGAATACCATACATGTAAAGGTGTCTATCATATAGCAGACAGCCTCATATCCTCCACCACCTGTCATCCTCCCCTCCACAGTCACCCATCTTGTGCTGTCACTAATACTTAACAGAATATCACGTGACCAACTAATGACGCCAGCCAGTGTATCTGTGATGTAGTGTGCATACCATCGTAGATCAACAGCCAGGATATGGTAGAAATATATGATGTTACCATTGATGAAGTAGTTAATGTATGTATGGAGGTTATAGTATATTGTACATACATTATTTATACAAACAGCATGACCATGTATAATTGTATATCGTTAACACGGAAACCAAAAACCTATACAAGCAGAGTATTTTGCGCTTGGTAAGAAAATAAAACCATAGCTATGCGAATCCCTAACCAGCAAAGAAGGGCAATGATAAGAAGAGATAGGGAGATAAGGAGTAGATTTGTCCATTCATACATACGTTATCTTATATAGTCTTCAATTCATACACAAATCAATGACAGTAGACCAGAAATGCCTTACCTTGTGTAACAGTTGTGTTTATGATACAGTGTTTGCGTGTGTGTGTGTGTGTGACGTGTGTGTGTGTGTGTGTAGGCTTAATCTATGACTGCATTTCATAACGTACTCAAGAGCCTCAGAGGTCAGCAGTGAACTTAACTAACAAGACTCATAAAAATGCAGGCTCATGTCGCTTACGTCATTTGTACACAACATATAAGTTTTGTCTTGCTACCGTAAACAAAAACTATTTCTCAACGCTTCCCTTCCTTTGTCACGACCTGTGTACGCCCTTTGTTATCATGGTAGTGGGTCATCCCTTACCCCACCCCCTCCTCCCCTACCTCACAACCCCCATTTATAGCCCTTACTCCCCACCTCACCTCACAACCCCTTTTGATTCCTCCCTGATACCGCCCTGATTCCGATACAAGGAAGGGTGAGATCGAGGATAAACAAACATTTCCCGTGTTAATGATCCCTGGCTACGCGTTCCTACACAGGTCACAGGTGTGGCTCAGGTGCGCGCCAGCAGGGAGGCACGTGTACTTATCAGGTTAATGGGGTAGGAGTCAGCCGAAAGAAATATTGGTGACACCTCTCTCTCTCTCTCTCTCTCTCTCTCTGTTACTTACAACACACTTTTTTTTCTCTTACAACACCATATACTCTCTCTCTTTCTCTCTCTCTCTCTCTCTCTCTCTCGCTCTCTCTCGCTCGCTCCTCTCTCTCTCTCTCTCTCTCTCTGTTACTTACAACACACTTTTTTTTCTCTTACAACTCTCTCTCTCTCTCTCTCTCTCTCTCTCTCTCTCTCTCTCACACACACACACACAGACAGACAGTGTGTGAGGTCCCAGCATTACCCAAAGATCGGTAATAATGAGCTCCAAGCTCGCACCGGGAGGGTGAAACTGGCGATCCCGAGTCCTCCTCGCGTGGACAAGACCATGGGTGAATGACACACACACAACTCACGTGTCCGGGGATGAATGACCTCAACTAAGGGGTCACCACCGTCCTCCACTTGGTTTCTCGATCCGCGACACATGACCTTTGTAGGGACACTGCTGGTCGGGCCTCACTATCACCTCACACCATCATCTCCTTCCATAGAGGCAGAAATACGTCTTCTTCACACACTCGGTAGCTTCATAATGGTCCTCTGTAGCTGAACACGTTTTCTTTAGTTATCGTATTGAGCGATGGCACTGATATTCTGGTACGAAAAGTGCTGTCAACAATGTCAACAAACCCGATTTCACGCAGGTCTTCGATGCGTCGGTAAAGAAGAGTATCAATACGGGTGCAGAAGTTACGGTTTCTTTGTCCTGTTTCTTTGTGTGGCCGCTGTGTTGCGTGTGATTCCGGCCGACACTCTACCGCTGAGTACTGAGTGATACTGAGGCAGCCGGTGTTGTTAGCCGTTAGGTACTAGGGAGAGAGGGAGAGAGGGAGGGAGAGGAACCATGAGGGTGAGGGCGGGATGGTAACGGGTCGGGATGAGTACATATTATAGATGCGTCAGTGAGGCTCCTAGGATGGGGGCGGGTTAAGGACTTGGGAGGGGAGCGGGCGGAGATCGAACTTCAGTACGAATTTAGAATGGTAGAAAGGGTCTGCAGCTGAACTCTCTCTCTCTCTCTCTCTCTCTCTCTCTCTCTCTTCATCTACTCTCTCTATCTAACCTCTATCTATCCTCTCCTCCCCTCTCCCTTATCTCTCTCCTCTCTCTCTCTCTCTCTCTCTCTCTCTCTCTCCTCTCTCTCTCTCTCTTCTCTCTCTCTCTCTCCTCTCTCTCTCTCTCTCTCTCTCTCTCTCTCTCTCCTCTTT
Source organism: Chionoecetes opilio (assembly GCA_016584305.1). Classification (NCBI taxonomy): domain Eukaryota; kingdom Metazoa; phylum Arthropoda; class Malacostraca; order Decapoda; family Majidae; genus Chionoecetes; species Chionoecetes opilio. The sequence goes on along the minus strand of JACEEZ010003674.1, from coordinate 408,116 downwards.
CTCTCTCTCTCTCTCTCTCTCTCTCTCTCTCTCTCTCTCTTCTCTCTCTCTCCTCTCCTCTCTCTCTTTCTCCTCTCTCTCTCTCTTCTCTCTCTCTCCTCTCTCTCTCTCTCTCTCTCTCTCCTCTCTTCTCTCTCTCTCTCTCTCTCTCTCTCTCTCTCTCTCTCTCTCTCTCTCTCTCTCTCTCTTCTCTCTCATCTACTCTCTCTTCTCTCTCTTCTTCTATCTTCTCTCTCTCTCTCTCTCTCTCTCTCTCTCCTCTCTCTCTCTCTCTCTCTCTCTCTCTCTCTCTCTCTCTCTCATCCTCTCTCTCTCTTCTCTTCTCTCTCTCTCTCTACTTCTCTCTACTCTCTCTCTCTCTCTCTCTCTCTCTCTCTCTCTCTCTCTCTCTCTCTCTCTCTCTCTCTCTCTCTCTCTCTCTCTCTCTCTCTCTCTCTCTCTCTCTCTCTCTCTCTCAACTTACCCACGTGTACGCACTATCTGAATCTTTATCGGTCAAGTACAACAACAACAAACAAACAATAACACGTGGATATTCTGTTGTACTTTAAGCGGGTCTGACACATGATTCTCTCGGGTTTCTCTTTCATATGAACCCTGACACAACAAAGGGGCGTACCACGTGATTCTCTCTCTCTCTCTCTCTCTCTCTGCGAGTCTTCTCTTTTTGTTCTATCCTTCTTGAGACTTGTAACTTTTTATGTCGCTTCGTAGATCTCGCTCTCTCTCCTTTTTTTTCTTCCTTTCTTTGTTTTTGCTGTTATTTGCACATCTTTTCCACCACCATGTAGTATATTCCAGACTTTCTACTGCGCTGTTCCATACCGTAGATACCGTAGATTTTTATAAGTGCAGGAGCAGGGCGAATTAAAGCTTCAAGGATAACCACACGCACACCACACGCAAACCACACGCAAACCACACGCATACCACACGCATACCACACGCATACCAAACGCAAACCACAAACCTTGAAGGAAAAAAGGAAAATACAGCCACGTACAGGAGTCGACTAATTAAAGGAATAAATAATAAATAATGAGAACATAATGAGAGTCGATTGGTAGAACCTGTTATGTTCTATCTGAGCAGCGCTTTTCTTCGTGTATTTACAGTGAAGGTGTTTGCGTATAGGTGTCTTGCACATGACGTCACAGCCCTTGTTGTGGCTGGGACAGGCGCGGGAAATGCGAGCTGGAGGACCAATAAACTCCACTTGCCGCCCGTGTTTGCCAGCTTATGGTACTTTTCCCCTACCAAATATATGTTTATCAGTATAAAAGATATACTGTTATCTTCGGAAATGTTTGTTCTGTAATATTATCAAATAAAAAACCGTAAAACACACTAAAGAAAGGCCATTATGAGACTCTCAAGAAATATGCATGAACTTGATATTCACCAACTCCAGCTCCCATTTAATATTTTGCTCGAAAACTTTTTACATGGTCAATATCACTAGAAGCGGAATTTCATTAGCTTTCCATTGATGTATTTCGTTATCTGATAAATGAATTAGAAGCATGCATAAAATAGCGTTAACTAAATAAATAACATCATGAAATCGGGTAGTTTTTCCCGATTGATGAGGTTATTTATTTAGTTAACGCTAATTTATACATGCTTCTAATTCATTTATCAGATAACGAAATATTTCAATGGAAAGCTAATGAAATTCCGCTTCTAGTGATATTGACAATGTAAAAAAATTTCGAGCAAAATATTAAAATGGGAGCTGGAGTTGGTGAATATTAAGTTCATGCATATTTCTTGCGGGTCTCATAATGGCCATTCTTTAGTGTGTTTTACGTTTTTTATTTGATAATATTATAGAACAAACATTTCCGAAGATAACAGTATACCTTTTATACTGATAAACATATATTTGGTAGGGGAAAAGTACCATAAGCTGGCAAACACGGGCGGCAAGTGGAGTTTGTTGGTCCTCCAGCTCGCTCCGACGGGCGGCATTTGGCTTGAAGACGGCGGCATTTGGCTTGAAGACGCTAGGTCGTGACGTCAGTGCAAGACACCTATAGCTGAGGAATATCTAGGTTTAAGAATAACGCGTGCGAGATCCGTGGTCATGTGCTGATTAATTATATTTGTCACTGTGTGTGTGTGTGTGTGTGTGTGTGGTGTGAGTGTGAGTTTATCATTTAATGGCAAACTAATCCATTATCTCGTCGCCTTTAGTATGTATTTATATTTAGAGGAACGGGAGTGGGTGCAGAATATTGGAGATTCTCGATTGTTTCTATAGAATTCATAACATATAGCGTAAAAGTACCGCGTCTTCAATATATTGCAGTGTACCATAAAAGGCTGCTCAAGGATACATTTTCTTCAAGGCATCTCCGTCCATTTTCTCTCCCGCACTTGTTTGATATATACAGTTATACTCTATAATATGCATCTATGGTACTTCTTAAAGCATGAATATAGTTAAGAATATATCTGAACCTGAAAAATAACTTGATTTTGTTGAATATAGTTTTTTTTGTGATGGTGAGTTTTCATGCTCTAGTTGTTGTCCTTTGCCCAACGCGCTGTCAGACGGCTCCAGCTTTGTTTACAAAAAATAATGCGAATCACGAGCTTACACGCATATGAACAAAGCTAAAAAGTATATCAGTCAAAAGATCATATAAATAAGTGTCTATATTGAGTAGCTATGTAATAATATCAAATCCTGTGTGTAGTAATAAGGTAATGTATAATCGCAGCATTTGGCTCGTCAGGTTAGGGAGTTGCGCGCTCGCTGTGAAAAGTTTGAAGGTAATAATAAATGTCATCCTGATTGTGACCCCCCTAAGCTACCTGGGCAACGCCTGGACCATGCTAATGAGTTACTTACCTTCACTCTAGCAGCCATGATGTGTGGGTCATTTTGTGGCACTAACGATAATGATGACAATGGTAATAGACTAGACTACGGTAATAGGTAATAATAATTATATTGCATAATTATCATCACTATTTTTCCTTATGTTGATAGCATTAGGTGAAGACCAGTAAATGAAGGACAGTCTCTCTCTCTCT
>JACEEZ010003674.1:345074-400074 GCA_016584305.1 Chionoecetes opilio | reverse complement strand
GGGTGGGGACATCACCGCCCCGTGGCTGACCCGCCCCGCCTCGAAACGTCCATCCCGTCCCGCCCCTGCTGCAAAAAAGATGCGATTCGACCAGAAAACAAAAATTACCAAAGCTTTTCTGGATTTTTAAGAGAAACAATCACTAAGGAGACTCTTCAGATCATTGAGATAATATTCCATGGATAAAAGAAGGAGGAAAAACGGTAAAAAGTATAAATTTGACGTGAGGGAATCGCGGGTGCAGGGCGGGAAAAAGAGCGAAGCAGACGGCAGCGAGCTCAGTAGTCGGGATGGCGGCACCGGCGACGAGTGTGGTGGTGCTCGACCGCGGCAACAACACCACATGTACAGTTAACCTGCATGGTGAGTATATACACGCGTTTTATCTACATTGAATTAGGTGTGTGGTGTGTATGTGGGCGTGGGGGTGTAGAGGGGGGCGTGTGGGCGGGGTGGCGTTGAGGTGACAGGAGGAGCGAGGGAGAAGTTCATGAGGCGCCCGTACGTGATTTTGGTCTGGTGGTGTGTGGTGTGGCGAGTTTTTTGTCCCTCTGAACGCCCGGCTTGACGAAACAAAGGAAATTCAGGAAAATGCAAAATATAACCTTTGTCTGTATGTTTGGGTTCAAGCAAGGAGGCTTAGGCGGTATCGGACGTGTATGTATCGCCTTTCAACATGTCAAAATAACCAAATACCGAGCCTGTGAAGACCAGGGGAGGGCTATTTTTTTCTCTAGGCGGGGAGGGGTCGGGCGTTGGGTGTCCACTCGGCATGCCTTCTTGGGCCTGCCACCTCTTCTTATGGACAATTTTAGGGCTAAATTCTAACATATTATAAGAATTTCTCGTGTGTATGGATGTGATGCATATAAAGTGGTTGCGTGCAGGTGTAGAAGAAACTGATGGGCTCTCTAATTCCTTGACTTAGGGACAATTTTACGGTTAAATTCTGGTTTATTGAAAGAATTAGCCGTGTTTGATGGATGATAGTCTTAGATAGCAGACTTTAGTAGTTAACATTTGTATAGGAACCTTATGGGGTCTGTAATTGCTTTCCTTATTAATCTTAGGGTTAGTTTTTAGTGTATTGTAGGAGTAATGGATAACGAGGTTGGGTGGAGAGGCGTGGATAGAGGCGGCTGTAAGGGGTGCTAATGAGGCCTCTGATTGCTATCCTTGCACAAATTCTATACAGACGCCACTTACTCCACTTATTCTATTACTCCACTTATTACATTACTCCACTTATTCTACCACTCCACTTATTCTACCACTCCACTTATTCTACCACTCCACTTATTCTATCACTCCACTTATTCTACCACTCCACTTATTCTATTACTCCACTTATTCTACCACTCCACTTATTCTACCACTCCACTTATTCTACCACCACTTATTCTACCACTCCACTTATTCTACCACTCCACTTATTCTACCACTCCACTTATTCTACCACTCCACTTATTCTACCACTCCACTTATTCTACCACTCCACTTATTCGACCACTCCACTTATTCGACCACTCCACTTATTCTACCACTCCACTTATTCTACCACTCCACTTATTCGACCACTCCACTTATTCACCACTCCACTTATTCGACCACTCCACTTATTCTAACCACTCCACTTTCTCTTTCCACCACTTATTCACCACTCCACTTATTCTACCACCACTTATTCACCACTCCACTTATTCTACCACTCCACTTATTCGACCACTCCACTTATTCGACCACTCACTTATTCGACCACTCCACTTATTCTACCACTCCACTTATTCTACCACTCCACTTATTCGACCACTCCACTTATTCTACCACCACTTATTCGACCACTCCACTTATTCGACCACTCCACTTATTCGACCACATTTACACACTTATTCGACCACTCCACTTATTCGACCACTCCACTTATTCTACCACTCCACTTATTCGACCACCACTTATTCTACCACTCCACTTATTCGACTACTCCACTTATTCGACCACCACTTATTCTACCACTCCACTTATTCGACCACTCCACTTATTCGACCACTCCACTTATTCGACCACCACTTATTCGACCACTCCACTTATTCGACCACTCCACTTATTCTACCACTCCACTTATTCTACCACTCCACTTATTCTACCACTCCACTTATTCGACCACCACTTATTCTACCACTCCACTTATTCGACCACTCCACACTTATTCGACCACTCCACACTTATTCGACCACTCCTTTTATTCTACCACCACTGATTCTACCACCACTTATTCTACCACCACTTATTCTACCACTCCACTGATTCTACCACTCCACTTATTATACCACTCCACTTATTCTACCACCACTTATTCTACCACTCACTTATTCTACCACTCCACTTACGCCACCACTCTTCCACTTACCCTCATTCACACCCACAGGCAGGCTCAGGGAACGAGGTTTGCAGAGAAGTATTTTAGTAGTAATGTTAAAGTTAAGTCTATAAGGGCAGGATTTTCTCATAATTAAAGATTCCACTTGACTACATGTTTTGACTTTATTGAGGTGATTTTATAGGTGTTAAGGAATTGTTTTGAATCCAACGTCGATTTGATGTTCAGAGTCAAGGAGTATGTTGAGGCAATGCGTGGAATGTGGATGGTATATTCAGAGTATAGCATGATTTTAACTTTTTTGACTCATCCCATAAACCTGTTTTTTTTGCACATAGAGGTAGGATAGCATGATACCGAAGGGGGGGGAGGGGGGGGGGGGAAACAGGTCATTTAACCCCCTCCAGGATCAGGCTTTCGTAGTGAGGTTCAGAGAGTACATCAATTTAAAGCAGTAATTTGCTACTTGAAGTACGGAATATCCTTTTGGGCATTTCTAAAAAAGTTGCAGCGGATGCCCTTGGTGATAAGATAGAAGCCCTGGGCACAGCAGTTGGCTACTTGAGGGAGAACAGGGAGAGAGAGAGAGAGAGAGAGAGAGAGAATAGAAAAGGAAGAAGGAAAGGAGTGAAGAGAAGTAGGAAGGAAGGAATTTTTATGTCAGATCAAATAATAGAAAGAAAAGATCCATTCAGATGTTACAACAGAAAGTAGACATGAGAGAGAGAGAGAGAGAGAGAGAGAGAGAGAGAGAGAGAGAGAGAGTACTACAGGGGAGTTCAGAGTGTGGGATGATACACCTGAACCCCACAAGAGCTGTCTGGCATGTTGCACCTTCCACTTTCCAGCAGTTCCCCCCGCCCCCCTGCCCTTACCTGTGCCTGGCTCACTCGCCCACGCCAATTAATGCCCTAATGTATGCATCAAGACCTGTGTTGCCTGTCTCATTATCCTCCCACTCTCCCCGGCCACTGGAATGCAGGAAAAAAATGGATCCGGTTCATGGTAAAACAGTAAATATTTCAAACCTGTAATAATGGTCAATTGTACCTAGCTTCTTGCCCTTCTCAGTATTTCATGAAGGCATTGAATGTGAATTGCTGTTATGCCTTTATTCTGTATTGAAAGCGTCTGTGAAATCTGTTTGAAGGGCGACTTTAGTGCTCAATGGAATGGAATTGATCAGAAGCTCCTAAATTACTCTTACGTTTTTAAAGTGCATATATAATTTCATCGTCGCCATGTTCATAAGGAGGAGTATCTGGGGTGGGTCTGTTATAGGTGGGGGAAGGGTGGGTGGGGGTGAAAACTGTTAGGTAGGTGGGTTGGGGTGGGTCTGTTATAGGAGGGGGAAGGATGGGTGGGGGTTAGTCTGTTAGGTGGGTGGGTTTGGGGTGGGTCTGTTATAGGAGGGGGAAGGGTGGGTGGGTTTGACTGTTAGGTAGGTGGGTTGGGGATGGGTCTGTTATAGGAGGGGGAAGGGTGGGTGGGGGTTAGTCTGTTAGGTGGGTGGGTTGGGGCTGGGTCTGTTATAGGAGGGGGAAGGGTGGGTGGGGGTGGGACTGTTATAGGAAGGGGGTACAGGTCCTTATATGTACCTCTCACTCACTATATTATACTGTGTTCACATTATTGAGCCATGATCATCCATTACTCTTGTCCTTCTAAGAATTTGAATTTAAGAATATATTTAAACACTATTAAAACTTTCATCGGCATTGAAGAATTGTACCAGGAAAAGTTGAGTGACTTTCCTTCATTACCTCCAACATCAGCTCAACCTGTCTCAAATCATGTAAGTCATTGCTACATGTTTCCTGCCCAAGCCGAGGGTATCAATTATGGGTTTTTCTCCGCTGGTCCTGGCCAATCTACGTCTGTGCCTTTCATCAACCTTACATTGGCGTTAATAAAAATCCCAAGGTCATGGTGCAAAAAAGGTATAATGGGCATTGCTAGGAGGCCGGGACCAGGGGAAGATTCAGCATTTGGTCACGGCACATAAAGAAGCTTGTTTTTATGCAGTGCCCCGGGCGGCATCCAAAGGGCAGCAAGAAGGTCCAATTCAAGGACACATATTTCTCATTCATTACGTGATATAATTATCTTTGTACTCGCCCTTCTTACCTGGCGAAGGTGCGGTCAGTGCATGGTGGGTCCCGGCCCTCTCTTCGAAGGCGGCAAGTTTTTGGATGAATGTGATGTTGGGCAAGAGGTTTTTTGGCCATTAATTTGCTTCTATGTCATATTTAATTCACCTCCAGATGTCTCGGATTGTCTCAGAAACACTAGACATGTACTTCTATTCGGCAAGAGGGTTTTGATATTAATTTACTTCTATACTGATCGTATTTAATTCACCTCTAGATGTCTCGGAAACACTGTACTTCTGTTGGGCAAGAGATTTTAGCTATTAATTTCCTTCTATATCATACTTCATTTACTAACACATGTCTCAGAAACACTGTATTTCTTATGTGTATTTCTTATGTGTCTGTGTTCCGTGTTTAAATCAAAATTCTTTATAGTGGAGACAGTCGGGATTTATCTGATGTTGGCCAAGAGGTATTTTTTCTATTAATTTGCTATTTCGTATTTAATTCACCTCCACATGTCTCAGAAACACTGTATTTCTTATGCGTCTTTGTTCCCTGTTTAAATCAAAGTTCATGATAGTGGCGACGGTTGCACCATGCAGAGAGAGGCTTGACATTAAGGCGGTGATTCGCGTGCCTTTCATGGCTGCCTGGGGGTCACGTCCAGAGCCTTTGTAATGCCACACTCAGGCGGCTGAAGGTGAACATTAGGAGGCGATAGGCTGACCTAATGCCTGCTAACACTCCTCTAATGCCTGCTAACACTCCTCTAATGCCTACTAACACACTCCTAATACCTGCTAACACACCTCTAATGCCTGCTAACACTCCTCTAATGCCTGCTAACACTCCTCTAATGCCTGCTAACACTCCTCTAATGCCTGCTAGCACACACCTCTAATGCCTGCTAACACACCTCCTATTTGAGTATTGTAATGCCTTTATGGTCACAGCACATCCCTGGCTTTGACCTGTAGTGCAAGGAGGGAATGCTGTCTAACCACTCTGAAGCTACTATAGGGGGCAGCAGTAGTACAGTGGGTGCTGTCCTCATGAGTACTGAACCATTCCTAACCTGAACCATCCACTGACACCTCCATTCCTAACCTGAACCATCCACTGACACGTCCATTCCTAACCTGAACCATCCACTGACACCTCCATTCCTAACCTGAACCATCCACTGACACCTCCATTCCTAACCTGAACCATCCACTGACACCTCCATTCCTAACCTGAACCATCCACTGACACCTCCATTCCTAACCTGAACCATCCACTGACACCTCCATTCCTAACCTGAACCATCCACTGACACCTCCATTCCTAACCTGAATGATGTGTCTTTATGGCTACTAAGACCTGAGACACAGTAGTGAGTGGAGGATATGTAATACCACACCAAGTCACTGGTTGCTGGATACATAGGCAGGGTGCCGAGTTATCTTGCAGTGTTATCTTGATGGTATACTCTGCTTACTATTGATTGTAATAGGAACAATAGAGTCTGATCTCTGAGGATGGTGGGTGTGTTGGTGTGACCTTGCGGCTACCACACACTCTTGCTTTACTCATTGTATTGTAATAAGGAACCAATAGAGTACTGAGTCTCCTGAAGGTGAATATGAGTAGGGTGTTGGTGGTGGTGAAGGTGGTGGTGTTGGTGGACCCTCGCACTTTCTGTGGAGGTGAGGTTGAAGCTGAGAGAGGAGGAGATGGTGACACAGTTTTTGCTCCCTGTCTGGCTCCTGCTGCAGTTCTCCCCGGTTTTTTACGCCTCCAGTTCCTCGTCTGCTATTGATTCAGGGCCTCCCAGCAGCTACAGTGGCAGGGTGAGGTGGCTGATGATGCTGCTGCCTTCCTCTTAGCACCTTACCACACCCCTCACACCCTCACACACACCTTATCACACACCATTGAGGGTTTATCTGTCTTTGCACTCATGAGGTTTCATCACTTGGTATTATTTGTGGGTATAGTGGCTGCCTAAGGGTGTGGTTTGTCCTAAGTGCCAGGGTGAAGGAGAGAGAGAGAGAGAGGGGCAGCACTGAGGAAGGGGAAGGAGGAACTGCAGAGCCTCAATGGGGTCATTTTGCCTTGGGTCGCTGGACATGTTAGGAAAATGTATGAAAATGAAATGACTTGCGTGAATCATGTCTCCTGGTTTTGTGGTCGTTTTTAGGGTAGTAGCTTTGTTCCATCTTACTCCTCTCTTCTTATCCGGTAACTGACAGGGTTTGTACAAACTGGTTTAGTATAGCAGGGTTTGGTGGCCTCTTCTTTGCTGTCAGAATATTTGTATGTGTCTTAGATTTTAAGTATCTTCAGTAGAGGAGTATGTTGGTGATGCATAGCTGTGATAATGTCTGAAGATGTGGAGTTGATGTTGGTGATGCATAGCTGTGATAATGTCTGAAGATGAGGAGTTGATGTTGGTGATGCATAGCTGTGATAATGTCTGAAGATGAGGAGTTGATGTTGGTGATGCATAGCTGTGATAATGTCTGAAGATGAGGAGTTGATGTTGTGTGCATAGCTGTGATAATGTCTGAAGATGAGGAGTTGATGTTGGTGATGCATAGCTGTGATAATGTCTGAAGATGAGGAGTTGATGTTCGTGATGCATAGCTGTGATAATGTCTGAAGATGAGGAGTTGATGTTCGTGATGCATAGCTGTGATAATGTCTGAAGATGAGGAGTTGATGTTCGTGATGCATAGCTGTGATAATGTCTGAAGATGAGGAGTTGATGTTGGTGGTGCATAGCTGTGATAATGTCTGAAGATGAGGAGTTGATGTTGGTGGTGCATAGCTGTGATAATGTCTGAAGATGCGAGGAGCAGTAGGTACTTATCAGGATGTACATTTTAAAGCATATTATATTATTTTCAAGTGTGGGTGGGTGGGAGTGAGACAGGCAGACTTTCCATCACATCCAACAATTATGATTCTCCCCCCCAAAACAAGCCTTTCAATTGTATTCATCACTAATTAACAATGGAAGAGAACAGGTAATTGTTCTTTTTGTGTGTGGTTGTACGTACATGCACCACACACCACATCCCTACCAGCCACACCACTACACTACTACATCTACACCACATCCCTACCAGCCACATCACTACACTACTACATCTACACCACATCCCTACCAGCCACATCACTACACTACTACATCTACACCATATCCCTACCAGCCACATCACTACACTACTACATCTACACCATATCCCTACCAGCCACATCACTACACTACTACATCTACACCATATCCCTACCAGCCACATCACTACACTACTACATCTACACCATATCCCTACCAGCCACATCACTACACTACTACATCTACACCATATCCCACTACATCTACACCACATCCCACTACATCTACACCACATCCCTACCAGCCACATCACATTCCCACCAACACCCCCCTATGCCACCATGACCACACCACATCCCCACTACAAATACACCACATCCCCACCATGACCACATCACATCCCCACCCACCACCCCCTCCCCAACACAACCACATAAGCTCACCCATCGCTTTTAATGAGTTTTGGTATCATGTCTCTGCCTTCCCTCCCACAGGTGCGACGGTGGTGTCGTGGCGTGTGAACAACCAGGAACAGCTTTTTGTGAGGTGAGTCCCTGAATGAGGAGGAGGAGGAGCTGCGTGTCATGCAGTCCATGCCCCACAGACTTTTATGGGAGCTGCCTTGTATAATGACTTGATAATTGCCTGCTTTTTGAGAGTCACAAAAACACAGAGGGAGTGGAATCAGTGATCTTGCCTCATGTTGTGATGTGTTGTGAGTGTTGTGTTTCAGGTGCAAGAGCAGGTGTCTTTGTTATGAACTATTATCACTCATTGTATTAAGAACATAAGAAAATATGGAAGCTACAAGAGGCTGCGAGACCTACACGTGGTAGTTCCTATTACTTATCATTATAGCCTACATCTACCTTTCATCCCCATCCATTAAATGATCTAACGTTTTAATACTCCCTATTGACTCCGCACTAACTACCTGACGACTGAGTTTTGGTGTGTGAATGAATGGGTGTTACCAGTTGTTAGTAAGCACCCAAAAGATGAGCAGCAGAAGCAGGTGTTGTTGATCACCAGAAAAAGATCTCATCCACTCCAGCAGAAGAAATAGAGGCGGGATTCTTCCAGGTGGAGACAAGTTCCCCAATTTAGCCTTTTTCATGAGTCCTCGTGGAACAGGAAGGAGTTTTTGTGGGCGTCGTCAGGGAGGGCGGAGGCAGAGGATGCTCCAAATTACAGAGGAGGGGGAGGCAGGGGGAAAAAGTAGGATGCGTTTAAAATGCAAGGGAACGTCTGATGCTATGAGGCGTGTAGTGATCGGCCCGATGCTGATGGGTCATAGGATAATTGCTCATAAGTCACTCACAGATCACTACCCAAAGACCATTCCAGTCATAAGATATTGGATAGAATAGGTGTGTCTTGCATGTTCCAGTGAGAGATTCTTCAAGGGACGCGGTTAGGAAAGGGAGGATGAAACATTACTAAAGTGTTCACGTCAATTTTCTATAAGGAGTGTGTTGTGAATTATAATCTATATATAGAAATAGAGAAAGAATCCTTTCATGCCTTGTGACGGGGTGGAACTTTAGCATTTGGGTTTATGAGACAAGGATAATTAAACTTTCTTAGTAGGAGGTTTGTATCAAATCTCCAAGGAAGGTTGTGTAAGAGTAAGGAGAAAGTGATGGGTGTGGTTGTGTTGGGGAGGGTGTGGTGGGGATAGGATGAGTGTGTGGTGGGGAAGTGATGTGGCTGTGAAGGAGATGTGGAGAAGTCAGGATGGGGTGCATAAAACAGATGTGGTGGAGGATGTGGTATGGTAGTGGAGGCTTGATGGGTAGGTGTGGTTGTGGTGGAGGCAAGGTGTGGTGTGGCTGTGGTGGAGGCAAGGTGTGGTGTGGCTCGGTTGGTGGGGATAGATAGGTGTTTGGGAGTAGGTGTGGCTGTGGTGGAGGCAAGGTGTGGTGTGGCTGGGTTGGTGGGGAGGTGTGGTGTTGGTGGGGAGGTATGGTGTGGCTGGGTTGGAGGCAAGGTGTGGTGTGGCTGTAGTGGAGGCAAGGTGTGGTGTGGCTCGGTTGGTGGGGATGGATAGGTGTTTGGGAGTAGGTGTGGGTGTGGTGGTGAGGATGGGCTGTGGACCCTGACCATGTTTTCCTGGCCTCACGCATCACTAACTCTCAACTTTCCAGTCTGCTACTCCAACTGCGGGGCGCCGTAACGAATGCTGTGAATGCTCTCGTGTTCCGCCTGAAATGGCTCACCAAAATAACCCCAGAAAAAGTGGTCTGGTTGCATTCTGAGGCGGTGAACCTCGTCGAGTGTTGTCGTGATGGCGAGGCTACGAGGCTTTTTGCTGGGAGGCGGGAAAAAGTGTGCAGCGTCTTGATGTTCACTCCCACAACGAAGAGTTTTCCTTGTGGTGGATTTGCTTGGTCCTCATTAATGGGGTTATTTACTGCGTATCTGGGTCTGCTCGTCTGTGTGTGTGTGTGTGTGTGAGGATGCCCGGGGGCTGATGATGTGAGGCTGAGTCGTCGTCTGAGAATCTTGCACTTGAGATCAGGGAAATGCCTCAGTCTGGAAACGTTTATCTTTTTGTCCCCAAGGCAAGACCATTTCCTAGAATTATTGTAGAACATGAAATTGAATTACATCTTAATGGTTTCTTTTCTTCATATTTTTCATTCTTTTTGTTATTCTATTTGTAATCTGATGATGTTCAATTATAAATTTTTCCTTTGCAGCAAGCAAGCAATCTTTGATGGAAAGCGAGCCATTCGAGGAGGAATCCCGGTCGTTTTCCGTGAGTTGAGGGTTCGGGCTGGTTTTAGATGAAAAGTTTCAATGGCTGAAGGTTCCTCATCATTGCGCTGAAGTAGTTCAGTGATGTTAATCTCGATTGATTATACATTCTGAAATTAAAGAGACATTTAAGTTTATTCAATTTACTTATATTCTTCCCTCGTGGCGTTGTTCCCCACAGCCCAGTTTGGCGAGTGGAGCACCGGCCCCCAGCACGGCTTTGCTCGCATCTGCCGCTGGGAGCTGAAGAAGCCCCCGGAACGGTTACCCACCGGGGACGTGGAGGCAATGTTCCAGCTGCTGGACAATGAGTTCACCAGATCCATGTGGAACTACCCGTGAGTGTGCCGTGCTGACCTGTGTCTGTCTCAAGGTGGGACTTGTGTCATGCAGGGAACCTCAGGGAGGATTTCCTGGATCCTCTGGTGTTATTTCTAAAGCCAAGCCTCTTGAGGAGGGTGACTAGTACAGTGTTGTGACTTAATGCCTCATCATAACCTGTGTTTTAGAGGTGTCTTCAGGTATAGTTTTTGTCATACTGTAAATGTCCTTGAATTTTGTAGTAAGCAAGAACACACACACACACACACACACACACACACACACACACACACACACACACACACACACACACACACACACACACACACACACACACACACACACACACACGTACTCACCTGCACTACATTCCCAGGTTCAGCCTAACCTACCGTCTCATCCTGCGGGAGAAGGAGCTCCACTTCAACATCTCCGTGTACAACCCCGGCGCGGAGACCCTCTCCTTCACCTTCCTGCTGCACACCTACTTCAAGGTCCCGGACGTGCGGCGCTGCCAGATCACCGGCATGAGGGGATGCACCTACATCGACAAGGTGAGGGCCAACCTGCTCTACTGTCTGTTGTTCTAACTAGGCGAATTTGATCTAGTGTGTGCCCGTCATGCTTAACTCCCTCCATCCCTCACTTTCTCTCCTCCATCCTCTCACTTTCCTTCCTTCCCACTCACTTTCTCTCATCTCTCTCCCTTTCTCTCCATCCTTTCTCCCCCTTCCCCCCTTTTATATTGAATTTATGTGTACGTTTATAGTTTAGGTTTTATAATTAGAGAGAAGAATGAAAGGTCTAAGGAAAGATGTAGGGATAGTCGCAAATTGAAACTCTGGTGTCAGTGTATTAGACCACTACTACTACTACTTGTGTGACCATTGCCTGACCATTGTGACCTCACTGTTCCCCCAGACCCGAGAGGGAGCCTTGTACCAGGAGCACCGGGATGTGGTGACCGTCAACGAGTGGACGGATCGCATCTACCAGAACACCCCCCTCGAGCACATCATCACCAACGTGGTCAGCGGGCGTAAGATGAGGATGCAGAAATACAACCTTGTGGACACCGGTGAGTCTTGTGTGTGTGTGTGTGTGTGTGTATGGGTGAGTCTTGTGTGTGTGTATGTGGGTGTGTAGGCGAGTCTTGTGGGTGTGTAGGTGAGTCTTGTGTGTGTAGGTGAGTCTTGTGTGTGTGTAGGTGAGTCTTGTGTGTGTGTATGTGGGGGTGTAGGTGAGTCTTGTGTGTGTGTAGGTGAGTCTTGTGGGTGTGTAGGTGAGTTTTGTGGGTGTGTAGGTGAGTCTTGTGGGTGTGTAGGTGAGTCTTGTGTGTGTGTGTGTAGGTGAGTCTTGTGTGTGTGTAGGTGAGTCTTGTGTGTGTGTATGTGAGTCTTGTGTGTGTGTATGTGGGTGTGTAGGTGAGTCTTGTGGGTGTGTAGGTGAGTCTTGTGTGTGTGTGTGTGTGTGTGTGTAGGTGAGTCTTGTGTGTGTAGGTGAGTCGTGTGTGTGTGTAGGTGAGTCTTGTGTGTGTATAGGTGAGTCTTGTGTGTGTGTTGGAGTCATGAAAGTGTTGCAGTGTAAGAGTTGAGTAAGCCAAGGGTAGTAAAAGTAGTTGTGTTGTGTTGAGGTCATCAAAGCAGCGAAGGAGAATGTGGATGTGCTTCTAACATTCAATGATTAACTTTATAGCCAAAGTTTCGGAAATGGACAGAATTATGATGGTAATATTCTGGGTATTATGCGTTTTTTCTCTATTTTCTCATAATGCATTCTTTGAAACATGATATTTTGTGAGTGGGTATGATAACAAGTTTCTTTATTTGCTTGTAATGCATTCTTTGAAACTTGATTTGTGAGTAAGTTGTTGCTTGTATATAAGAACATAAGAAAATAAGGAAGCTACAAGAGGCCGCGAGACCTACACGTGGTAGTTCCTGTCACCTAACACTACCTACATCCCCATCCATGAACCTATCCAGCTCCCCTTTAAAGCTCCCCAATGACTCAACACTAACTACCTGTCTACTGAGACCATTCCATTCATTCACCACCCTATTTGTGAACCAGTTTTTCCCTATTTCCTTTCTAAATCTACGCTTTTCCAGCTTGAAACTGAAACCAGCTTTTCCATACTTTCAGTGGTGTGGATTTTGTGTATGATAAGAAGTTTCTCTATTTTCTAGTTATGCATTCTTTGAAACATGATAATTTGTGAGTGGGTATGATAACAAGTTCTTTATTTGCTTGTAAGTGCATTCTTTGAAACTTTATTTGTGAGTAAGTTGTTGCTTGTATATACTTTCAGTGGTGTGGATTTTGGGTATGATAAGAAGTTTCCTCTATTTTCTATAGTCAATTTTTTTTATTATGGTCAAAATGCAGTAAGGAAGCCACGCCCCCTGCCTTCTACCTTTTTCTACGGGGCAGCTGATTGGTGCATTCCTCGTATCATCACAACCAATCACAATATCTTCACTACTTAACAGCAAGTGACCACTGGACAGAGCAATCTTCACTACAGAGGGTTTTTATTTTGTCACCCTCTGTAGTGAAGATTGCTCTGTCCAGTGGTCACGCGCTGTTAAGTAGTGAAGATATTGTGATGGGTAGTGATGATACGAGGAATGCACCAATCAGCTGCCCGTAGAATAGAAGGGGAGGCAGGGGGCGTGGCTTCCTTACTGCATTTTGACCTAATAAAAAAAATAGACTATAGTTATGCATTCTTTGAAACATGATTTTTTTGTGTGTAATCAAGTTGTTGCCCGTTTATATTTGCAGTGGTGTGGAACCCTTGGGTGGAGAAAGCGAAGGAGATCCCTGACTTTGGCGAGGAGGAATTCCCCAACCTGGTGTGTGTGGAGGCGGGTCACGTGTCCTCCCCGGTGATCCTCCCGCCCGGCACAGTGTTTGAGGCCAGCCAGATCCTGCAAGTAATGTAGAGGGTCGGGGCTCCGGCTCCTCGTGTAGGCCTCCGCACGCAGGCATGTAGCGCCTCGCCTCTTGCTGTGTCGTTAAGGAGCATTTGTTCAGCACATTTTTGGCCATCACACTGACCACATTCATGATTCAGGATGATATTAGAGTAACTTGTTGAGCTTGTGAGGAAGTGAGTAAGTAAATTTAGGGAGTATAATGACAGGTGGTGCTTGTTGGGGATGGAAGTAGAAGTATTATTAATCCCTTGAGGCCCAGAACGTAATTTTCATTGTAATTTGGGTTGCATTAGACGATTTTAATTAACATACGCAATATTTTAATAGCTATGACTTTTTTAGTATCCTTGGCGACTTAACTCATTTGGTATATTCAGTTACTTTTCGTAATTTTATGGCTAACAACAGACTTTTTTATATTGCAAAGGAAAGATCTGGGCGTGAAGGGGTTAACGGGATGCCGATGAAATAATACTCTGTTTAAAACCACGCACGCCTTTGGGCCGAACCAGACCTAGAGGCCCAAAGGTGTTGTGTGATATTTTATTTAATGTGCACAGAACTTTTATGCAGTTGGTTTAATACTTTTCAATACAGGGATTTCCGTTTTATTATATTTATATCATACGTATTTTTAAATTTTTTATACAAAGTGGTCTATATCGAGTTACGTTGTTACTCTTAATGCAACGCTGGCCGATGTTTGCCAGTCTGTCATGTTATCAGTGATGTTAGCTCAAGCAGATGGTACAGCAAACATATTGAGACTCAAAACTTAATGCTGTGTGTCATGCTTTACGGTTACGGTGAGGGGCTAAAGTAATCCTGCCTCATGGCCCCCCTCCCCCCACCCAACCCCACTTCCCTAACTATTATTGAGGAAACTATCGATGGTGCTATGGGTGTTGTGTTGTCTTTCCCAGTGTATGAGTTTTACCATTTTATTATTCAGTCCCCAACCCATACTTAGAACAAATAACTTGCTTACATAGTATTTCCATTTGGTCCCGATAACATTTAACCCATTGATGATGCGATTGGACTCCATTCAGATACCGTTTGAAGTGTTTGATCTCAAGTGTAGCCTTAAGACATAAAGGGAAACAGGACTGAGAGTATTTTCAAAAGCTTCAACACTGCTTGGCTGGAAAGGCCTCGGCATTTATCTTGGTGGTGGGGACACGTCGTTGATCCGAGTTACAAAAAAACCAAAGTTACAAGAATCATTATGAAGACAGGGTGACTATTTCTTAATTAATGATACGTATTTGTATGTTATAGGTTGTTTATTGTAGTCTACTTGCTACTAACCTAGTTATTGATACTTGTAGTTAGGAGTTGCTTCGTGCAGTCTGTGATGGTGCAGAATTACCGAGTGCTAAAAGGGTGGCTAACTGTTAGGGAGTAGAGGACGAGTTGTAGTTGAGTTTTGAGCTTTCTAATATATTGTTAATGACCCGAGCTTGGGCAGCATGTGGCTTTCACACTCCCGTTTGAGGAGATTTGTTAGATACAGCTATTTTTAGTGTTTACTACATTTAAAGTTTTTATAAGAAACATTGCCTTTCAGTAGGACGTCGTTATTATTTCAGTTGATGATATTACTGTGGTCTTGGCTAGGATAGATAGTCAGTCAGTTATGGGAAACCTTGATAGGGAGAACTCAGTTAGCGAATGGGTTAATATAACTACTGGAGACTGTGTAGTGCAGTTGTTTAATGCATCACAAAGATCTTTTTCATCCCCATTGCATTACTGGGTTTAGTTTTTTTCTTCAGGATGGAGCAAAATCATTCATCTTATCATCATGTCAGGGAAAAATATTAAATGAATAGTGTGATGAAAGTACACAAGCAAATGGTCTTGCCAAAATGTAGTCCCAAACACAGACGTCATGTATTGCCAGCGACTTCCTTCCTTAGCTTTCAATGACAAGTCTCTTACAATGTTCCTCTTGCTTCCCGCACTTTGTCTTCTGAAAGGTCTGCATAACAAGGTCAATATTACCTCTACATAATAAGTCTTGATAGTTCATTACACTCGACCCTAGATTTAACGGACTTAGATTTAACGGACCTTGATTAACGGACTTTGATTTAACGGACTTGATTTAACGGACTTTGATTTAACGGACTTTGATTTAACGGACCTTGATTTAACGGACATCAATTTAATGGACATCGATTTAACGGACCTAGATTTAGACTCCATCTGCTGCCGGACAAGTGGACCAAACCATCAAAAAGTCCATTGCTATTTTCCCCCTTTTTTAAGAATACCAATCAACGGACTATTTCGAGTAACGGACACTTCAATTCCCCATTTGGTCCATTAAGTCGAGGGTCGAGTGTACTCAGAATGTTAACCGTGCCAGCGAGACAACCGACAAAGAGCAACATTATTTACGACAACATTGAAAACTGTATTCCTTCTTATTTGCTTTGTTGATCCTCATGAGTCAAACTAAATTAAAGCACTGTGACCAATTGACTATAATCGTTCATGTACGAGGGGATAAATTCAGTAGGCGGAGAGCAGCGTGAAGAAGTGTTCCCGAGTGCGTGGTGGTAATGTTGGTCTCTGTGTCGTCGCTGGTTCGGACTTTCACAGGTTGGCCCCGTGGTGCGAGTGAGGCGTTGCGGCGTCACACACACGGTGGCGTAGCACGTGTTGTGGCCAAGAGTTGCACATAAGAATCATTTCCAGGTTGTTCAGACTTAGGGTTTCCTAGTAAGGCACTGCATTCCAAATTTGCATTTCTTACTCATTTGAGATATTTTTCACTTAGATATATTTTAAGCCACTTTCATAGTTTATAGTCAGAGTAATAGAATAAGATTTCATAATTTTTATATGATCATATATGATGTATGATGCTGACTTACGTAACCGTTTAATTTTATGTTTATATAGTAAACAAAAAATCTGTTCTAAAACTAGTTCATTGAGTGTCATTCTCCCACAGGTGTGTGCTTGCAGGTGTGAATGACTGACCTGTAAGAAAGCAGTATATTTGTGATGGTATTATAGTAGAGTAGTTGTAGTATGCGGGTAGTAGAAGGAAGAAGAGGCACTAACTCCACCAGGGTTTTGGTTATCATTGTGGCTTGACGGACTAAGTGTTGTGTACCGAGTGTCCCGTCAACCTCATGGGCAGCCAGGGAGTCCCAATGCCTTAGCTCGTCAAATTATCGCTCAAAAGGAGGCACCTCTGATGTCTGGCACATTTCCCCCTTTTTGGCATTAAATCAATCAATCAATCACAAGGAGGCATTACTACTGAATTATAAAACTGGATAATGATCAGAAGCAGCCATGAGAGCAGCATACACACACAAGGAGAGGCCGGGAGCTGAATCCCTGACCCAGCATACTTGTAAACCTTAAGTCTTATTCCAATCAAGCCATAAAGAATCGCCAAGAGCCTGGGTGGGTTTTGTCTTGCCTTCTGGGATGCACGACTCACGTAGTCCATGTTCTTCTAATACATGGCTTGTTATAACAGGAACTACCACGTGTAGGTCTCGCAGCCTCTCGTAGCTTCCTTATTTTCTTATGTAGGGGAGAGCGGGGCAGGCTGCATCGAGGGTAGGTTGCATCATTGCCTCTAACTCGCATTAACTTTTTATTATTATTATTGTTGTAGTAGTAGTAGTAGTAGTATTAAGATGATGTACGTGTGATAACATGCGAGTTAAGAGGCAATGATGCAACCTGCCCCGCTCTCCCCTACTCATGTTACAGGTACTGGGGTTCATATCTTCGTGTGAAAACCTTCTGTCATTAGATTCTCAAGGTAAAGGGAATACATAACTTAAGTTCTTAAAAATACTTTGATATCAGAAATGATTACATAAGAATATAAATACGACAGGTTTACATTTTCATTATTTACACATTCACAATTCACTGTCTGAAAATTGCACGGGTGAAGTAGAACATAAACAAGCACACAATAAATAGTCACCTTACACCCTTTGGGAATATGCTCCAAGGTAATCAACACAGGGAAAGTAGAGGAGAAATCGATGGATGGATGGAACTAGAGTATTTTTTTTAACGAGGCGAAAATTCCATTCTATCTTAAGGTCTCGTGCTTAAAGTTATGCCCATTTTTTCCTGATAATATGGTTAACTATGATAAAATACAGCTGAATTTAAGTGTAGTATTCCCTTCTGGCATCAAATATCCGTCAGTAAGCAGCAAGGGGGGTCGGAATTTTTCGCCACGTTAAAAATAATAGACTATAGAGAGGTTACGTGCACCCAGGGAGGGGAAAACATTAGCAGTGTTCTGTAGTATTTGTTATGCCAAGACCTTTTTCCTTCAAGTCCCAATGGCTTACTTTACGCTACAGCCGTTGGACCGGACGATTAGTGGTACGTATAATGTTCTTTGGCCGTTCTTTTCAGAGTAACAAAATAAGGTCAATGGTTTTATGTGTGGCTGTAGCTGGTATGATAAAAAGGGTCATGATTGTATCCTGTGAGAAAATTTCAGCATTCTTTGTTATCTATAATTTTTCATCTATCTATCTATCTAAGGCAACATCTATGCCTCTGATGTGCTAGTGAGTGTAATTGAACGTCTCTCTAACTACACTGGCAGATACCTTCACAATAATCAGATGAGACTTTGATGGTATAATTCTACATCAAACAGCTTATGCTCGTATTCGTAGTCACATACCATGATTGCTCGTGGTAATTGCTATGATTTTGTTCCATTTCTACTCAGTCAAAATGATTCACTTGATCTTGTAGCTGCCATGGAAAGTACTAGAGCAATCCTACAGTACTCCTATTGCAATCACAACAGAAATCTTGTAGCTGCCATGGAAAGTACTAGAGCAATCATACAGTACTCCTATTGCAATCACAACAGAGATCTTGTAGCTGCCATGGAAAGTACTAGAGCAATCCTACAGTACTCCTATTGCAATCACAACAGAGATCTTGTAGCTGCCATGGAAAGTACTAGAGCAATCATACAGTACTCCTATTGCAATCACAACAGAGCTGGCATGACATTGATTTCATTAGGACAAGACAAAAAGTGAACAATGACCACGTACAATGATGGTATGTGACTACGAATACGGGCATTAATCTTTTACCAGCTATAGTTACTCATGATGCTAATTAATAGAATTTGTTTGTGTGTGGGGACATTGTGACGGGTGTAAGCAGGTGATGAAGAAACATGGACCAAGAAATAGGTATCTTAGCTAGGCTTCTTCAGAGGAATATTTCTCCAAAGAAGCCTGTCGGGGGAGCCTAGCGAGGAATACAGTACAGTAAACTCTCGTATTCGGACTAATTGGGCCAAGGAGTGGTCCGAGTAATGCAAGGATCCGAATAATGCAGGGATAAAATAATAACTTAAAAAAAATCTAGGTGTATAGAAAATTTTAAGTCATGCAAATATCAATAAACATAAGATAAATCATGTAAATAAATAAATCTACAGTGAAAATACACAATACAGTACTGTAGAGGAGTAGTGTACAGCACTACTATCAGTCCGACGTCTGGCCAAAAAAAAAATTAAAGGTTAAAAAAAAAAAAGGAGGAGGAGGAGGTCCGAATAATGAGTGTCCGAATACGAGAGGTTTTACTGTATTCATTTCTAAGCCCATGTTCCATTCACCATTCACCTACATCAGTTTATCATTGAGTTGTTTATGATGAGTTTATTGAGGTGTTGGGACCAGCGGAAATCAATAGTATGAACAAATGAAGTGAAATTAATAGGAAAACTGTGGAAAATTCATCAGTACATTGGAGATTGCACGTCTTCCTCGTGGCTCCTAAACTGCACCGCTCCTAGAAAGTCTCACAAATGCACACGTGTCGGTGGTGTTCACAGCAGGTAAAGTAAGGTGGGTGCACATAATGAGGCACTTGCAAATCCTTCTCCGTGGCACACTACTACTTTATTGTTATTCTGGAGGCACTTTCTTGGCGACATTCTTCCAGGAATAAAAGTCTGGCTATCAAAGTTGTGGCAAGGCAGCCGGTGAGCAAGCCCGGGCACACTCCCACGGCTGATAGTGTTATTGTCGCCTACAAGACATTCTTTGGCTGCCGCACCAGTAATCACTCTGTGCCTGTTGTTGCAAGTAGCCGACCAATCTCAGTAGACCTGATGATGTGGCTTTCGTTAGTTTGTCATTTTTGGAAGACACTATAAAATGAAATATCAGGAAAATCTTGACTAGCAAATAAAGATGTGTGGAAGCCAGAGTCGCAGCTAGTGTTAGGGTCAGCGTGTATGCATAGTCCTGAGGTAAGGGCAGTAGCCTTAGTAGTGCGCTTTTCAAAAATAATTTCCTGGTGATGCAAAACCCTCTAATGACCTAAGCAATGACTAACAATGAAGCATTACATTTTACTGCAACTTTGTCAGATACAAAGTTAATTGGCACCAGGTGTTACTCCAACCAGTCCTATGAATGGTTTACTACAGTGATGCTCTCGTAGGCTGCGCAGCGGTGTGAGAATGACACGGAACACAATTTTTCCAACCTTGTGAAATGACACCTTTTTAATGCTGCTTCGCCAAAAACCTCCTGGAAACACTGAAGTGCACACCAAGAAGGAAATACAAGTGCCATGAGGTGATGGGAAGCATTCAAGAGTTAATGAAAACAATAATCTTGCAAAACTGTTCTGAGATGAGGCCTGGCATGTTTGAGGACTACCTGCATGATCCGCGGGTCCTAAACGGTGGTTCATTTCTCCAAGGTTAAGACATTCATCCCTTTATGATCTTGGGATGCGTGTGTACATAACAACCCAAGTCCTGCACAACGTGGTGACAGGCAAGAAGAGATGAATGGCAGGATGAACTGCTTGAAAGGTTGAAGTGAAAGAGTTTGTGGAGTTTGCATACGTAGGAGTTGCATACACACTCCTGAAGAAAGTATTCCAGGCCAAAATGTTGATATTCAAAGTTGAAGGAGAGTGGAGTAGAGGAACCTACCCTTGACCTACCATGAGCATTGAGGCACAGAAACCTTTATAAAATTCGCTTCAGAAACCTTTATAAAATTAGCTTTAGAAACCTACCATGACAGATTTACTACAAAAGAGAAATGATATAGCACCCTGTCTATGTCTTGGATCTACTGGAAGGTTCAGGTGACTCCCTCTGCACGGACCACCGGCCCTGCCAGACCCGAGATGAGCCGGGAACCCTCACTCACACAGGACACAAGACTCCACACACATGGCGGGACAGGAATGGCAGTGCAGGTGAAGCGTGCAGAAGTTCAGACAACCGTATATGCTCCTAGTGAATCATGCTGCTGCTGCTGCTGCTGCTGCTGCTGATTAGTGTTATCACATTTCATATCATAACACTTAGTGATATTTCCTTCTCTAGCCTGCCTCTTGTTATGATAAAAAGGTTTCACGTTGTACAGCTTCCCTCAAACCCCAGTGCCTCCATACAAAACTTTTATAAAATTGTCTTTCTATCTACTCGACACCAGCGGTTTGTGCCACACCCCTCCCAACCGTAGGCCGCAAACAATAAACTTTAAAAGTGTAACAAAATCAATGGTCTATCTACAGGGTACCTGGTGTGGGCCGGACCTTAGACCTCCGGCTGAGAGGGATCAAACATGCATATGCACTTTGGGTTCCAGTAAAGACCGGACTTCTGGTACACGAGAGTCCACACGTAGGGGATGAAAAAATCTTCGGGCTCGTTTTCTTCCACGTACTTAAATTTCAGCTCTGGGAACTTTTTTAGCCGGTCCTTGGGTAGGTGAAGCACTCCTTGCTGGATCACCTCCTGAGGGAATACAAGGTTCACGCTGAAAACAAAGTCATGAATCTTCACTCTTGGCTGTGTGAAGGGAAAGGTCAGATGATACAGAGTAGCATACAGCAATGAAATGAGGTCAATAAATAAGATGAGATAATGAGGTACTAGATCATAAGGTAAAGTTCTACAATTACTCTCACAAAATTAATCAAAGACTAGTGCCTGGTCCTCCGTATGACCCCCACCCCATCCCCTGCTGGTCCTCCCTATGACCCCCACCCCATCCATCCCCCACTGGTCCTCCCTATGACCCCCACCCCATCCCCCACTGGTCCCCTCCATGACCCCCACCCCATCCATCCCCCACTGGTCCTCCCTATGACCCCCACCCCATCCCCCACTGGTCCTCCTTATGACCCCCACCCCATCCCCCACTGGTCCTCCCTATGACCCCCACCCCATCCCCCACTGGTCCCTCCCCATGACCCCCACCCCATCCCCCACTGGTCCTCCTATGACCCCCACCCCATCCCCCATGGCCTCCCTATGACCCCCACTGGTCCCTCCATGTCCCCTCCATGACCCCACTGGTCCTCCCTATGACCCCCACTGGGCCTCCCTATGACCCCCACTGGTCCCCTCTATGACCCCCACCCCATCCCCCACTGGTCCTCCCTATGACCCCACTGGTCCCTCCATGGTCCCCCCCATGCCCCCACTGGTCCTCCCTATGACCCCCACTGGTTCTCCCTATGACCCCCACTGGTTCCCTCTATGACCCCCACCCCATCCCCTGGTGGTCCCGGCGCCTCACCTGTACATCCTGCACTCCCGGGTCCCTCTTGGTGGTCTCCAGGCGCCCCATCAGGTAGGCCAGCACCATCTCAATGTTCTGCGTCACGTCCTGGAAGTTTTGGTGGGAGGAGAAGGGGTGGAAGAGGTGTTGTTTGTAGAGGAGGGTGTACACCAGGTTGTGGTTGTGCGCCAGCTGGTGGGTCAGCACGGAGTTCAGGATCTCCAACACCATCCGCAACACCTCCTCCAGCACGCCCACGTCTCCAAGCTGCCAGAGGACCTCAATTATTTCTCTTATTGCTTAAAATGCTTTCCAGGTGTTAGGTAGAGGTATTTATAATCAACTATGATCAACTATTGGTTTGTTCTCTCTCAATGAACAGTAATGAATGGTTAATCTGTCCTCTCTCCTATCCTCAGCCAAAGAGTGGTCTTTGCCTCGGCCTATCTCAGGTCATTTAAAAGAAGCAAATGATGAACATTGACTCACAGCATCAGGCATTTCACTCTCAGACTCATCCAGGAGGTCCTCGGCTGCCCTCAGCGAGTCACACAGGCGACTGTATCTCTTGCCGAGTGTCTCAAAGAGGCTCACCAGGCGCTGGCAGACATAGGGATGCAGCGACCGGAACTGACTGGACATGTTGGCCAGCGCTGCCAGGCAGTTGGTGTGCAGGTATTTGTCCTGTGAGAATGAGGCACATAGGGTCATGAAGGGAGGCTGACAACTACATCTTGTATATCACAGACCAAGGAAACAATAGACATATATATATATATACTTTTTGGCTCCAGAGGTTGACTGGCATAATATATTTGTCCTGTGGGAATGAGGCACACATGGGCTCTTGAAGGGGAGGGTGACAACTAAGTATTATATATCACAGACCAAGGTAACAATAAACATGTAGTTTTTGGCAGCCAAGGTTGACTGGCATATCATCTTTGTAGGAGTAAGCACTGTAGCCTAGTTGTTTGTTCCTTGTGCCATTACTGAGTTGCAGTTGAGGAACATTCTATTCCATGTCAAGGATGATGATTTTAAAATGAGTTAAGTAAATGGGAACACCTCAAGCATATAGTTATATTCAGATATTTGCATCTCGGCAAATATAGCCGATATGGTAAAATCAATACAAAAAAACAACTCATTTCATGTGTAGTATTTTACAGTGACTTGATATATGCCTTGTATCACGGTAGCAATCAGTGTAGTAGCAGTAATACGTTCACACATGTACTGGACACTGAACTATTTGGACCTCAGAGAAACAAATGAACAGTCCAACTTGCATAACTTTGCACAGGAGAGTGACACACAGACAGCAAGGTTCCCACCCCGTGCAGGCCACCCAGGGCTCGTCATTTCAGTAACCATTTTTTATATTGATTTTAATGTGACTGTGGCTTTATACCTCTGAACAGGTGTGGTTTTGATAGCAATGTTGAAACTCTGAAAACTCAACCCACTACCACCAAGACAACACCTGGGCTGCCACTGCACTCTCACTCACCCACCACTCGCCACTCACTCCCTGCACTCGCCACTCACCCTCATCTTGGTCATGTTGTAGGTGATGGTGCGGATCACCACCAGGATGAGGAGGCCGCCCAGGGAGATGTCGCTGATGAAGCGCTCAGTGTACCACGTGATGTTCTTGAGAGGCTGGGGGGGAGGAGAGGGAGGGAGAGTTGAGTGCTGGGGTGGGTGGGTGTGTGTGTGTGTGTGTGTGTGTGTCTTGGTAGGGGATTTTAGTGCTGGTGTGTGTGTCTGTGTGTGTGTATGTGTGTGTGTGTGTCTTTGTAGGGGACTTTAGTGCTGGTGTGTGTGTTATTCACCCATGGTCTTGTCCACGCGAGCCAGACTCGCGATCACCAGTTTCACCCTCCCGGTGCGAGCTTGGAGCTCATTATTAACAATCTTTGGGTAATGCTGGGACCTCACACACCACACCTCCCATCCCCTTGCTCAAGTGGGACAGTAACCGTAACACATTAGCTATATCAACACAGTCACATATTTCACCAGCACAACACAATGACTCACAACATCATGGATGGTTTTGTTGAAAGAATCGTCTTCTGAGAGGATGAGCAGGATGATGAGGGACATGTAGATGTGGTGGGAGTTGATGTCCGGGGCGTGGTAGAGGGTGTGCAGGATGGGGAGCACCAGGCTCTCCACGTCGGTGCGTGCCAGGACGTAGGTGCGGAAGTCGTTGTTCTTGTGGAGCAGCAGGTAGAGGAGCAGGGTGGTCTGGTCGCTCTGCAGGTGTGTGTACAGGGCCTTGTACAGCGTGGCAAACTCCAGCTTGAAGGT
Organism: Chionoecetes opilio; assembly: GCA_016584305.1. NCBI lineage: Eukaryota > Metazoa > Arthropoda > Malacostraca > Decapoda > Majidae > Chionoecetes > Chionoecetes opilio. Next base: position 375,586 of record JACEEZ010003674.1, on the reverse strand, counting down.
GGCCACGGCCTGGGTGGGCGTGCTCTCGGCGGGGTCTGTCAGGGCACGGGTAGGGGGTTAGGGTGTGGATGCCTTTATTGGTCTGTCCTCTAAGAATAGATACACTGTAGATATCTTAATTATTCTACTATAATGAAGAACTAAGTGACTTCAATCCCATAAGACATTCAATCATCAATCAATCATTGGGGGGATATGCCGGAGGGCGCATCACCTCGCACGCCCTACGACGCCACTCCCGGGGGTCACCACACGCGAGTTCCCATGCAGGCTCCCTTCTCATGCCAAGCAGCTCTCGACAGGAAACACCAACTTGCCCCAGCCACGAGCCTTGTGGGCGCCCCCTTGGCCTCCTCCACGCCGGATTGTCTCTTACAGATACAACCCGATGGGAAGGATCGGTTTCAGGGTAGCGTGCCACATGCCCATATAGCCAAAGTTGGCGCTGACGGACTATGCAGGTAATGGGCCTCGATTCAGTCTCACGGTGCAGTCGCTAATTTGACACGTAATCATCCCAGCGATACCCCATGATTCTGCGAAGACACTTATTACCAAAGGCATTGATTCATCTCTTCAAGTCGCTATTTAGTGTCCATGTCTCACAACCATAGAGTAAGACAGGGATCACAAGCGACTTGAAGATCCGGATCTTTGTCCTCCTGCACAGGTACCGAAAATGCCAAATACTCCCGCTGAGCGAGTCCATAACACCGTGGGCTATGCCAATCCGCCGTAAGACTTCTTGATGTGACCCGCCGTCATTATGGACTGCGCTACCAAGGTATGTAAAACTTTCCAAGATCTCAATGTCCTCGCCACACGCATGAACAGACTGTACTGCTTCATCTAGTAAGTCTCCAAACACCTGGACCTTGGTCTTGAGCCAGGAGACCTCAAGTCCCAAAGGCTTTGCCTCCTCGTGCAGCGCCTCGAGAGCCATCACCAGGACCTCCAGCGACTCAGCAATGATTACTGCATCATCGGCAAAAACAAGATCAGTGATCTTGGTGTTGCCGAGGGATGTTCCACAATCACTTTGATCTACAACTTTGCCCAATACCCAGTCCATACAAGTGTTGAATAGTGATGGGGCAAGGACGCACCCTTGCCTCACTCCTGTATTCACAGGAAAGAAGCTGGATACACCTGCCCCACACTTCACAGCACTCTCAGTCCCAGAATACAGACCAGTCATCAAACCAATAGTCCTTGCAGGAATCCCGCGAAGTCGCAGAAGATCCCAGAGTGACTCACGATGCACTGAGTCAAACGCCTTCTTGAGATTAACATAGGCTGCAAGCATCCCCTGTCGAAACTCACGTCGGCGTTCCACCAGGACACGAAGCGCTAGGATACAGTCCGTTGTTGACTTACCAGGCGTGAACCCAGACTGCTGAGGTCTCTGATGCTTCACCAGATGACTGCGGATCCGTGTCAGCAATAGATGGGCAAGCACCTTGCCTGGCACGCTGAGCAGTGTAATACCGCAGTAATTGTTGCAGTCCTGACGGTCCCCTTTCCCTTTCCAGATAGGAACGACTAGCCCCCGGGACGACATTCAATAAGACATTCAATACAGCTAATATTGTACCTTTGCTTTGAGGAGAATTATGTGTACAATATAGTATACTTACTCGTGGCAATGAATATGATTCTGGGTAAGTCTCATATTATTATCATGCAGTGATATTTACAATTTAGAACTGGCATCATCTTGGCCGATCGGCACCTACAGAGCAGTCTGATACACCGTCTGGTGCGGCCACAACATTCACTACTCACCAACTATTAAGGAAGTGAAGACCTCCACCTAGCTTACCATGAAAGTTTTGTGCATGAAGCAGTGCCTGTCTGTAGGGGTTCCTGGTGGTGCGGTGGGCGGTGTAGTGGTTGGTGAGCACCAGCAGCAGCAGCACACTGAGGGAGGCCAGCGGGGACTCCTGCCCCACCACCGCCACCTCCTCCCCGCTGCTGGCCAGGCCCAAGGTCAACACATTCCACAAGCCCGCTGAAGACACAGGCAGAACACAAGGGTGAGTTGCCTGATGATTATGTTACTGGGACTCTATAACCATTGCTTATATTGGTTTTAACTCCTTCACGCCCAGATCTTTCCTTGGCTATAAAAAAATGTGTTGTCAAGCCATAAAATTACGAAAAGTAACTGAATATACCAAATTAGTTAGTTGATAAAGATACTAAACAGGTCATATCTATAAAATATTGCTTATATTCACTAAAAATTGTCTAATGGTACCCGAATTACAATGGAAATTACGTTCTGGGTCTCAAGGGGTTAATGTCACTGTGTCTTTACTCCTTTGAATAGGTGTGGTTTTGATAGCGATGTTTGAACTCTGAACACTTTACCCACCACCACCATGAACCTAAGAACATAAGAACATAAGAAAATAAGGAAGCTACAAGAGACTGTGAGACATAAGAACATAAGAAAATAAGGAAGCTACAAGAGACCGTGAGACATAAGAACATAAGAAAATAAGGAAGCTACAAGAGACTGTGAGACATAAGAACATAAGAAAATAAGGAAGCTACAAGAGACCATGAGACATAAGAACATAAGAAAATAAGAAAGCTACAAGAGGCCGTGAGACATAAGAACATAAGAAAATAAGGAAGCTACAAGAGACCGTGAGACATAAGAACATAAGAAAATAAGGAAGCTACAAGAGACCGTGAGACATAAGAACATAAGAACATAAGGAAGCTACAAGAGACCGTGAGACATAAGAACATAAGAAAATAAGGAAGCTACAAGAGACCATGAGACATAAGAACATAAGAAAATAAGAAAGCTACAAGAGGCCGTGAGACATAAGAACATAAGAAAATAAGGAAGCTACAAGAGACCGTGAGACATAAGAACATAAGAAAATAAGGAAGCTACAAGAGACCGTGAGACATAAGAACATAAGAAAATAAGGAAGCTACAAGAGACCGTGAGACATAAGAACATAAGAACATAAGGAAGCTACAAGAGACCGTGAGACATAAGAACATAAGAACATAAGGAAGCTACAAGAGACCGTGAGACATAAGAACATAAGGAAGCTACAAGAGACCGTGAGACATAAGAACATAAGAACATAAGGAAGCTACAAGAGACCGTGAGACATAAGAAAATAAGGAAGCTACAAGAGGCTGTGAGACATAAGAACATAAGAAAATAAGGAAGCTACAAGAGGCCGTGAGACATAAGAACATAAGAAAGCTACAAGAGGCCGTGAGACATAAGAACATAAGGAAGCTACAAGAGACCGTGAGACATAACAACATGACATAGGGAGACACACACACACTAAGAATCCATACCCAACACAGTAATAAATAGATAAACAAACAAGCCAATAATATATATAGTAGATGAACAATAGACCAAGAATCATAGACCAAGCAATTTCATCAAGGTAACGTGACAGTTCTGGCCTGACACCCCACACACAGGAGGACTATAACTAATTTTTATAACGAGGCGAAAATTCCATTCTATCCTAAGGTCTCATGCTTAAAATGATGCCTATGTTTACCTGATAATAGGGTTAACTATGATAAAATACAGGTGAAATTTAGAAGAACCGTAGTATTCCCTTCTCCTGGCATCAAATATCAGGCAGTAAGCAGTGAGGGGGCAGGATTTTTCACCTCGTTAAATAATAAGAAGAGTATAACAAGCCAAAGTAAATACAGGGAGGTCCCGAAGATACGAGCAGTTAGGTTCCACCTGGCATACTCGTAAAGCGAAATCTCGTATAACGAAACACATAACTAATGGTAAAATATAGGTTTGGTTCCAGGACCCCATCAATTACAAAAAAAGAAAAAAAGAAATAAAAAAAAGACATGTTTTACAAGCTAAAATAAACTCTAGCAAACACAACAAACACACAGCGTCTATATTACCCACACTGTACTACCTATTCTGTAGAAAAAGCATTCTGAAAGAGAAAATAGCACACAAAATAACATAACTGCACATTAATTAAACATAAAACATGCATAACAAGCAAAAAAGACGTTGTAATGTAGGGGACGCCGCATGATACAAGAGAAGGTAGTGTAGCGGTCCCAAGGTTGGGGCCGCACACCTGCTAATTACCCCTAAAGGTCAGGCCGCGCCATATGCTTAATTACCCTTCAGGTCACGGCTTGCTAGGGGTGACCTCACTGGGGTCAACCAAATCCCCCTTTGTCCAGCCCGGGAGTGGTAGGGCGCGCATTTTGAGCTTGATAATTTTACTCAACTTTGTTTGAATGTCGTATCATTGGATTTTTGATCTCGTATATTGAAAATAGACCCTAATTTACACATCTCGTATCATCGGATTCTCGTATACCGAATGCTCGTATAACGGGACCTCCCTGTACTCCTGTTAGTGATGTAGGGACTTAGTAAGCTGGTTTTGATTAAATGGAAAGCTGGAGTGTGGATGTATGTGTGTCTGTATTCCTTCCTGTGGAGGAGTGTGTGTGTGTGTGGCTCAGTCCAGACGGAGAGGCATGTCGTGGAGAGTTGTCCTGTGACGCAATATTTGATAGTTACACATTCAACACTTTGGATGATTTGTTTTGAAATTTTAGCAATGATGTTATGTGCAAGATTGTTCATAGATATATTGCGGGCGTATGATTAGTTGTGTAGTTGTTAAAGTGTGTTTTCGGAGTATATTATGTGTGTTGTAATGGTAGCCAATAATGTAATGGTTTGTTCATGATATTATAGTTGTTAGGGTTTGTTTTGGAGTAAGATTAACCTTCTTGGACTACAACTAGAACTTGTTATATGTATAATGATAGGTACCATTGTATATTTTACTGTAATCTTAAATTATAAATGTGATTCTGTTTGCTTGTAGTCAATAAACTAAACTAAAAAACTATTGACCTAGTTGTGTGTGTGTGTCTGTGTGTGTGTGTGTGTCTGTGTGTGTGTATTTACCTAGTTGTATTTACCTAGTTGTAACATACAGGAAAAGAGTTATGCTCGTACTGTCCCCGTCTCCAAATCTACTATTATCCAGCTTGCCTTTGAAGTCCTGAATACTTCTTGCATTAATCACTTTTGCATCAAGGTTGTTCCAGGCTTCTAGGCTTCTATACGGGAAGCTGTATTTTTTTATGTCCCTCTTGCATGTTGTCCTTTTCAATTTCTTCTCATGAACTTTTGCACTTCTGTCGTCCCACACAAACAGATCTTCTCTATCAATTTTTTCCAGACCCATTGATGCTCAGACCCATTGATGTGTGTGTGTGTGTGTGTGTGTGTGTGTGTGTGTGTGTGTGTGACTGTGTGGGTAAGGTAAGGTAAGGTAGGTATTATGCATGATAAGCCATAAGTTTAATTTAGAAGCTATAAGTTTTAGGAGTCTATGATACGCACTACTCACTGGCTGGCTATCTACATATCTGCTTGTAATAAATCTCCTTATTGGACTTCAAAATAACAGGGGTACAAACTGGAAGTACAGTAAACTTTCTCATATTGGGACTAATTGGGCCAAGGAGTGGTCCGAGTAATGCAAGGATCCGAATAATGGGGGGATTATATATGGGGGGATATGGAAAAAAAAAATAATAATTAGGTGTATATTAGCTAGGAAATGTCGACCCCTAAAAAAAAAAAAAGATTCTAGGTGTATATTTAGCTAGGAATTTTCGACCCCTAAATATAAAAAGAAAAAAAAATAATTCTAGGTGTATATTTAGCTAGGAATTTTCGACCCTTAAATAAAAACAATAAAAAAAAAAATTCTAGGTGTATAGCTAGGAATTTTCGACCCCCCCCCCAAAAAAAAAAAAAAAAAAAAAAAGGAGAGGAGGCCAGAATAATGTCAAAGTCCGAATAATGAGTGTCCGAATACGAGAGGTTTTACTGTACCATTTTAACTTAGCCCAAGAAAGTCTCCACAAATAAACAAGGTAGTATACGCACAGGCCAGGCCGAGGATGATGGAGCCGCTCTCGGTCCTGGCCGGGGGTTTGTCCTGGGCCATGAAGCGCCGCAGCAGGGTCTTCACAAACAGACAGGCGTGAATGGAAGCTCGGCCCGTCATCAACATTCTGGCGGAACAAGGGAGGAGTGACGGCCAGAATAAACAACAAGGGAGGAGTGAGGGACAGAATAAATATATATATATATGAATCCGAGCGGCCCTCCAACTTCAGGGCAAGTTCAGGCCCTTGTGCAACAGGCTGATATTCCGTGCGCAGTCCAGGTATACAGTGGTCTATAGCTGGACCCATTAGATTGGTACTGAACTCTACTTCACTCTGCAGATCATACCACTTATTCTAATGACAAAAATGTTATAACCCTTAGTAGTACCCCTTAGAAATCCCTCATGTTATAACCCTTAGTAGTCCCCCTTAGAAATCCCTCACATGTTATAACCCTTACCGTAGATAACAGTGAAGTCGCCAGTTCTACATTTCTTTGTTATGTACAGACGTGTGGTGGCGTTGATAGTTACATTTGTACATCCATGATTTCAGGAAAGTTAGAAGGGGCTATCTGGAAAGTCTGTGTCATTTTGTGTCTTCAACTGTGTCATATTAGGGCTATAAATGAACAAATTACAAAAATAAAACCGAGTGGCGACCTCACTATACCTACTACAGTAAAGTCGCCAGCTAGTATTTTAACCCAACAGTTGAGTCGCCACTCTGGGGAATTCAGGGAAATTAGAGGTAAAGTAAAACAAGTCTATATATATATATTAGCTGCGGAAGATGCTTGGATATATAAAAATTCCTCTGCCAACGTGAAAATAAATTCCATTCAAGTTTGAAAGATCTGGCAAGTCTGCGTCCTGTCGCCCGAAAGGTGATCAGCTACTGTCTGTCATCGCGCCAAGAAAAACGTGAGAAGCAAAATGCGCAACAGTTATACTTGCAGATACAAAGCATAAAACAATGCTGAAACAGAGTCGATTATACAGTCATGATATAAACTACTGTGTATCATCTTCAGTGGCACATAAAAATCAGTAGTGATGCTATAATTTGTAATATTTGGCGCCTGGCGACTTCACTGCAGGTGGCGACTGCACTGTTATCTACGGTAGCAGTTCCCCCTTACAAATCCCTCGCTCTCTCCTTACTTCAACACGGAGAGATAGCAGTCGTCCCCCGAGGCGAAGACGAGTGCTGAGGTGAGGACGAGGAGGGTGGTGGTGGCTTCCTGGTGGAGTGCATAGGTGAGGCCTTCCAGGGGCACATCCACCACCACCTCCACCAGACTGGTCACCAGGTCCTCCACTAGGGTCTGGTTCACCTCCACCTCCACGCCTGTTGTGGTGACGGTGTGGAGTTATGGGACGGTGTTAGGGTGACAGAGGAATAGTTTGCTTGTTTTGATTATATGGAAAGCTGGAGTATGTGTGTGTGTGGGGGGGGGGGGGGAGAGAGAGAGAGAGAGAGAGAGAGAGAGAGAGAGAGAGAGAGAGAGAGAGAGAGAGAGAGAGAGAGAAGATAAGATACTTTGATCCTATCTAGACACTTTGCAAGTACCAACTACAAGGTTATTGACTATACAAAGCGCCACCACGCCAGGACGAACTTGGTGAGAGAGAGAGAGAGAGAGAGCGAGAGCGAGAGAGAGAGCGAGAGCGAGAGAGCGAGCGAGAGAGCGAGAGAGCGAGAGCGAGAGCGAGAGCGAGAGAGAGAGAGAGCGAATCATTGTGTCATCTACCTAGGTTCTCGGTGTTACATCTTGTGATTATGATCTAGGCTTATTTTTTCCTCTACTATGAGTTACAGAGGGAGTATAAACGTGGAGTACATAGACACAATGGTAAATGGAACCCCTACATTAAGTCAACAAGTGAGAAAAACTGTAGTACATAGACAAGCTAGAAAATACAAGCAATACATGAAGTGCCATTAAGGTGTTGGAGTGGAAGTGCCAGGTCGCCGTCCACCGGGCAGGCCAAGGAAGGCATGGAGGCAGTGTGTTGAAGAGGATCTGGCAGCATTGGACATTGAGGAAGTAGTAGTAGTAGTAGTAGTAGTAGTAGTAGTAGTAGAGTAAGTAGTAGTAGTAGTAGTAGTGTAGTAGTAGTAGTAAGTAGTAGTAGTAGTAGTATGTAGTAGTAGTAGTAAGACATGGAGGCAGTGTGTTGAAGAGGATCTGGCAGCATTGGGCATTGAGAAGTAGTAGTTATAGTAGTAGTAGTAGTAGTAGTAGTAGTAGTAGTAGTAGTAGTAGTAGTAAGACATGGAGGCAGTGTGTTGAAGAGGATCTGGCAGCATTGGGCATTGAAGAAGTAGTAGTAGTATATAAGAAGTAGTAGTAGTAGTAGTAGTAGTAGTAGTAGTAGTAGTAGTAGTAGTAGTAGTAGTAGTAGTAGTAGTAGTAGTAGTAGTAGTAGTAGTAGTAGTAAGACATGGAGGCAGTGTGTTGAAGAGGATCTGGCAGCATTGGGCATGGAAGAAGTAGTAGTAGTAGTAGTATATAAGAAGTAGTAGTAGTAGTAGTAGTAAGACATGGAGGCAGTGTGTTGAAGAGGATCTGGCAGCATTGGGCATGGAAGTAGTAGAGGCAATGGATAGAGATAGTTGGAAGCGTATCATCGGCCGTCTAACCTCATCAGATATAATGAGAAAATCTGACGTTAAACAGAAAGAAGAAGAAGAAGAAGGCTACATTAACCCTGCAGGCCCAGATCATTCCTTGGCTGTATAAAATTATCTGTTGTCAGCCATAAAATTACAAAAAAGTTACTTAATATACCAAATTAGCTAGTGGGCAAGGGTATTAAACAGGTCATATCTATCAAAAATTGCTTACATGCATTAAAATCGTCTAATAATAGCTTAAATACGAAGGAAATGACGATCTGGGCCTCAAGGGGTTAAATCAGTAGGTGAGACAACCAGCCCACAAGACCCTTCACCTTCTTCAGCAGGAGGCGCCGTCTGCAGCACCTCAATCACCTCCTCCTCAGACAGGTGTTGTATGAGCAGCTTACACACGCAGCGCACAATGAAGAGGGCGTTGTGAGCCTGCCACGTGAACACAGAGCTGGGGAACAAAAGAGAACGTAAGGAAGCTACAAGAGGCCGTGAAGAGAGAAAGCCGAACACTGTGTCACTACCTCCATCAGTCAAAAGGTTATGTTTATGTGTGTATTGTAGCTCCTGGGTAATGCATTTTAGTAACACAGTGCTGGGGAGGACCAAACAGAACAAGAGAACATAAGGAAGCTACAAGAGGCCGTGAAGAGAGAAAGCCGAACACTGTGTCACTACCTCCATCAGCCAAAAGGTTATGTTTATGTGTGTACTGTAGCTCCTAGTAATGCTTTTTAGTAACACAGTGCTGGGGAGGACCAAACAGAACAAAAGAACATAAGAACATAAGGAAGCTACAAGAGGCCGTGAAGAGAGAAAGCCGAACACTGTGTCACTACCTCCATCAGCCAAAAGGTTATGTTTATGTGTGTACTGTAGCTCCTAGTAATGCTTTTTAGTAACACAGTGCTGGGGAGGACCAAACAGAACAAAAGAACATAAGAACATAAGGAAGCTACAAGAGGCCGTGAAGAGAGAAAGCCGAACATTGTGTCACTACGTCCATCAGTCAAAAGGTTATGTTTATGTGTGTACTGTGGCTCCTGGGTAATACTTTTTAGTAACACAGTGCTGGGGAGGACCAAACAGAACAAGAGAACATAAGGAAGCTACAAGAGGCCGTGAAGAGAGAAAGCCGAACATTGTGTCACTACCTCTATCAGTCAAAAGGTTATGTTTATGTGTGTATTATATAGTACCGGAATGAGGCTTTTTAGTACCACAGTGCTGGGGAGGCGGAACCCTGCGTCACTACCTCTACCTCTGTCACTCCAAAGGTTATGTTGATGATGGATGGATTTAATGCCAAAAAAGGGGGAAATGTGCCAAGGTTATGTTTGTGTGTGTATTATATAGTACCAGAATGAGGCTTTTTAGTAACAGTGGTGGAGAGGCCAAACACTGCGTCACTAACTCTTAGTAAGGAAGTTAGGCTGGTCATGTGTGTATTGTGGTACCCGAATGAGGCTTTTTACTCTCCATAAGAACATAAGAACATAAGGAAGCTACAAGAGGCTGTGAGACCTACACGTGCTAGTTCCTGTTAATCAGGGTTGTTGAATTTTTGTATTTAAAAAAATAATTAAAAAAAATCCAATTTATTTGATTTAAATTGATTATTTTTCTTTTATTAATTTTATGTTCTATATGACATCTAACTACTACAGGATATTGTTTAGCATATCTATAACTAAAAAGAGATAGAATAAGTGAATTAAAAATGCCTATAACATGAAATACAGATGATTTACATACATGAATTTTCTATTTCTGTGATAGAGGTTTTCACATCACTAGGCCTAGTAGGTCTATAAGCGCGTTTTCGCGACGTTTGCCAGGCCAGTCTAGACCGGTCTAGGCTGGCCCTTAGTATATTTAATATTTATACCCATTAGTATAGTTATGCCCACTTAGTAAATTTATATCTAATATTGGTATAAATATAGGTGTGGGCGTACATAGTATAGTATAGGTGTGTGATATAGTAATGGGCGGTCCTGCCGTCCTGCAAGCCTTACCCCCCCCCACCCCGCCCCAAGACACACCAAATGATTATAATTATTCATTTGACCTCGGGTAATAACCTAGTTGGCATATGAAAGGTGGTCATCATTCTGTCTGTGATGAGAGTCAGCTACACAAAATATTGCCTGATTGCTATATCATACTGTTGGGCCTAATTTGTCATAGTCATCCTTGCTACTTGACTTCCCAATGGCAAGTCAATCGGATTCAATGGGATTGTTGTTGTAGTAATAATTACTTCGACAGTTAAACAAGAGAATTATATTTTTTGTTTGATAATCCTAATGCACATTAAACTTTGGTTAATATCACTTTGGCTTCTTATAAACAACAGTAACATGCACATTACACTTTTGGTTATAGCAGTGTGCCTTTTTGTACAGTACAACAAAAATATATATTGTATATAATGGAGAAAAACATATTTCTGCTGTGAAAACAGCCACATGGCAATTTGCTGTCTCAAAGTGCCACAGTGGTTCCCCGCACCACTCATGGTGTCTCATTATCATAGCATTATACTACAATGATAACATTGGTGTTCATAAAGCCCATTGGCTTAATTTTCCTTATTTCCCCTCTCGTTTTCAAATAATGATAAGGTTATGATTTAAATCAGTGATTTAAAAAAAAAAAAATTGATTTAAATCATGATTTAAATCAGTGATTAAAATCAACTTGATTTAAATCAAACCACCCTGCTGTTAATAGGAAGCTAAGGAGGAAGTGAAGGCGTTCATTAATAAAGGAAAGATCTGGGCATGAAGGCTTGAACACAGGGCACTCACTTTTCACACTGTGCCGAGGCCTTGAGCTCGGTGGCGCGGGACAGGAAGACGTGGATCAGGGACGCCACGTTGCCACTCTTGCCGTGGTTCTGCACCAGCTCCACATAGAGGGGCATGATGGACTCCTCCAGCAGGCGGTGGTCCGAGCTGAGGGTCAGGTCAAGGTACGGGTGAGGTCGTGATGCTTTACTCTGTGTTGGCATTATAGGTAAGGGAGGATCTACGTAAATGTTTATTTTATGCATGTATCTTTTTATAGTAACATCTCCTTATCAACCCCTGGAGACCCAGAACGTCATTTACATTATAATTTGGGTACCATTAGACAATTGTTAGTGACTATAAGCAATATTTTATAGCTATGACCTGTTTAGTATCCTTGTCCACTAACTCATTTAGTATTCAGTTACTTTTTGTTATTTTATGGCTCGACAATATTTGATTTATTATTGCAAAGGAAAGATCTGGGCGTGAAGGGGTTAATGATGACTATATTTGAAGGTAGATGATTACTATAAAAAGATACATGTATACAATAAACATATAGATCCTACCTGACCTATACTGCCAATAGCTGCTTGTACACTATAAACCACATGAATCATTTACCACTCACCACTGCACTAATGTCGCCAGTCACTCGCCACTGCACTAATGTCGCCAGTCACTCGCCACTGCACTAATGTCGCCAGTCACTCGCCACTGCACTAATGTCGCCAGTCACTCGCCACTGCACTAATGTCGGCCTTAACAATATATTACAATTTTACCATCACTACAGACTTTTATGTGCCACTGAAGACATGTAGTGTATGTACATAATATAAACTACTGTGCATTGCCTCTTCAGTGGCACATAAAAGTCTGTAGTGATGCTATAATTCGTAATATATTGTTAAGGCCGACATTAGTGCAGTGGCGAGTGACTGGCGACTATAGTGTTATCTACGGTAATACTTCAGTTCATTTCCTCATGTCTGTATACTGTGTTGTTTTCTTTTAGCTTCTATATATATGCCTTCGGGTGTAAATTAAATTATATTACTATTATTATTAGGAAGCGTAGAGTACAATGTGTTAATCATACCTTGTGTTAAACCTAACCTTTATCTAACTAAAAAATATATATATATAAAAATAAAAATAAATTGCGACAGAAACGGTTAGCATATTACTTCAACACATCAAAACTCACCAGAAAAAAATAGTTTCGTCGACCAAAGTGAATTCGGCGTTGATCTGGAATAATGCCGTACAATGTGTTAATGGTACCTTGTGTTCGGTATGGAGAAGGTGAAGGAGAGGAGCTGGTTCCAGAAAGGGTCGTTAGAGGAGATGACGTCCTCGCTGATGAACCGCTTGAGGTAGGCATTGGAGGCCAGGTCACTGAAGCTGCTGCTGCCGGCGCCCATCCTGCCGGGTGTGCCTCGCCGGGTGTGCCTCGCCGGGTGTGCCTCGCCGGGTCCTTGCTCTCGACTAGACCAGTGTTACAGCCTCATCCTCTGGCCTGGAAGTGTATTTGAGTATGCTTAAAGATATATTTGAGTATGCTTAAAGATATACAGTAAAACCTCTCATATTCGGACCTCTTCTTTTTTTTAGTTTGCTTTATTTTTTTTGTTTATATATAGGGGTCGAAATTTCTAGAATATAAATTAAAACTAATATTATTTTTTTTTTTTTTTTTTTTTTTTTATAAATATCCCATCCATATTATCCCTCATTATTCGGATCCTTCATTTACTGACCATCCTTGGCCCAATTAGCCGATATTGAGTTTTACGTATTTGAGTATGCTTAAAGATATATTTGAGTATGCTTAAAGATATATTTGAGCATGCTTAAAGATATATTTGAGCATGCTTAAAGATATATTTGAGTATGCTTAAAGATATATTTGAGCATGCTTAAAGATATATTTGAGCATGCTTAAAGATATATTTGAGTATGCTTAAAGATATATTTGAGTATGCTTAAAGATATATTTGAGTATGCTTAAAGATATATTTGAGTATGCTTAAAGATATATTTGAGTATGCTTAAAGATATATTTGAGCATGCTTAAAGATATATTTGAGTATGCTTAAAGATATATTTGAGTATGCTTAAAGATATATTTGAGCATGCTTAAAGATATATTTGAGTATGCTTAAAGATATATTTGAGCATGCTTAAAGATATATTTGAGTATGCTTAAAGATATATTTGAGTATGCTTAAAGATATATTTGAGTATGCTTAAAGATATATTTGAGTATGCTTAAAGATATATTTGAGCATGCTTAAAGATATATTTGAGCATGCTTAAGATATATTTGAGCTATGCTTAAAGATATATTTGAGTATGCTTAAAGATATATTTGAGTATGCTTAGATATATTTGAGTATGCTTAAAGATATATTTGAGCATGCTTAAAGATATATTTGAGATGCTTTTTTATGTTAAGATATATTTGAGTATGCTTAAAGATATATTTGAGTATGCTTAAAGATATATTTGAGTATGCTTAAAGATATATTTGAGATGCTTAAAGATATATTTGAGCTGCTTAAGAATAGTTATTTTGAGTTGCTTAAAGATATATTTGAGTTGCTTAAAGAGTTAATTTTTGATGATGCTTAAAGATATTTTGAGATGCTAAAGATATTTTGAGTATGCTTAAGATTATTTGAGATGCTTAAAGATATTTTGAGATGCTTAAAGATATATTTGAGATGCTTAAAGATATATTTGAGATGCTTAGAAACGTATTTTGAGATGCTTAAAGATATTTTGAGATGCTTAAGATATACGTTTGATATGCTTAAGTAACTATTTGATATAGGTTAGAACTATTTTGAGGTTAACGATTTTATGAGAGTTAACGTTTTTATGAGGTTAAGATACGGTTTTATGAGTTAGAAGTTTTTATGATTGGTTTAGACGGTTTTATGAGGTTAGACGGTTTTATGAGGTTAGACGTTTTTTATGAGGTTAGAACGGTTTTATGAGGTTAGACGGTTTTATGAGGTTAGACTTTTTATGAGTTACGTTTTATGAGGTTTAGACGGTTTTATGAGGTTAGACGGTTTTTATGAGGTTAGAACGGTTTTTATGAGGTTTAGACGGTTTTATGAGGTTAGACGGTTTTTATGAGGTTAGACGGTTTTATAGGTTGTTTATGAGGTTAGAACGGTTTTATGAGGTTAGACGGTTTTATGAGGTTAGACGGTTTTATGAGGTTAACTTTTATGAGGTTAGAGTTTATGAGGTTAGACGGTTTTATGAGGTTAGACGGTTTTATGAGGTTAGACGGTTTTATGAGGTTAGACGGTTTTATGAGGTTAGACGGTTTTATGAGGTTAGACGGTTTTATGAGGTTAGACGGTTTTATGAGGTTAGACGGTTTTATGAGGTTAGACGGTTTTATGAGGTTAGACGGTTTTATGAGGTTAGACGGTTTTATGAGGTTAGACGGTTTTATGAGGTTAGACGGTTTTATGAGGTTAGACGGTTTTATGAGGTTAGACGGTTTTATGAGGTTAGACGGTTTTATGAGGTTAGACGGTTTTTGAGGTTAGACGGTTTTATGAGGTTAGACGGTTTTATGAGGTTAGACGGTTTTATGAGGTTAGACGGTTTTATGAGGTTAGACGGTTTTATGAGGTTAGACGGTTTTATGAGGTTAGACGGTTTTATGAGGTTAGACGGTTTTATGAGGTTAGACGTTTTATGAGGTTAGACAGTTTTATGAGGTTAGACATTTTATGAGGTTAGACGGTTTTATGAGGTTAGACGTTTTATGAGGTTAGACGTTTTATGAGGTTAGACGGTTTTATGAGGTTAGACGTTTTATGAGGTTAGACGGTTTTATGAGGTTAGACGTTTTATGAGGCTGGATGGCTTTAGAGGTCTTACGTTATATGTTGTACGAATGAAGACTTGAAATTCTTACCCACAAGGGAAGGTAAGTCTGCATACCTGTTATTAATTTCTACTTGACTACTTCTTAATGAACTCCAGTAATATATTTGAATAGGTATGCTTAAAGATAACCCAGTGTAATAATTTCCAGATTAAAATACTAATCCCCCTTAATTATGTCATGGCAAATTAATATATTTTAAAACATAAAATATAGGGTGGCAGATTTAGCAGGACGGAACCCAACCTATCTAACAACTATCTAACTAACTAACTATCTAACTTAGTGTCTTAGATGAGGTCAGCCTGCAGTGTACATGTCTTCAAGCGACACCTGGTCTATTTCCTATCCATATTGGACGATCATTCTAGAAATTAATGTATGTATGTAATTCTCACGAACAATCCCCTTTCATATCTCCCTCAGTAAGTAGCCCCCCCAGTATAGTTCCAGCGCATAATTACCCTATGAAAATTCCTGTAATTCTCCCCTGTAAGTAATTCCAGCTCACAATTCCCCCAGTAAGTAATTCCAGCTCACAATTCCCCCAGTAAGTAATTCCAGCTCACAATTCCCCCAGTAAGTAATTCCAGCTCACAATTCCCCCAATAAGTAATTCTAGCTCACAATTCCCCCAGTAAGTAATTCCAGCTCACAATTCCCCCAGTAAGTAATTCCAGCTCACAATTCCCCCAGTAAGTAATTCCAGCTCACAATTCCCCCAGTAAGTAATTCCAGCTCACAATTCCCCCAGTAAGTAATTCCAGCTCACAATTCCCCCAGTAAGTAATTCCAGCCCACAATTCCCCCAGTAAGTAATTCCAGCTCACAATTCCCTCAGTAAGTAATTCCAGCCACAATTCCCCCAGTAAGTAATTCCGCCAAATAATTCCCCCAGTAAGTAATTCCAGCTCACAATTCCCCCAGTAAGTAATTCACCCCAGTAAGTAATTCCAGCTCAACAATTCCCCCAGTAAGTAATTCCAGCGCAATTCCCCCAGTAAGTAATTCCAGCTCACAATTCCCCCAGTAATAATTCCAGCCCAAATTTCCCCAGTAAGTAATTCCAGCTCACAATTCCCCCAGTAAATAATTCCAGCTCACAATTCCCCCAGTAAGTAATTCCAGCTCACAATTCCCCAGTAAGTAATTCCAGCCCACAATTCCCCCAGTAAATAATTACAGCTCACAATTCCCCCAGTAAGTAATTCCAGCTCACAATTCCCCCAGTAAGTAATTCCAGCCCACAATTCCCCCAGTAAGTAATTCCAGCGCACAATTCCCCCAGTAAGTAATTCCAGCTCACAATTCCCCCAGTAAGTAATTCCAGCTCACAATTCCCCCAGTAAGTAATTCCAGCCCACAATTCCCCCAGTAAGTAATTCCAGCTCACAATTCCCCCAGTAAGTAATTCCAGCAAATAATTCCCCCAGTAAGTAATTCCAGCCAATAATTCCCCCAGTAAGTAATTCCAGCAAATAATTCCCCCAGTAAGTAATTCCAGCCCACAATTCCCCCAGTAAGTAATTCCAGCTCACAATTCCCCCAGTAAGTAATTCCAGCTCACAATTCCCCCAGTAAGTAATTCCAGCTCACAATTCCCCCAGTAAGTAATTCCAGCCTCACAATTCCCCCAGTAAGTAATTCCAGCTCACAATTCCCCCAGTAAGTAATTTCAGTCACAATTCCCCCAGTAAGTAATTCCAGCTCACAATTCCCCCAGTAAGTAATTCCAGCTCACAATTCCCCCAGTAAGTAATTCCAGCTCACAATTCCCCCAGTAAGTAATTCCAGCTCACAATTCCCCCGTATAATCCAGCAATTCCCCCAGTATAATCCAAAATTCCCCCAGTAAGTAATTCCAGCATAATTCCCCCAGTAGTATTCCACGCATCCAGTAAATTCCAGCTAATCCCAGTAATTCAGCTCACAATTCCCCAGTAAGTGAATTCCCATGTTCCAGCTCACAATTCCCCCAGTAAGTAATTCCAGCTCACAATTCCCCCAGTAAGTAATTCCAGCTCACAATTCCCCCAGTAAGTAATTCCAGCTCACAATTCCCCCAGTAAGTAATTCCAGCTCACAATTCCCCCAGTAAGTAATTCCAGCTCACAATTCCCCCAGTAAGTAATTCCAGCTCACTTCCCGAATAATTCAGCTCCAATCCCCAGTAAGTAATTCCAGCTCACAATTCCCCCAGTAAGTAATTCCAGCTCCAATTCCCCCAAAGTATTCCGCTCACATTCCCCCAGTAAGTAATTCCAGCTCACAATTCCCCCAGTAAGTAATTCCAGCTCACAATTCCCCCAGTAAGTAATTCCAGCTCACAATTCCCCAGTAAGTAATTCCAGCTCACAATTCCCCCAGTAAGTAATTCCAGCTCACAATTCCCCCAGTAGTAATTCCGCTCACAATTCCCCCAGTAAGTAATTCCAGCTCACAATTCCCCCAGTAAGTAATTCCAGCTCACAATTCCCCCAGTAAGTAATTCCAGCTCACAATTCCCCCAGTAAGTAATTCCAGCTCACAATTCCCCCAGTAAGTAATTCCAGCCCACATTCCCCCAGTAAGTAATTCCGAGCTCAATATATTCCCCCAGAAGTAATTCCACTCGACAATATCCCACATAAGCTATTCCAGCTCATTAATACCTACCAGTAACTCATTCAGCATCACTGTAATAAATTCTAGTTATATGTAATCAGCCCGACAATATCCCCAGTTAAGCTATTTTCAGCTACAAAATGTCCACCCATAATGTAAAGTATTCTGCTAAGAACTGGACAATACAAATTCCACTAGTAATACACAAAATTCAGCGCAATTCCACTGTATATATTCATCCTACTACTAATAACCTGGAAATTCAGCTATTAATATTCAACCTCATAATAAAGTGTATGTAAAATTAAGTGAATAATTCAGTAACTCCAGTAATATACCATAAACAGAATTTAGTATTTATTGCCAAAATTACGACAATACAAAATCACATATAATCACCACAGTTATACCTCTATAGATCTAAATTATTTGCCTTTTAATAATTTCCAATATAACCACTTAATGTTCATGCAAAATAACATAGTACTAAGATAAAGTGTTAGCTTATAATATTTATGAGAATAGCCTGATTAGAGCCGATAGCGATGATATTCAACAAGTCACTTTCCTCTATCTTTGTGACTAGCAGGGGAAGAGTTCGTTGTGTCCGCTCTTTATTTTTTTATTTCTGCCTTTTCCCCCCTGAAGGCTAACCGTCTCTGTGTTGTGACTGTCGCGGCGGTGTTTGTGGATGCTTGATGTATGTGTGTGAACCTCGGGATAAATGTCAGAAGCTGTGAATTCCCTAAAACCGCCCTCCAAACGCCCCCGTCTCGAGACCTCCATCAACGGAAGCACGGTGAGCACGCCTTGACGACCCGATATTTATACCCCTTATTACCGCTGCCCTGCCTGTTATGTGACCTCCTTATTATTGTTATTAGTGTTATTTGACCCGTGTTCTTTATAGATGGCTGGGTTTAGTTTATGCGTGTGTGTATGTGTGTGTGCGCGTGTGTGTGTAGGGTGTGAGGCCGGTGTGTGTGTGTGTGTGCGCGTGTGTGCATTGTAGCCCCTCAGTATTGTTATTTGTAATATTTAACCTGTGTTCTTTTCTAGGTGGCTGGGTTTAGTGGGGAATATGGGTCGTGGAATACACTCGTGAAAAATATGGGTCCCGCTGGCTGGGTACCGCAGCTCGCCGGTCTGGGTTGCCAGCTATATATTTCTGCTAGAGGCTTTTAACAGATAGGTCTTTTAAGTTGTGTCTATGGAAGTAAGAAAGATAAATAGTGTGTGTGTGTGTGTGTGAGAAGAACAGAAGGAAGCTACGCCGCGAGGCCTATATGTGGTACCGTAGGTAACACTAAAGTCGCCAGGACAACGTTTTTTTTATTTATAGACGTCTGGTGGCGTTAATACTTACATTTCTACATCCATGATTTCAGGAAAGTTAGAAGGGGCTATCTGGAGAGCGTGTCAAGTAACAGGGGAGTCTTCATCTGTGTTATAGTAGGGCTATAAATGAACAAATTACAAAAATAAAACAGAGTGGCGTCGTTGGTAACGGGCTACACTAAGGTCGCCATCTAGTGTTTATTTACTGAGTGTCCTCCCGCCGTCGTCGTCGCTATATACCGAGTATTACACCATGGGGTAATAATGGACGATGACTTCGCGGTCGTTTTCAGAGACACCGGCATCAAACTAAGAGGCCTATATATCGGAGAATATTACGCTGAAAGGCTAATATGGCGGCAATGTATTATCGTCCCACCCTATATTTATCAATAACAATACTTTAAGTACTATTACTAATATGCCATAAATAAGGTATTTAAATAGGTAAAAAATAAATAGGCTTAAAATAGGTAAATCTCACCTTATTTCGGTAATTTTTACGATGGCACCAAACTTCCCTACACAATTGTTTACCTTGCCTTAAGTTTTGTTTACCTTATTGTATTCTAAGAACATTTTCTCCTTGAGCTTTCCGTCGCAAATCAATAGTTTCGGAGATCTAGAACATTTTAGGTGGGGGGAGGAATATGCCTCCCTTGTTTACAAAATATGCCTCCCTCTTCCTCTTCTTGTGACCTGTATCGCTTTTGTTTCGGAGGCGCACCCGTGGCTACCTTACCTAACCTTTAACCTCCTAACTGGGTCCAATAATAAAAAAAGTTTAATAAAATACCAAACAAAAGCGATGCAGGTCACAAGAAGAGGAAGAGGGAGGCATTTTGTAAACAAGGAGACATATTCCTCCCCACACCTAAAATGTTCTAGATCTCCGAAACTATTGATTTGCGACGGAAAGCTCAATGAGGAAATGTCTCTTAGAATACAATTAGGTAAACAAAAACCATGCTCCCAATTGTATAGGGAAGTTTGGGGCCATCGTAAAATAATACCCTTATTTCCCATTAAATAAGTTAATATCTTGGGTAAACAACAAACATGGCGGCCCAGTTCCTGAACGCTGATTTGCTGTCAATGTAGCGAGGCCCCTGATTGGCCCTTGGCTCGCCGCAAAGTTACGAGTTGCCGATACGTATTTAAAACGAATAATCACTTTTTTATTCGTACACTGATATAGGATTGCATAGTCTTGTTGAAAACCCCAGCTTTTTTTATGACTTCATTAAAAAGTAAGTTTAAGGCCTACGTAAAAGAAATATGACTCAAATCAGTTAGTAACCGTAGATTTTAGCGATATTTTGTTGATAATTCTTTTTTTAGCACTAAATATAGGGGGATTTTTGTGTGTTTGAATATATTTCAATATTTCCGCATCGTTTTATGTAGTAATCGCGAGCTTGGTGGTTGTATTTTGTTTTTTGTCTGAGGGGGTTTCTGTTTATAATATAACGTCAATCTTGTTCCTCCTTGTATTTGAGCTGTGAGGTTATTTGCGTGTGATTAGCTATGCCTACAGGCGCAGTGTGTTTGCGTGTGCCTATGTGACGTGTTTCTCGCGTTTTTAGTAAAATAATACGTCTGACTCAGTGGTCTAAAGGGTCAGATTATCGAAATAACAAAGCATGTGTTGCTTCTTGGTTTCAACCCGAACTAGGATCTGTTACTGTTTATAAGATACACACATCATATACTATTTGCCCATATATTTTCACGAATTATAGAACCTTCGGTAAAAAGTCGATCTGTGTTGTGGTGAATTTGAGTTTTTTTCGGGCATATTTTGATACCCAATATTTAATTAATTCCTCGGTTATTTCTTTGTTTTTTTAGGCTTATTGTGTCCTATTTGTCATTATTTTACTTTATCCGTGTTGATTTATTCATTAATTGATGTATTTGATTAATGAAGGGAATAGTTGTAGCCTCGAGTTTGATGTCAAGATCAAGAGGAGCTCTGATCCATCTCTTGATGACGTCACAGCGGCCATATTGGAAATTTATCCTTATTCTTACATTTATACCTCAATTTACAGCTTCCCGTGCAATATTGAAGGCTATGTAAGGGATAAGAAAGGGTATGGGTCTGTATTGCATGATATTACCCATTGACAAAGGTAATATATGCACGATAAATAGGTAAACACTGGGTATTTTCTGGCTTCACTTATCTTATTTTCCTCTGCTTTTTACTTCAATTTTCGGGTTCCCGTGCAATATTCAAGGCTATGTAAGGGTCCCCTGCACTAATGTCGCCAGGCACAATATATTACGAATTCTAGCATCACTACAGACTTATGTGTCACTGAAGACATTAGTGTGATGTACATAATATAAACTACTGTGTATCATCTTCAGTGGCACAGACAAATCAGTAGTGATGCTAAAATTCGTAATATATTGTGCCTGGCGACATCAGTGCAGTGGCAAGTGACTGGCGACTATAGTGTTATCTACGGTACCACCTTACCTCACACCCCCGCCGTCGCCAGTCACTTGCCACTGCACTAATGTCGCCAGGCACAATATTACAGGGAGACAGGGACTAAAGTCAAATTATCGACCCGTAAGTCTAACATCAGTGGTAGGTAAATTATTGGAATCTATTATTGCAAAAAACAGAGAGCACTTAGATAAACATAGTTTGATCAATGATTCACAACATGGATTCACCAAGGGTAGGTCATGTCTCACCAATTTATTGAGTTTTTATAGGAAAGTTTATGAGACGGCAGATAATGATAAGGATTATGATATAATATATCTGGACTTTAGTAAAGTACTATTTGACAAAGTACCACACCAGAGACTCTTGAATAAGGTTTAGGCTCATGGAATAGATGGGAAGGTTCTTCGTTGGATCAGAGCTTGGCTAAGTAATAGGCAACAAAGGGTTACAATTAACGGTTCTAAATCTGAATGGGGACTGGTGACAAGTGGAGTTCCACAAGGGTCTGTTTTGGGTCCATTACTATTTTTGATTTACATCAACGACTTGGATAGTGGGATTAGCAGTGATATCAGCAAGTTTGCTGATGATACTAAGGTAGGTAGGATTATTGGATCACAGTCTGATGTAAACATATTGCAGGGAGACTTAGATAAACTTAATGAGTGGGCAGTCAGATGGAAGATGGAATTTAATATTGATAAGTGCAGCGTTATGAATGTTGGTAGAAAAAACCCTGGTAATAGATATACCATACGCAATGTATCGCTGAAAAGATCAGAAGGTGAAAAAGATCTTGGAGTGAGGGTGAGCCCAGACCTCAGACCTAGGAAACAATGTATTGAGGCTAGAAATAGAGCTAATAGAGTGTTAGGATTCATTACCAGAAGTGTTAAAAGTAGAAGTGCGGAAGTTATTCTAAAGCTATATCTGGCTTTAGTCAGGCCTCACCTAGACTATGCGGTTCAGTTTTGGTCTCCATATTACAGGATGGATATAGTTTGTTAGAAACATGCAGAGAAGGATGACCAAAATGATACAAGGGATGCGTAACTTTAGTTATGAGAAGAGATTGAAGTTATTAAAGTTACACTCACTCGAGAGACGCAGAGTAAGGGGCGATCTGATAGAAGTTTTTAAGTGGATAAAGGGATTTAATAAAGGAGAGGTAGGAAAAGTTCTTACGGCTTTTAACCAGGGTAGAACAAGAAGTAATGGATTCAAGCTGGAAGGGCGTAGATTTAGAAAGGAAATAGGGAAAAACTGGTTCACAAATAGGGTGGTGAATGAATGGAATGGTCTCGGTAGACAGGTAGTTAGTGCGGAGTCATTAGGGAGCTTTAAAGAGGGACTGGATGGGGATGAAAGGTGGATGTAGGTAGTGTTAGGTGACAGGAACTACCACGTGTAGGCCTCGCGGCCTCTTGTAGCTTCCTTATTTTCTTATGTTCTTATGTAATATATTACGAATTTTAGCATCACTACAGACTTGTATGTGCCACTGAAGATGATACACAGTAGTTTATATTATGTACAGTCTAAGACGAAAGTCGTGTCATGAATTTTGGTTAAGACATCTGGTAAATGGCTAACCATAGACCACGGTATACAGTGGTCTATGGGCTAACCTTTCGGTGCTGTCTGCAGTATGTCATACGAACGGTTGGTAGCACTGTCATAAGTGCTTCGATCTCACCACACCTCATACGTCATAATAGTTCGTATCATCACGAGTAATTGTTTTAGGATTCATTACCAGGAGTGTTAAAAGCAGAAGTGCTGAGGTAATTATAAAGCAGTGATTGAACATGGGTTCGGTGAGCCAGGCTCAGGGGTTCGGCTGAGGCCCTCAGAAACACATGGCAATGTTGCTATTATTATTAACTCTCCCAACTGTTGAGGTTCGCTCCCCCCCCCCCCCCCCCTTATAACCATCCTAGATTCAGCCTTGTATTTCACTTTCTTTTTAAGGACCTATACACGCCACTGCTTCTGAGTCCTTCCTTCCTTCATATTATTATCCAAATATACTCTTGAATATTGAGGCAATTTTTCTTAACATTTTTGCGTAGATTAAAATGGAATTTGGTCATTATTATCCAAATATACTATTGAATTTTGAAGCAATTTTTCTTTTTTTTCTTTTCTTTTTATATATACCTATATATATTTTTTTTATTTAGATTCTTGCATGTGACTATCTCCATACTCCTGCCGGTGATGTATGTGGCCTTCAATGGCTCAGGTGTAAGGATGCAATGTCCTGGCGATCATTGCTGGGCCGAATATACTTCCATTCCACAGCGATTAATATGAAACCTCAACGCAGTAAATCTATTGAACTTTGAAATACCCTTGGTTTGTTTTAGACATTGTCTCATCGGCGGCAGATATGAAGCTTTGAACCTTTATCTGAACAGTAGCTTCAGGGATTCAGGCTTGCCAGCCACGAGCATGTAGCTGCGTTAGGGTTTTTATAATGTTTCACGAGTTACATTTCATATTCGGACAAAACCGTGACACGACTTTTGTCTTAGACTGTACATCACCTACATGTCTTCAGTGGCACATAAAAGTCTGTAGTGATGCTAAAATTCGTAATATATGGTGCCTGGCGACATTAGTGCAGTGGCAAGTGACTGGCGGCTATAGTGTTATCTACGGTAGTGTAGCAGAAATATATAGCTGGCAACGCAGACCGGCGGGCTGCGGTACCCAGCCAGCGGGACTCATATTCTCCATGAGTGCCGGGTTTAGTGTGTGTGTGTGTGTGTGTGTGTAGGGTGTGTACGTGTGTGTGAGGCCTCAGCTTTACTCATAGATTGTTCTCTCAGCTGTAAGCTTTCCGGGAGGGTAACAGCTGGCGATCACAAGTTGCTCACTTCATCAAGTCGTGGGTGAATAACACACTTATGCCCAGGTAGCTCAGTGGTTAACACCTTCACCCATCCCTCAGAAAGCAGAGGTTTGTGCCCTGATCAAAGCTGTTCGGGTGTTTCATTCACTCCTCCCAGTCACTACTAATTAAACACTGGCTCATGCACACACACATTACACCCTCCCGATGGTCCAGTTGATAGTGTGCTGGCCTGCCATTCTGTGGTAGCCGGTTAGAATCCTCACTGCTCACGGGGATTTTTCACTGACAAATTCAGGCGGTTACTGTCCTTGAGCAAGGGGATGGGAGGTGTGGTGAGTGAGGTCCCAGCATTACCCAAAGATCTGTAATAATGAGCTCCAAGCTCGCACCGGAAGGGTGAAACTGGCGATCGCGGGCCAGCTCGCGTGGACAAGACCGTGGGTGAATGACACACAAACCACACACACACACGAGTCGTCTCCAGACAAATGAGAGATTTCCTGAAACTTTGATAAGAAGTGTAAATTCGATAGCCCTAAACAAGTGTACCATCAACACTTGTAAGCTTTATGAAGATGTGTGACCGTCGCCTTAATTGCATTGCCGTTAAACTCCATTCTTCCATAGTGTTATCTTTTCATCAGCGCGAGGCAGCAAAGAATACAGCCAAGTATAGCCTTGCCGCCCTCCCTCACCATTATTAAGAACGTGATGGTGGTGGTTGTATACGATGTCATAAGTGTTATCTTTACGTTCTGAGGCATCGTGTCCTGCTCTTCCTTGAACTCTTGGCACTGGCTCGCAGGAGTGGCATTGCCTGCTGCATGGAGGTGCCAACATTAAGGGAAATAAAGGCTGGGCGCGGGTACCATGGCGTGCATTAAGGCAGTCAGTGAACTAAGCGAAAGGATTAATCTTAGTCAAGTTTAGTTAATGGTGTAGGAAAGCTATTTTGGGAAACCTTTTTTGTCATCAATCTTAAACAGTTGTGTGATAAAGTAGTGACCAGAAAATCTTTACCTAGGGAACTGAATATACACCATTTTATAATATTTGGTTATATACAGACGTCGTTATACAAGCTTATTACTGTTCTTAATGGAATCCAATAGGCTATGATTGGATGTGCTTTTATTGTTAACTATTGAATCTTAAGTTGCATTTCAGTATACGGGAGGATCAGCTTACAACATACCACCCACTCTCCTATTTCCTTCCTTCCTCTCCCTCTTCATTCCCTCCCTTCCCTCCTATTTCCTTCCTTCCTCTCCCTTCCCTCCTATTTCCTTCCTTCCTCTCCCTCCCTTCCCTCCTATTTCCTTCCTTCCTCTCCCTTCCCTCCTATTTCCTTCCTTCCTCTCCCTTCCCTCCTATTTCCTTCCTTCCTCTCCCTCCCTTCCCTCCTATTTCCTTCCTTCCTTCCTCTCCCTTCCCTCCTATTTCCTTCCTCTCCCTCCCTTCCCTCCTATTTCCTTCCTTCCTATTTCCTTCCTTCCCTCCTATTTCCTTCCTTCCTCTCCCTCCCTTCCCTCCTATTTCCTTCCTTCCTCCTCCTTCTTTCCCTCCCTCCCTCCCTCCCTCCCATCACCACCCACGTATCTTGGATGTTCATTTTAACCATTCTCTCAGTAACTTCTAAAAGGAAACATAAAGGAGTTAGGTAGCATTTCGATACTTAAAAGTGTGTTCGTTTGATAAGTGTTGACCCAAAGACTACTAATCGATACTTAAAAGTGTGTTCGTTTGATAGTGTTGACCCAAAGACTACTAACCTAACCTAACCTAGTATAGAGTAGTCTTAGGTTGACCTTTGCTACAGACTGTAATGTGTGACAAGATGAATACACCATTGACTAAATTATGTGAACGATCTGCTTTGGGTTTTGCATTTGTTTATTATTGAGTGTTGTTCATTTGTAGTAGTGTTCCCCTGTTGTAGGTAGTATTTGCGTTAGTGGCCCCTGTTGCTGTAGTTGGTTTCCATTG
This sequence comes from Chionoecetes opilio, assembly GCA_016584305.1. Classification (NCBI taxonomy): domain Eukaryota; kingdom Metazoa; phylum Arthropoda; class Malacostraca; order Decapoda; family Majidae; genus Chionoecetes; species Chionoecetes opilio. The sequence goes on along the minus strand of JACEEZ010003674.1, from coordinate 349,022 downwards.
ATTTAACTAAGCAACAGGATGTCAACGTTTTGAACCCGATTCCCTTAAGTCCTCCCTCTCGCATCTCTTAAAAACGTTTTCTATGAACAGATGCAACTTCACAATTTTTCCTATTACAACATTGCCTTAGGTTGCTCTGATACCTTTACATTTCTACGACAGATTAAAGCCTATATTGAATTATGAGAATAGGAGGGAGAGATTGGTGTAGTTTTAACGTGGTTTAAGGGGGTTTAGGTAGTTATAATGACGTCAGCGGTTTGGGTTCGAGCTTCAGGGAGAGTCAGCTGTGACGTCAGAACCAGCTGTCACCGATGGGGGAAGGGGGGGTCGTGGGGCGGGTCGTCTGCACACTGCCTTCCTCTTGAACAGCAGGGACTAGGGACACAAAATACAGCCCATGCACTCCCGCAATGTACTTATGCATGAGTTACAAAGGGATAGGGGTGTAAAAATAGCGTTAAACCCTCGCGCCTCCAGACCCCGGTGTCGCGAAGTTGCCATTTGTGGATATTACTTAACGCCATGACGGGTTTATGAGGGGGAGGAATGCCCTTGGGTGCTGGGAGAGGCCAATAATGTGTTGGGTGTTGCGAATGGGGACATGTAGGGTTGTGATGCACCTCTGTCAGACCTTTGTTGGGGCGTAAATAAAGGTGGGGGTTATGTAAGGAGTGGTGAGTGGTGGAGGTGGGGAGGACAGAGGAGTGGAGTGCGCACGCCGGCTTATTCAGTGACTGGGTTGGAAGCGTTTGTGTAAGGTTGTTCGCACGGCTTGGACCATATTGTTGCCTTGTACTCTTTCGTGGTGAGGCTGGAGGAGGCCAGGGTCGGTAGGGCGGCAGCTGAGGCACAAGGACGACATTAGGGCGCCCGCCTGGACCCTCGCGGCAGCCCTCACTCCCGGGGCTTCAGGAATACCAAGGTAAAAATTGAAGCCACCCATTTTCCCCCGTCGTCGAGGAGTGCGTGTTTCCCTCAGCCAGTCATGCACAGCCGAGCCCTTGGAGTGGGATAGACCAGTGGGTTTCATCACGTCACCACCTTCTGTAGTATGGGCCTGTCATCGATTCGTGTAGATAGATAGAGAGACAATGCAGCAACCCAGTCTTCAGTGAGTGTGCCGCGGCGATCACCCTCCCCGTTACAGCAACTCTGCCTCACTGCACCAAACCTGCGCCGACTCGTACTGTACCACCACCACCTCCTCTATCAATGTCCTCCTGACCTGTAGCAACCCTGCAGCAACTCAAACACCTCATAGACAAAACGTGACGTCATTCCCGCCAGGTCTGAGGTCGCTGTGACGTCATTCTGCTTTGGGACGTTGCGAGTCGGGACTGTCGTGATTTTTAGTAACTGGGTCGACGAGACATTAATCATGCACTGGCTGACATGAATAGGTGATTTGTTCTTGCCATGAGCGTGTGGACTGACTGACTGACTGACTGGCAAATTAGTGAGTCATGCAGTGATAAGGCATTAGGAAGCAATGTCGTGAATATATAAGCATTAACCCACTTTTAAGTATTTGTTATGTTTCCAGGAGTGTCATGCTCGTAATGTATATATGTACCCCGCGCGCGCGCGCGTGTGTGTGTGTGTGTGTGTGTGCAATCTTGATTTAAGTGTGGCAAATGTTCAGTCATGTCACAACTCTTGCCTCAGTAGCTCTTTGTTCAGGTGTGTCTCAAGGTTGATTTATACATGTTATTGAAACCACTGACTTATCACTCCTCGCGCGCTGACAAGTTGCAAGGAGTAGTCATTGTCAGCTGGGACGTGAGACAGAAGAATGCTGCTGCCAAAAAAAAAACCCACACACACACACACACACACACAGACAGACAAAGCATAGATGTGTTTACGTAAGAAGGTGGTTACTTCGTTTGACTTCTAAATTTCACAACTTTTCGAGGTGTTTTAAGAATAGGAAGGATCTTTGTTGATTGCAGATAGATATATTGTTATGTTAGCTAATTCTTCATTGAGTTCCCATTCTTCGTAGATTTAAGATTATGGTAGTAGTATTAGTAACTTCCTTTGTTTAGATACTCAGTCTTTTACGAAATTTATTTATTTGTATATAGTATAGTCTTTAGCTAGTGCCTTGTTTCCCTATATGTGTTTGTTTACCTATGTATCCAGAGTACTTTTCTATCTTATTATGGTAACTAGATTGGTACAAGAATGTCTTTATTATGTTGTTATCATCCTACGCATCATTCTTCCTCACTGCCAAAACATCCTTGTAATCGACTTCATACACACCACTTAACACACACCTTAACACACCTCTTAACACACCTCTTAACACACACCTTAACACAACTCTTAACACACCTCTTAACACAACTCTTAACACACCTCTTAACACACCTTAACACACACCTTAACACACCTCTTAACACAGCTTAACACACCTCTTAACACATCAGTCACGTTTATATCAGTTTCTGGTGATAAGCTTGTCCTACTTTTTCTATTGATTTCCTGGCGAGCATAGTATTGTAATATGTGCACTGTTATCTCTCTCTCTCTCTCTCTCTCTCTCTCTCTCTCTCTCTCTCTCTCTCTCTCTCTCTCTCTCTCTCTCTCTCTCTCTCTCTCTCTCTCTCTCTCTCTCGAACTGCCATTACCATACTTCAGTTCCCGCCCCTCTCCCTTCCTCCCAACCCCCCTTCCTCCTCTCCTCTCTCTCTCTCCCCATTATCTTTAGTTACGGAAGAGCTTGTCTCCTCACTCTCCCTCCTCCCTATCTTTACCTCCTAGGCGAATACTGTTATCTGTCTTATCTCTGAAGTAATACATAGTAGTGATAATACTCAAGACGTGTTCTAGCTCCTAAACATGTCTCCGTTCGGTAGTGTTTCTTCCTCCCAAGCTTCCCTCTTCCTCCCTCCTCTTGGTGCTTCCTCCTCTTCCTCCTTCCTTTTAGTTCCTCTTCTTCGTCCCTCCTTCCTTCCTCTTCCTTCTTCCTCCTCCTCCTTCTTCCTTATAGTTCCTCTTCTTTCTCTCTCCATTCTGTTCCTCTTCTTCATCCTTCCTTCCTTCCTTCTCTTCCTCCTTCTTTCTTCCTCTTTCTTCCCTCCTCCTCCTCTTCCTCCTCCTCTTCCTTCCTCCTCTTTCTTCCTCTTCTTCCTCCTTCCTTTCTGTTCCTCTTCTTCATCCTTCCTTTCTTCCTCCTCTTCCTCCTTTCTTCCTCTTACTCTTCCTCCTCTTCCTCCTTCCTTTCTTCCTCTTCTTCCTTCCTCCAGCTGTCTAATGTTCCTCTTCTTCCTCCCTCCTTTCTTCCTCCTCTTCCTTCTTTCTTCCTCTTCCTCCTTCCTTTCTTCCTCTTCTTCCTTCCTCCAGCTGTCTAATGTTCCTCTTCTTCCTCCTCTCTTCCTCCCTCCTCCCTTCTTCCTCCGCTTCCTACCTTCCTTTCTTCCTTCTCCTGTGTAATTTATATGCAAAGAAGGACACGTACAAGGTCATTAGGGACGTGTGTGTGTGTGTGTATGTATGTATGTGTGTGTGTGTGTGTGTGTTGTCTAGGAGGGGGGAAGGATGTGAGTAATGGTAGGGGGAACGTGGGGGGGGGGGAGGCGGAGGAGAGGGAGAGTTGAAGGTTGATCCCGTTCATCCACGTGTCTCTCTCTCTCTCTCTCTCTCTCTCTCTCTCTCTCTCTCTCTCTCTCTCTCTCTCTCTCTCTCTCTCTCTCTCTCTCTCTCTCTCTCTCTCTCAGGTAGCACAACATGGCTGGCTGACGCAACAAAGAGAAGCAGTGTCTTTTCTCGTCACATGTTCTCACACGTCACAAAGCCTGTACTCTCTCTCTCTCTCTCTCTCTCTCTCTCTCTCTCTCTCTCTCTCTCTCTCTCTCTCTCGTCAAGTTGAGTCATGTATTTTACAGTATCTCTCTCTCTCTCTCTCTCTCTCTCTCTCTCTCTCTCTCTCTCTCTCTC
>JACEEZ010003674.1:335074-340074 GCA_016584305.1 Chionoecetes opilio | reverse complement strand
ATGTTACTATGACAGTACTAGTAATAGGTGTAGTAATAGTAGTAGTAGTAGTAGTACTAGGTGTAGTATCCCTGCGGTGGCTATATTTGGCCAAGAAGCCGGGAAATGAAGACGTCTCACTAAAAATTATATGGCTTCCCTCAAAATTATCTCTCTTAATATCTCCTTATTTTATCTCTCAGACTTGTTTTTCCTCTTCTTTCGTGTTTAGTTCCATTAGATTATTCTCTCTCTCTCTCTCTCTCTCTCTCTCTCTCTCTCTCTCTCTCTCTCTCTCTCTCTCTCTCTCTCTCTCTCTCTCTCTCTCTCTCTCTCTCTCTCTCTCTCTCTCTCTCTCTCTCTCTCTCTCTCTCTCTCTCTCTCTCTCTCTCTCTCCATCAAAAATTCCTCTCCCACAATCACTTTTTTTTTTTTTTTCTCTCTCTCTCTCTCTCTCTCTCTCTCCCCTCTCTCTCTCTCTCTCTCTCTCTCTCTCTCTCTCTCTCTCTCTCTCTCTCTCTCTGCCAGGCATTTTATTGTATCATTGTCTATTTTGCATCATGTAACTCAGCCTTATAGTGGACATGATAAGATTTATATATATTCATAAAAGTTATATTTAATTATAGAACCCTTTTTTTTAGAATGTCAAAGAAAAACAGATCAGCCTATTTAGAAGCCTATTTATCTTTTAACAGCCTATTTAGAAGCCTAGTTATCTTTTATCAGCCTATTTAGAAGCCTAGTTATCTTTTATCAGCCTATTTAGAAGCCTAGTTATCTTTTATCAGCCTATTTAGAAGCTTAGTTATCTTTTATCAGCCTATTTAGAAGTCTAGTTATCTTTTATCAGCCTATTTAGAAGCCTAGTTATCTTTTATCAGCCTATTTAGAAGCCTAGTTATCTTTTATCAGCCTATTTGGAAGACTATCTTTTGTCAGCCTATTTAGAAGCCTAGTTATCTTTTATCAGCCTATTTAGAAGCCTAGTTGTCTTTTATCAGCCTATTTAGAAGCCTAGTTATCTTTTATCAGCCTATTTAGAAGCCTAGTTATCTTTTATCAGCCTATTTAGAAGCCTAGTTATCTTTTATCAGCCTATTTGGAAGACTCTTTTGTCAGCCTATTTAGAAGCCTAGTTATCTTTTATCAGCCTATTTAGAAGCCTAGTTATCTTTTATCAGCCTATTTAGAAGCCTAGTTATCTTTTATCAGCCTATTTAGAAGCCTATTTATCTTTTATCAGCCTATTTAGAAGCTTAGTTATCTTTTATCAGCCTATTTAGAAGCCTAGTTATCTTTTATCAGCCTATTTAGAAGCCTATTTATCTTTTATCAGCCTATTTAGAAGCCTATTTATCTTTTATCAGCCTATTTAGAAGCCTATTTATCTTTTATCAGCCTATTTAGAAGCCTAGTTATCTTTTATCAGCCTATTTAGAAGCCTATTTATCTTTTATCAGCCTATTTAGAAGCCTAGCTATCTTTTATCAGCCTATTTAGAAGCCTATTTATCTTTTATCAGCCTATTTAGAAGCCTATTTATCTTATATCAGCCTATTTAGAAGCCTAGTTATCATTATTCACAAACCTGAGAACTAATACAAGGTTAGGATTTGTACTTGCTTCAAAACCTTGCCTTATGTTGGGCTGTATATTTCGTTTTCTCATTTTTTGACATGAATATAATATAACTAAAGTTGCATAGCTAAGACATGTCAAGAAAAATAATATATTGTTATAGTTTGGAAGTGTTGGAGCTTTGCGTGTGAAAGGGGAGCCGTTGATTCGGGCCGCCTATAGTAGCATGCATACCCAGCAGACAGTATACTTTGTGGTTAAGGTTAGGTTAGGTTAGGTAAGGTAAGGTAAGGTAAGGTATACTTTGTGGTTAAGGTTAGGTTAGGTTAGGTATACTTTGTGGTTAAAGTTAGGTCTACTTTGTGGTTAAGGTTAGGTTAGGTATACTTTAAGGTTAGGTTAGGTATACTTTGTGGTTAAGGTTAGGTAAGGTATACTTTGTGGTTAAGGTTAGGTTAGGTATACTTTGTGGTTAAGGTTAGGTTAGGTATACTTTGTGGTTAAGGTTAAGTTAGGTTAGGTTAGGTATACTTTGTGGTTAAGGTTAGGTTAGGTATACTTTGTGGTTAAGGTTAGGTTAGGTATACTTTGTGGTTAAGGTTAGGTTAGGTATACTTTGTGGTTAAGGTAAGGTTAGGTTAGGTTAGGTATACTTTGTGGTTAAGGTTAGGTTAGGTTAGGTTAGCAAGGCTTGGGTGGACGAGTGGTCAGTCTAGATATTGGTCAAGGCTCAATATTTCATGCCAGGGTGGGGTTGAAAGATGGAGCTGTTTACTTCTCGTGACCTCACTTTCTTATCTCCTTCCTCCTCCTTTCTTCGTTGTTCTTCATCTTTCTTGTTTATATCTTCTATTTCTTCTTCTCCTCCTCCTTCTCATTCTCCTTCTCCTCCTCCTCATTCTTCTTCTCCTCATTCTTCTCATTCTTCTTCTCCTTCTTCTCCTAGGACTCATTCTTCTTCTCCTCATTCTTCTCCTCATTCTTCTTCTCATTCTTCTTCTCATTCTTCTTCTCCTCATTCTTCTTCTCCTCATTCTTCTCCTCATTCTTCTCCTTCTCCTCATTCTTCTCCTCATTCTTCTTCTCATTCTTCTTCTCCTCATTCTTCTCCTCATTCTTCTCCTTCTCCTCATTCTTCTTCTCCTCATTCTTCTCCTCATTCTTCTTCTCATTCTTCTTCTCCTCATTCTTCTTCTCATCCTTTCTTCTTCTCCTCCTCATTCTTCTCCTCCTCATTCTTCTTCTCCTCATTCTTCTTCTCCTCATTCTTCTTCTCCTCCTATCTTCTCTCCTCATTCTTCTTTCCTCATTCTTCTTCTCTCTTCTCTCTTCTTCTCCTCATTCTTCTTCTCTCATTCTCTTCTTCTCATTTTCTTCTCTCCTTCTTCTCTCCTCATTTCTTCTTCTCATTTCTCTCTCTTCTTCTTCATTCTTTCTCCTCCTCATTCTTCTCCTCATTCTCTTCCTCTCTCCTCCTCATTCTCTTCTCTCTCTCTCTCATTCTTCTTCTCCTCATTCTTCTTCTCATTCTCTCTCATTTTCTTCTCCCTCATCTCCTCCTCATTCTTCTTCCTCATTCTTCTCTCTTCTCTCCTCATTCTTCTCTCATTCTTCTCTCTCCATCCCCTCTATTCTTCTCCTCTCTCTATTCTTCCTCCTCATTCTTTCTCTCTTCTTCTTCTCCTCATTCTCTTCTCTTTTCTTCTCCATTCTTCTTTCTCTCTCCTCATTCTTCTTTCCTTCCTCCTCTTCTTCTCTCTCATTCTTTCTTTCTCCTCCATTCTTCTCCTCATTCTTCTTCCTCCCATTTCTTCTCATTTTCTTCTCATTCTTCTTCCTCCTCATTCTCTTCTTCTCCTCATTCTTCTCCTCATCCTTCATTTCCTCTCTCTCCTCATTCTTCTCCTCTTTTCTTCTATTTTTCCTCCTCATTCTTTTCTCCCCTTCTTTCTCTCCTCATTCTTCTTCTCCTCATTCTCTCTCTATTCTTCTCCCTCATTCTTCTCTCCTCATCTTCTCTTATTTTCTCTCTATCTTCTTCTCCTCCTCATTCTTCTTCTCCTCTTCTTCTCTCCTCATTCTTCTCTTCTGCTCCTGCTCCTCCTCCTCCTCCTCCTCCTCCTCCTCCTCCCTCCTCCTCCTGTATAGTAAGGTTGTATGCTTAATCTATTAGTAGTGTGTTTGATCAATACAATCCATTATAAGTATTGATATAAAATGGATGTACGTATCCCAAGTTATCCTGTGATGAGAGCCTTGACCTGTCACCTACTTATGACTCCCCTTGTCCACTTATAACAGTCCCCAGTCCTCAATAACAGATGGAGGTGTCTGTGATTGTGGTAGCATTGGATGGGAGGAGTGTTAGATGCACACCCCAAGATCCTAACTATATTTTGGTAATATTAAACTCCTCTTATTGTGTTATGTTACCTCTATCGCCTGTGTAGGGTGAGGAGGAGCTGTTATGTTGACCAGTGGAGTGAGTGGCTGTTATTGCTTTGCAGGGCAGTGTTGAAGCAAGGAATGAGTGGTGTTGTGATGGGTGACATTACTTTGCAGGGCAGTGTTGAAGTAAGGAATGAGTGGTGTTGTGATGGGTGACATTACTTTGCAGGGCAGTGTTGAAGCAAGGAATGAGTGGTGTTGTGATGGGTGACATTACTTTGCAGGGCAGTGTTGAAGTAAGGAATGAGTGGTGTTGTGATGGGTGACATTACTTTGCAGGGCAGTGTTGAAGCAAGGAATGAGTGGTGTTGTGATGGGTGACATTACTTTGCAGGGCAGTGTTGAAGCAAGGAATGAGTGGTGTTGTGATGGGTGACATTACTTTGCAGGGCAGTGTTGAAGTAAGGAATGAGTGGTGTTGTGATGGGTGACATTACTTTGCAGGGCAGTGTTGAAGCAAGGAATGAGTGGTGTTGTGATGGGTAACATTACTTTGCAGGGCAGTGTTGAAGCAAGGAATGAGTGGTGTTGTGATGGGTGACATTACTTTGCAGGGCAGTGTTGAAGCAAGGAATGAGTCGTGTTGTGATGGGTGACATTACTTTGCAGGGCAGTGTTGAAGTAAGGCATGAGTGGTGATGGGTGTCATTACTTTGCAGGGCAGTGTTGAAGTAAGGAATGAGTGGTGTTGTGCTGGGTGGTGATGGGTGACATTACTTTGCAGGGCAGTGTTGAAGTAAGGCATGAGTGGTGTTGTGCTGGGTGGTGATGGGTGACATTACTTTGCAGGGCAGTGTTGAAGTAAGGAATGAGTGGTGTTGTGCTGGGTGGTGAGCGGTGGGGGTCAGGGACATGGGCTCCTGCTGCACCTCAGAGTCTATGGTAGAGGAGCTATTTGACCCCCAGTACCCGTACCCTAAACAGCGGCTGCCCTCGTCCCACTATCCCATGTCCCAATCTGACTTCATGTCGGTAGACTTAAAGCCTCCCCC
>JACEEZ010003674.1:307574-330074 GCA_016584305.1 Chionoecetes opilio | reverse complement strand
GGAGAAGGATCTCGGGTCAAACCGGGTGGAGGCATGTCAACACCGCCTGGCCGAGCTCAATCGCTATGTCCCGGTCCTGTCCAACACCGGCCCTCTCACTGAAGACTTCCTCAAGAACTTCCGGGTGGTGGTTCTAACAGGTGTGTGGCGGTGTTGATAGCCTTTAGAGACTTAGGGGGAGAGCGGGGGGCAGGTTGCATCGAGGGTAGGTTGCATCATTGCCTCTAACTCGCATGTTATCCACGTACATCGTCTTAATACTACTACTACTACTACTACTACTACAAACTACTACTACAAACTACTACTACAACTACTACTACTACTACTACTACTACTACTACTACTACTACAAACTACTACTACTACTACAAACTACTACTACTACTACTACTACTAACTACTACTACTACTACTACTACTACTACTACTACTACAAACTACTACTACTACTACTACTACTACTACTACAAACTACTACTACTACTACTACTACTACTACTACAAACTACTACTACCTACTACTACTACCTACTACTACTACTACAAACTACTACTACTACTACTACTACTACTATAAACTACTACTACTATAAACTACTACAACTACAACAATAATAATAATAAAAAAGTTAATGTGAGTTAGAGGCAATGATGCAACCATGCCTGCCCCGCTCTCCCCTACTACCTTTTACTCTGTTGTGTGTGTGGCTGCCCCTTGTGTTATGCTATCATAAAATAACACGGATGGGTATATCTTCCGGGTGGTGGTTTTAACAGGTGTGTGGCAGTGTTGATAGCCTTGACAGTACAGTAAAACTCTCTCATATTGGGACTAATTGGGCCAAGGAGTGGTCCGAATAATGGGGGAAATATGAAAAAAAAAAAAAAATTAGGTGTATACTATATAGCTAGGAAGTTTCGACCCCTGGAAAAAAAAAAAAAAAAAAAAAAAAAAATTCTAGGTGTATAATTTTATATAGCTAGGAAATTTCGACCCCTAAAAAAAAAAAAAAAAAAAAAAAAAAAAAAAAAAAAAAAATTCTAGGTGTATAATTTTATATAGCTAGGAAAATTCGACCCCTAAAAAAAAAAAAAATCTAGGTGTTTATATAGCTAGGAAATTTCGACCCCTAAAAAAAAAGGAGGTCCTAATAATGTCAAAGTTCGAATAATGAGGGTCCGAATACAAGAGGCTTTACTGTATTACCTCCTACTCTGTTGTCTGTTTTGCTTCCCCCTGTTATATTGGATCATGAAATAGCAAGGGTGGGTATGGCTTGGGCCTCTCTATGCAATCCTTGACTTGCCTCTCACTGTGAATGGGGATTTATGAGCGAGTTAGGTTAGATTATAAGTCTCTCTCTCTATATATTTCTGTTCAGTCTGTTAAGGGGCGAGATATGAGCGAGTGTGAGCGAGTTAGGTTAGATTATATTAAGTCTCTCTCTATTTCTGTTCAGTCTGTTAAAGGGCGAGATATGAGCGAGTGTGTGTGAGCGAGTTAGGTTAGATTATATTACGTCTATTTCTGTTCAGTCTGTTTAGGGGCGAGATATGAGCGAGTGTGTGTGAGCGAGTTAGGTTAGATTAGGTCTTGTCTGATTTCTATTTCCCCTGCAGACTCATCACGCGAAGATCTGCTGCGAGTGTCTGCCTTCTGCCACACCCAGGACATCGCTCTCGTCGTAGCCAACACCAGCGGCCTCTTTGGGCGGATATTCTGTGATTTTGGAGAGAAATTTGAGGTGGTGGATACAAATGGGGAGCCACCTGTGTCTACCATGGTGGCCGGCATCTCCAAGGAGGTGAGGCTTGTGGCTCTCATGGCTCTCTCTCTCTCGCTCTCTCTCTCTCTCTCTCTCTCTCTCTCTCTCTCTCTCTCTCTCTCTCTCTCTCTCTCTCTCTCTCTCTCTCTCTCTCTCTCTCTCTCTCTCTCCTTTTCTCTCGCTCGTCTCTCTCTCTCTCTCTCTCTCTCTCTCTCTCTCTCTCTCTCTCTCTCTCTCTCTCTCTCTCTCTCTCTCTCTCTCTCTCTCTCTCTCTTTGTCTCAGTATCTAACTTGCAGGAACTAAATTATCAGCATACTAAGCCTTATTACTAGGAGTGGGAGGAGGTCGAATTACAAGGGAAAACAAGTATTGGTGTGTATTATTATTTGATAACAAAACAAAAATGGGTAACACAAAGACCGCTTAGTTGCCAGTCCCTATAAAGAAGACAGTAAAAGAATAATATAAAAAAAGGGTTGAGCCAATTTAGTTTATTGAGGTGTCTTGTTACTCTTCTTTTGAAAAGATTTAAGTCATAGGAAAGTGGAAAAATAGAAATGGACAGCATAGGGATGAGAATGAGTAGAAAGTCTTGTGCAGCGAGGCCGCGGGAGGGGGGGAGGCATGCAGTTAGCAAGTTCAGAAGAGCAGTGAGCATGAAAATAACGGTAGAAGAGAGCAAGAGAAGCGACATTGCGACGGTGATTTAAAGATTGAAGACAGTCAGTCAGAGGAGAGGAGTTGATGAGACGAAAAGCTTTTGACTCAACCCTGTTTAGGAGAGCTGTATGAGTGGATCCTCCCCAAACATGTGAGACATACTCCATACCTGGGCGGATAAGGCCCCTGTAGAGAGCAAGCAATTGGAAGGGAGAAAAAAAAGGACGCAGACGCCACAGCACACCTAACTTCTTAGAAGCTGTTTTAGCAAGAGATGAGATGTGAGATTTCCAGTTCAGATTTTTAGTAAAGGATAGTCCTAGAATGTTCATTGTAGAAGAAGGAGACAGTTGAGTGTCATTGAAGAAGAGGGGATAGTTATCTGGTAGGTTTAGTCGAGTAGATAGGTGAAGAAACTGGGTTTTTGAGGCATTGAACAAAACAAGGTTTGCTTTGTCACAATCAGAAATTATAGAAAGATCAGAAGTTAGGCGCTCGGTGGCATCTCTCCGTGAATCACTTAGTTCCTGTTGAGTTGGACGTCTAATAAACGACTTTGAAAAATGCAGGGTAGAATCATCAGCGTAGGAGTGGATAGGGCTTTGAGTTAGACTTAGAAGATCATTAATGAATAATAGAAAGAGAGTGGGTGATAGGACAGAACCCTGGGGAACACCACTATTGATAGATTTAGGAGAAGAACAATGTCCGTCTACAGTAGCTGCAATAGAACGGTTTGAAAGGAAACTTAAGATGAAGTTACAGAGAGAAGGATAGAAACCGAATGAGGGTAGTTTGGAAATTAAAGATTTGTGCCAGACTCTATCAAAAGCTTTTGATATGTCAAGTGCAACAGCAAAAGTTTCACCGAAACCCCTAAAGGAGGATGACCAAGATTCAGTTAGGAAAGCTAGAAGATCGCCAGTAGATCGGCCTTTACGGAAACCGTACTGACGATCAGATAGAAGATTGTGAGCAGATAGATGCTTAAGAATCTTCTTATTAAGTATAGATTCAAAAACTTTAGAAAGGCAGGAAGTCAAAGCTATAGGACGGTAGTTTGAAGGATTAGAACGGTCACCCTTCTTAGGAACAGGTTGGATGTGAGCAAACTTCCAGCAAGAAGGAAAGGTGGAAGTAGATAGACAAAGACAGAAAAGTTTGACCCGGCAAGGTGCAAGCACAGAAGATTTATTTCTATAGTTTTATAATTTATAGTTAAGAGATTAAGACTAAGCAGACATAGATAGTGCTTGAGTAAGGCACGACATAATTTCAAGAAAGATCTCGGCAGGTGGAAGTTTCATCATGACCTTTCCCTAACCTTTGTGATCTGTGGACGTTTCATCATGACCTTTCCCTAACCTTTGTGATCTGTGGACGTTTCATCATGACCTTTCCCTAACCTTGTGTTGTGTGGTCCAGGAGAGCAGTGTGGTGACCTGCCTGGATGAGTCCCGCCACGGCCTGGAGGACGGGGACTGCGTGACCTTCTCCGAGGTGCAGGGCATGACGGAGCTCAACGGCTGCAAGCCAGTCATGATCAAGGTGAGGCCGGGTCGCGTGAAGGACGGCGGCCACGGGAGGCTGTGTTAATAATGGAGGGATGGATCCTTCAGGTGTCCGTGTGTGTGCGTGACTGTCCCTTCATCATCGGCAGAAGGCAAAGGTTTAGACGTGAAGGAAATGTTACAGAATCCCGCCGTGGGGATTGCTTGCCTCTCTGCCACCTTTAGGCGCATGATGGAAACCTTTGATGGACTTTTACCATTGCCATGTAGAATTATGAAGTATAGAAAATCACATGAGTCTTATAGACACTAAGAATTTATCCTTTTTGTGTAGCACACCTGTAGTTTATTGACCTCCATTCTGCCCCCAGGTGTTGGGTCCCTTCACCTTCAGCATCGGCGACACCACCAAGCACTCTGACTACGTGCGGGGCGGCATTGTGACTCAGGTCAAGATGCCCACCAACATGAAGTTCAAGTCTCTGGAGGAATCTCTGAAGGAGCCAGAGTTTGTCATGACAGATTTTGGCAAGTTCGATCGGCCGGGCATCCTGCACATAGCGTACGAGACCCACTACGCGTTTGTGGCCAAGCACGGGCGTCGGCCCAAGCCGTGGAACGTCGAGGATGCGGACACCTTCCTGGGCATGTTCAGGGAGGTGAATGCCGCCAACGCCGCCAAGGTGGAGGAGTTTGACGAGAACCTGGTGAAGATGTTTGCCAAGATCTGCAGCGGCGACCTGGTGGCCATGAATGCCGTGATCGGCGGCGCGGTGGCCCAGGAGGTGATGAAGGCGTGCTCCGGCAAGTTTACTCCAATCAAACAGTGGCTCTACTTTGATGCCCTAGAGTGCCTTCCCGAGGACGTTTCATCCATCACCGAAGACCTGTGTGTGCCCACTGGCAGTCGTTATGACCCCCAAGTGGCCATATTCGGCAAGGAGTTCCAGGAGAAGTTAGGCCGCCAGAAGTTCTTTGTGGTGGGCGCCGGTGCCATCGGGTGTGAACTGTTGAAGAACTTTGCCATGATGGGTCTGGGCGGTAAAGATGGAGGTCGGGTTGTGGTGACTGACATGGATCTCATCGAAAGGAGCAACCTGAACAGGCAGTTCCTCTTCCGTCCGTGGGACGTCCAGAAGCCCAAGGCCGACACTGCCGCGGCGGCCGTCAAGGTCATGAACCCGGAGGTGAACATCATCGCCCACCAGAACAGAGTCGGTCCGGAAACCGAACGCCTGTACGACGATAAATTCTTTGAGGCCCTGGACGGGGTGGCCAACGCGCTGGACAACGTTGAGGCGCGGCTGTACATGGACCGGCGGTGCGTGTACTACCGCAAGCCCCTGCTGGAGTCCGGCACACTGGGCACCAAGGGCAACGTTCAGGTGGTGGTGCCGCACCTCACAGAGTCCTACGGCTCCTCTCAAGACCCGCCGGAGAAATCCATTCCCATCTGCACCCTGAAAAACTTCCCCAACGCCATTGAGCACACCCTGCAGTGGGCCCGCGACATGTTCGAGGGAGAGTTCCGGCAGGCGGCGGAGAATGCCGCCCAGTACCTCCTGGACCCAAAGTTCATGGAGCGCGCCCTCAAGCTGCCGGGGTCCCAGCCCGTGGAGACCCTGGACAGCTGCAAGCGAGCCCTCGTGGACGACCGGCCACAGACCTTTGAGGACTGTGTGCTGTGGGCCAGAAAGAGCTACGGGGAACAATTCAACAACCAGATCATACAACTCCTTCACAACTTCCCCAAAGAGCAGACCACATCCAGCGGGGAGCCCTTCTGGTCGGGCCCCAAGAGGTGCCCCCACAGCATCAGGTTTGACTCCACCGTTGACCTCCACCTGGACTACATCATCGCCGCCGCCAACCTGAAGGCCGAGGTGTACGGCATCCCGCAGGTCAGGGAGCGACAGGGCGTGCTGGACGTGGTGGACAAGATTGAGATTCCAGAGTTTGTGCCCCGGTCCGGCATCAAGATAGCGGTGACGGATGCCGAGGCAGAAGCCCAGAGTAACCAGGTGGATAGTGAGAGAGTCTCAAACCTACAGGCAGCCATCCCTTCGGCCTCAAGCTTCGGCAGTCTGAAACTGAAGCCGCTCGATTTTGAGAAAGACGACGATGCAAACTTCCACATGGACTTCATCGTCGCCGCCTCCAACCTGCGGGCCGAGAACTACGACATCGCTCCTGCTGACCGTCACAAGAGCAAGCTGATCGCCGGCAAGATCATTCCCGCCATCGCCACCACCACTTCCCTCATCTCCGGCCTGGTGTCCCTGGAGCTGCTCAAGCTGGTCCAGGGCCATAACAAGCTAGATCTCTTTAAGAACGGCTTCGTCAACCTGGCGCTGCCGTTCTTTGGGTTCTCAGATCCCATCCAAGCCCCAACCAACAAGGTAAATTGGGTACAGTTTCAAGGGTACACAGTGGTGGAGTAGTGTGACATTTATTTCCCAAAACGATCCTCTTTTTACCCATTTATCGTGTATATATTGCCTTTATTTGTGAGTAATATGCATATAGCCACACACCCTTACTTACCTCTCTTGTAGCCTTAGACATTGCAAGACAAGCCTAAATTGATTACAAGAAATGGTCATTGCAAAAAAGCTCCAGAATGCTTTGTGTATATCAGGTGCCTAGAATTGAAACGGCACAAGCGCCACTTTTAAAAACTGAGAAAAACGCGCTTAAAGTTTAATCTAAGAAAATCAAGATACGAAACAGCACAAGCGCCACTTTTTATTAATGAAAAAAATGCACCTAAAGTGTTTTCAAAGTAAATCACCAACAAATGAACATATTGTAATGGGGTCTGTTTGCGTTTTTCTCAGTTTTTTTAAAGGCGCTTGTGCCGTTTCATATCTTGATTTTCTTAGATTAAACTTTAAGCGCGTTTTTCTCAGTGTTTTAAAAGTGGCGCTTGTGCCGTTTCATATCTTGATTTTCTTAGATTAAACTTTAAGCGCGTTTTTCTCGGTGTTTTAAAAGTGGCGCTTGTGCCGTTTCATATCTTGATTTTCTTAGATTAAACTTTAAGCGCGTTTTTCTCGGTGTTTTAAAAGTGGCGCTTGTGCCGTTTCAATTCTAGGCGCCTGATATAATCCATTCCTACCACGTTACACCTTCCAGCCCTACAACACCTCCGTACTTGCTGGAGATAAGTACTATTTTTATGTTATCCCTTCCAGTACTACGATAAGGAGTGGACTTTATGGGACCGGTTCGAGGTTGATGGAGAAATGACGCTTGAGAACTTTATCAAGTACTTTGAGGAGAAGCACCAACTTGAGATCACCATGCTGAGCCAGGGCGTCTCCATGCTGTACTCCTTCTTCATGCCCCCGGCCAAGAGGAACGAGAGGATGGCGCTGCCGTAAGTAAAGCAGGGTGTTACGTGATCTAAAACGATGCTCCAATTCATTTACCTCAATGTCATTAGGGGAGAGCGGGGCAGGTTGCATCGAGGGTAGGTTGCATCATTGCCTCTTAACTCGCATTAACTTTTTTTATTATTATTGTAGTTGTAGTAGTAGTAGTTTATTGTAGTAGTAGTAGTAGTTTATAGTAGTAGTAGTAGTAGTTTATAGTAGTAGTAGTATTAAGATGATGTACGTGTGATAACATGCGAGTTAGAGGCAATGATGCAACCTGCCCCGCTCTCCCCTACCTTGTGTGATACATAGCTGTTATATCCTTTTAAATTTATTCCTTTATTTGTCTTATTTGGTCAACTTTATGAATGATTTTTATTGATATTCTTTTCGCATCGGGTCGTACTCAGTTTGATGCGGACAAGCAATGTTGTATACAGAACCATCATCAGGACAGTCAGTCTAGGTATACAGTGTTCAGTGGTAGCCATGGCAGTAATTCAGTAGTCAGTCAGTGAAGGTATACAGTGTTCAGTGGTAGCCATGGCAGTAATTCAGTAGTCAGTCGGTCAAGGTATACAGTGTTCAGTGGTAGCCATGGCAGTAATTCAGTAGTCAGTCAAGAGGGTAAAGCTCGAGTGTTTTGTTTCAGGATGTCGGAGGTGGTGAAGAAAGTGAGCAAAAAGAAGATAGAGCCTCACGTGCGTGCTCTGGTCCTGGAGCTATGTGCCAACGACAAGGACGGGGAGGACGTGGAGGTGCCCTATGTGAAGTATAACCTGCCCCAGTAAGTGTGTACCAGCAGCCACGGACAGGACGCCGCAAGACTACTTGTGCCACCAAGGCCATTGTGCTGCTGTGTTTAGCCAGCATGCGCGTGGAGAGTGTTGTCTGATGCTCTCCCCGGAACAACTAGTAATGCCTCTTTTACATTCTCTTCCTTAACTGTTGCCTCCGGAAGACTGAATCTGATGACTGTCTCACCTTGCACGCCGACAGGCTAATGCAAATTATTGGATTATTTTGTGAAAAGAACTCTCATAGAAAATAACATAAGGAGCTTGCGATAGTAAGAGCAAGTAGTATACAGCACGATGTACGGAAAGTCAAGATTTGTTTGTTATGGAGTGGCATTAATCACTGTAATTGAACATTTATTTCCAACAAAACCGCCAGATTGAGATCACTTCCGGTTAGGATCATTTTCTCGTGATCATGAATGCATTGTAATGTGCTGTTGGAGTATCATGAAAACCAGTCTAAGGAAAGACAGTGGAAAGAACACTTACAGGATGTGACTAGTAGCGTATCAAGGTGTGTGAAGCATTTCAGTGGTGCCATGGACTGCAGGGATGGTGGCCTCCTCACAGGCAGGCTATTCTTTACAAGGTGTCAAGCTATTGTAGACCAGGAACGTTGGTGATTGGATATGGAAGAAAATGATTAAATTTTACAAGTTTTAATGTTATAGTGAAGAGAATCTGAAACAGCTGTGATGTGAAGCTTCGTGAAAGAAACAGTGATTGTCTTGCTGCCTTGCCCTGGTTGGCCCTCCATTCACCGCCACCACAGGATTAATTCCGCTGATGGGAAGTTATGATTTGCTGCAAATTATCATATGCACATTAAGTAGGAGAGCAATTCATAGTTTAGAATTACTGAATGAATCCATACAGTTGATGGTGAATTAGAGATGTATGTCAAATGTACACAAAGCAGAAAATAAGGCCTCTGTTTTCATCCCGTGGGAGTTGCTTGTGAGATCCAGATATGTAAGTATTCCGTCTTACTATTGACTAGACACTTTGTACTGTTGGGATGGAGGTGAATATTAGCTGGACCGACCCACCTAGAACAGTATTGCAAGAGGCAAGGATGTGTGACAGCTCATACCACTACTGAAACTATTTATATTGCCACCTTAACATTATATAACACAAGACATGTAGCAGAAAAGCAGCATAGCTCTAGAAGGTTTTAGCCTGAAAATGTACTTGCTCTTTTTGTACCATTTTCTTCTTATTTTTCTTTTCACCAGAATAGAAAATACTGCCGAGCAACACAAGCGAGACCGGTCACTTGGGTGGCGGGCAGCTGAGTGGGAGTGCAGGAGGGGGGGTAATGGCACTCTATAAGCCAGGCTAGTACAGTCCCTTGCCTTCTGGGTATTATAGAATATAACATCAGTACCATGTAAGTGCTACCATTAAGTCAAGAGGAGTGGATGAACAATTTCTAAATAGTTCAGTGCAAGTGTTTGAGTGAGTGTTTAATTTTTTGTATTGCTTCATCTCAGCTTGGAACCCACAATGATACATATTAAAACTGTGATTTAACCTACTGTCGCCTTATTCTGAAGTGTGTACCCCATGGCTTCCTCCTTCAGACTGAGTGGGACAGTTTGAGGAATGAAGGGAATGGACCCATTTACTCTACGTGAGGTAACCATTGGAATTTTTCAAGCCTCATAGTTGGGCAGTGATGTTGATTTTTCTATGTGAGCAGTATTTTTAATGATAGCCAATATAAGTGGAGAAAAATGTATGTGCTCTAAAACAACTGGAGCCATGTTGTGACGTCAACAGCGCACAGACTACAGAGCAAAACACAGCTGTGAAGCGGCCGTTCCTATGTACCACCTACCACACCAACTTGCATTACCCCTACTACCTCAAGATGACCAGTAATCCTCCTTCAAGTAATGTGGTAGGTATAGGGAGGTCCCGAAGATACGAGCAGTCAGGTTGATGTTAGATGTCTCTTATACCGAATGCTCGTATAACGGGACCTCCCTGTATTCACTGTGGTTATGAATATATCAGTTGTAGTTTATAAGGAAGAAGTGGATAAGTGGCCCGTGACACCCGACGAGTGATTACTTTTGGGATCGTATTCCTTATAGGGAGCTTAAATGAACCTGCAATGACATGTAGTAGCTACAGCTAGACAGATAGACAAACTCATAGA
Organism: Chionoecetes opilio; assembly: GCA_016584305.1. Lineage (NCBI taxonomy): Eukaryota > Metazoa > Arthropoda > Malacostraca > Decapoda > Majidae > Chionoecetes > Chionoecetes opilio. Next base: position 319,789 of record JACEEZ010003674.1, on the reverse strand, counting down.
GGAACAACTAGAATGAGATATATGGCTTTCTTTCCCCACATAAGCAAAACATACACCCTTCGTCACCCTAACACCTGCCTCCCACAACACTCAAGCTCCACTCAGATAAGTGGCTTTCATTATTTGGGTTTAATATTCCGCACTAGTGGGAGGGGTGCAGCCCATGTCCAGGTAAGGTTAGGGAACTAGTGGGAGGGGTGTAGCCCATGTCCAGGTTAGGTTAGTGAACTAGTGGGAGGGGTGCAGCCCATGTCCAGGTTAGGTTAGTGAACTAGTGGGAGGGGTGCAGCCCATGTCCAGGTTAGGTTAGTGAACTAGTGGGAGGGGTGCAGCCCATGTCCAGGTAAGGTTAGTAAACTAGTGGGAGGGGTGCAGCCCATGTCCAGGTAAGGTTAGTGAACTAGTGGGAGGGGTGGTGCCCATGTCCAGGTAAGGTTAGTAAACTAGTGGGAGGGGTGCAGCCCATGTCAGGTAAGGTTAGTGAACTAGTGGGAGGGGTGCAGCCCATGTCAGGTAAGGTTAGTGAACTAGTGGGAGGGGGCAGCCCATGTCCAGGTAAGGTTAGTAAACTAGTGGGAGGGGTGCAGCCCATGTCAGGTAAGGTTAGTGAACTAGTGGGAGGGGTGCAGCCCATGTACAGGTAAGGTTAGTAAACTAGTGGGAGGGGTGCAGCCCATGTACCCGGTTAGGTTAGTGAAAATAGTGGGGGGGTGTAGCCCATGTCCAGGTAAGGTTAGTGAACTAGTGGGAGGGGTGCAGCCCATGTCCAGGTAAGGTTAGTGAACTAGTGGGAGGGGTGCAGCCCCATGTACTAGGAGGTAAAGGTTAAGTAGTAAACTAGTGGGAGGGGTGCAGCCCATGTCCAGGTAAGGTTAGTGAACTAGTGGGAGGGGTGCAGCCCATGTCCAGGTAAGGTTAGTAAACTAGTGGGGGGGGTGGCCCATGTACAGGTAAGGTTAGTAAACTAGTGGGAGGGGTGCAGCCCATGTACAGGTAAGGTTAGTGAACTAGTGGGAGGGGTGCAGCCCATGTCCAGGTTAGGTTAGTAACTAGTGGGGGGGGGCGCCATGTCCAGGTAAGGTTAGTAAACTAGTGGGAGGGGGCAGCCCATGTCAGGTAAGGTTAGTGAAACTAGTGGGGGGGTGGTGCCCATGTCAGGTAAGGTTAGTAAACTAGTGGGAGGGGTGCAGCCCATGTCAGGTAAGGTTAGTAAAATAGTGGGAGGGGGGGCCCATGTCAGGTAAGGTTAGTGAACTAGTGGGAGGGGTGCAGCCCATGTACAGGTAAGGTTAGTGAACTAGTGGGAGGGGTGCAGCCCATGTACAGGTAAGGTTAGTGAACTAGTGGGAGGGGTGCAGCCCATGTACAGGTAAGGTTAGTGAACTAGTGGGGGGGGTGCAGCCCATGTACAGGTAAGGTTAGTGAACTAGTGGGGGGGGGGCAGCCCATGTACAGGTAAGGTTAGTGAACTAGTGGGAGGGGTGCAGCCCATGTCCAGGTAAGGTTAGTGAACTAGTGGGGGGGTGCAGCCCATGTACAGGTAAGGTTAGTGAACTAGTGGGAGGGGTGAGCCCATGTACAGGTAAGGTTAGGGAACTAGTGGGGGGGGTGCAGCCCATGTCCAGGTAAGGTTAGTGAACTAGTGGGAGGGGTGCAGCCCATGTACAGGTAAGGTTAGTGAACTAGTGGGAGGGGTGTAGCCCATGTCCAGGTAAGGTTAGTGAACTAGTGGGAGGGGTGTAGCCCATGTCCAGGTAAGGTTAGTGAACTAGTGGGAGGGGTGCAGCCCATGTACAGGTAAGGTTAGTGAACTAGTGGGAGGGGTGCAGCCCATGTACAGGTAAGGTTAGTGAACTAGTGGGAGGGGTGCAGCCCATGTCCAGGTAAGGTTAGTGAACTAGTGGGGGGGGTGGTGCCCATGTCCAGGTAAGGTTAGTAAGGGTTGTAGTGGTGACGAAGTGGTGATTAGGGTGACGAAGGGTGTGTAAGTAAAGGTAGGTAGTACAGCTAAGTATTAGTTATCCGACCTTGGGGGGACCGAAGGTAAGTCGGATAATTGGAATAGTCGGATGTTCGGATATCACAGTAACCATAAACGTAAGGACAAAATGGTATAGAACATAAAAGATGCAGCTCTTGAAGGCCGATCCAGTGGTAGACGCGAAAGTAAAATTCATGCATAAATAAAGCCACAAATCAATGTTTTCTAAAAACTAAAAAAAACTAAGTAAAATAAATGGCCAAAACAAGACACAATGTGGTGGTGAAAAAAGTCGGTTGTTTGGACAAGTCGGATGTTTGGAGGTCGGATGTTGGGAATTTGGCTGTATATATCCTTGTGTCTGCCTTGTGCACGGAGATTCTTGTGAAGGTTCCATCAAGATTAAGATCGAGCTAGTGCTAATGTTTTGTTTACATCCAGCACCTTCTGAGGGACAACGCTGCCGTGCCCTTGATACTACTTCCTTGACTTAAACCGTTGTGTTCAGGTAAGGATTGGGTATCACTTCAGGGTAATATAGCGATACACACATAGATGAGACAGGTATTCATCAAGCATCAGTACTTTGCGTGGAAACAGTGCTGAGATGGTCGGGTTGTCAGCGCGCCCGCCCGGTGTAGCGATCTCACCAGCTACCCTTTGCCCGAGTAGCTACACTGCACAAATAATTCTAATTCAAACAATTCTGATTTTGGGTAAAACATAGTGGAAACATTGGTATTATTTTACGACAGCACCAAACTTCCCTACACAATTGGGAGCATAGTTTTTGTTTACCTTATTGTATTCTGAGAGACATTTTCTCTTTGAGCTTTCCGTCGCAAATCAATAGGGTACATTTCCAGATGAACACCGAACTCACTATGGTGGACGAAACTATTTTTTTCTGGTGTTATTATGTGTTTTGAATGAATCTGCTAACCGTTTCTGTCGCAAATATTGTTATTATTATTTTCTTGTTGCAAAAATGACAACAACAAAAATATAGAACCTAAACCTAACCTAACCTTTACCTATACCTAACCTAACCCATACCTAACCTAACCTTTACCCATACCTAACCTAACCCATACCTAACCTAACCTAACCTTTATCTATACCTAACCTAACCCATACCTAACCTAACCTTTACCTATACCTAATCTAACCCATACCTAACCTAACCTAACCTAACCTAACCCATACCTAACCTAACCTAACCTAACCCATACCTAACCTATACCTAACCTAACCTATACCTAACCTAACCCATACCTAACCTAACCTAACCTAACCTTTACCTAACTAAAAAAAAAAACTAAAAAAAAAACTAACCTTTATCTACCTAAAAAAAAGAAAAAAAATTTGCGACAAAACGGTTAGTAGATACATTCAAAACACATAAAAACACACCAGAAAAAAATAGTTTCGTCCACCAAAGTGAGTTCGGTGTTTATCTGAAATAATAGCCAATAAAGCACTAGAACAAATACTATCAGCCTAATCACAACTTACAAGAACCTCCATAATGGTCTAAATAGAATGGCTTGAAATTCAGACCCCTAAACTATAGCGCTGCGTCTAGAGGTACGCGGCCGTAACTTTTTCGTCGCGGCTAGAGACACACAGGCCCAAACCGAATTCGGGTTCTACTGCAGTTTAAAGCATCACGAGGCACGCAGTTATTTCCGCCATCAGCTTGTTGCTCTGACCATTTGCAGTATTTCTAACCCCTACAACAGCTGGCAGAAATTAGAAGTAATACAAGAGGGGTCTGAGGGGCAGTGAGGTTAGGTTACGTAATCAATGCCCAGGCTAGGTCAGTTAACTAGCGGGGAGTTCTATCAGTTATAACAGGAGAGGTCAATAGGGAGTGTTGGTTGGTTTTGGGGTCTTTAAAAGGAGTCTGGATAAATTCATGGATGGGGAAGAGAGGTGGATGTAGGTAGAGTTAAGTAACAGGAACTACCTCGTGTAGGTCTCACGGCCTCTTGTAGCTTCCTTGTTTTCTTATGTTCTTAACTGCATATGTACCTAATGTTCTTATGTTCTTAACTGCATATGTACCTAATGTTCTTATGTTCTTATGTTCTTAACTGCATATGTACCTAATGTTCTTATGTTCTTAACTGCATATGTACCTAATGTTCTTATGTTCTTATGTTCTTAACTGCATATGTACCTAATGTTCTTATGTTCTTATGTTTTTAACTGCATATGTACCTAATGTTCTTATGTTCTTAACTGCATATGTACCTAATGTTCTTATGTTCTTATGTTCTTAACTGCATATGTACCTAATGTTCTTATGTTCTTAACTGCATATGTACCTAATGTTCTTATGTTCTTATGTTCTTAACTGCATATGTACCTAATGTTCTTATGTTCTTATGTTCTTAACTGCATATGTACCTAATGTTCTTATGTTCTTATGTTCTTAACTGCATATGTACCTAATGTTCTTATGTTCTTTTATCATCATTACCTCAGAGAATGGAGGACAACGATGAGGAACCTGAGGGTGGGCTGCGGGAGGGTCAGGCCGCTGCCACCCTGAGTCCCCGCCTGGTGAGCTCCCTGGTGATCTCCCCCTCCAAGTCCCTGGCCCGCCCCTCACCCCGCGTACTCAGCCCCATCAGGAAGCCCCCCGTGGCCTCACCAGGGGACTACAGGGACAGGGACAGGGACACACAGCAGGCCCACCAGAGGGACATGCTGTATGAGGGACACTTAGGGGAGCCGCAGGACATGTACATCCATTCCTCGGCCGTCGTCAAGAGCTCTGAGGTAAAGTACAGGAAAACCTCTCATATTCGGACTAATTGGGCCAAGGAGTGGTCCGAGTAATGCAAGGATCCGATAATGGGGGATATATATGGGGGGATATGTATAAAAATATAAAAAAATCTAGGTGTATATATAGCTAGGAAGTTTCGACCCCCTAAGAAAAAAAAAAAAAAAAAAAAAAAATCTAGGTGTTAGGAAATTTCGACCCCTTTAAAAAAATTAAAAAAAAAGAAAAAAAAAGAGAGAGAGAGAGAGAAGGTCCGAATAATGTCAAAGTCCGAATACGAGAGGTTTTACTGTATTGTTGCTTGTTTAGTATGTATCCTCGACCTTCCTTGCCTGATTAATCTAATTTTTCTACTTAAAATATATGTATCTTTTCTGTAATAGTCATCAGGGGTTCAGAAAAAAGGCCATTTCTATGATTTCTTTGTTCTTTTATTTATTATATATAATTTTTTAATCCTATAAGTCTAAAAAATAGTCTCAGGAAAAAGGCCGTTTGTATGATTTTTTTTTTCTTCCCAGCTTATAAGTAAAAAAAAGTAGAAAAAGGCCGTTTGTATGATTTCTTTGTTCTTTTATTTATTATATATATTTTTTTCATCCTATAAGTCTAAAAAATAGTCTCAGGAAAAAGGTCGTTTGTATGATTTTTTTCCCCCAGCTTATAAGTAAAAAAAAAAGTAGAAAAAGGCCGTTTATATGATTTCTTTGTTCTTTTATTTATTATATATATTTTTTTCATCCTATAAGTCTAAAAAATAGTCTCAGGAAAAAGGCCGTTTGTATGATTTTTTTTTCTCCCAGCTTATAAGTTAAAAAAAAGGTCAAGAAAAAGGACATTTGTATGATTTCTTTGTTCTTTTATTTATTATATATATATTTTTTCATCCTATAAGTTTAAAAAAAAGTCTCAGGAAAAAGGTCGTTTGTATGATTTTTTTTTCTCCCAGCTTATAAGTTAAAAAAAAGGTCAAGAAAAAGGCCATTTGTATGATTTCTTTTTATTTAATTTATATATGTCAGGAAAAAGGCCGTTTGTATAATTTTTTTTTCCAGCTAATAAGTAAAAAAAAAAAAAAAGGTCAAGAAAAAGGCCATTTGTATGATTTCTTTTTCTGTTATTTATTTTATTTTATTTTTTCTGCACATAAATCTTGCTTCCCCTTTTTTTTTGGGCCTTACAATCAATCAATCTATTTTTCAGGTTGAGTTTCCCGTCCACTTCCACGAGCTGCAGTCCAACACAGACCTCAAGATGCCTCCGTCCAACTGGCTGCAGGACCACTCGTCAATCCGCCTGGCCAACCCCACACACAGACACTCGGACTTCTCCAGGTACAGTAGGGGAGAGCGGGGCAGGTGTCATATTTTGTACAACTAGTGTGGGGGGAAAAATAGAAGCAAATAATGGCAGCTTTGGGGGCATTAGGTGGCTTCAGGGGCCCTATGCAACCGCCTAATTCTCATATGCGTAGTAAGAAACGGCCCTAGCTGGTATCATACTGGAATAATTGTGGTGGTAGTAGTAGTAGTAGTATAAGTAACAGTATAGGTAGCAGGGTTCCTTTCCTTATATGCAGTACCTTGTAGGGGAGAGCGGGGCAGGTTGCATCGAGGGTAGGTTGTTGCATCATTGCCTCTAACTAACGCATTAACTTTTTTTATTATTATTATTGTTGTAGTTGTAGTAGTAGTAGTTTATAGTAGTAGTAGTAGTAGTAGTATTAAGACGATGTACGTGTGATAACATGCGAGTTAGAGGCAATGATGCAACCTGCCCCGCTCTCCGCTACTTCTCGTCGGTCCGCATTACTGACACAGACTGGAGATTAACATAAAGAGGACTTATTACATGCTGCTAAAAGAAATAGATGATAATATGTCTAGGCAAATTACTTATACGTGCATCTAGTTAGTGCGGAGTCAATAGGGAGTTTTAAAAAGGGGGCTAGACAGAGAAGTAATGTCACTATACAACCTTGCTAGTCTCAGCATCAGACACCATAAGAACAGAAGGACTCAGTAGACAGGTAGTTAGTGCGGAGTCATTAGGGAGTTTCAAAAAGAGGCTAGATAATTTCATGGATGGGGATGAAAGGTGGATGTAGGTAGTATTGAGTAACAGGAACTATCACGTGTAGGTCTCACGGCCTCTTGTAGCTTCCTTATTTTCTTATATTCTTATCTATAAAAGCAAATAGAAGCAGAAGTCAGAAAATCACAAAAATATACAATAGTTGGATGAGTTAAGTAATGTCACTATACAAACTTGCCAGTCTCAGCATCACACACCATAAGAACATAAGGAAGCTACAATACACAATACCACAATACAATACACACTATACACTACACACCTCATCCACAGCTTTGTAATGAAGGCAAAATAAATAGGTGATCATATAAGCATATTTCACATACATTTAAGAAAGCTATTTGAAGCAGAAATCAGAAAATCACACCTCACCTCTTCCACAGTTTTGTAATGAAGGCAAAATATATAGATGATCATATAAGTAAATTGAATATACAGTAAAACCTTTCATATCCGGACTAATTGGGCCAAGGAGTGGTCCGAAATGCAAGGATCCGAATAATGGGGGGATAGGTTAAACAAAAAAAAAAAAAAAAAAAAAAAAAAAAAAAATTCGTATATATATATATAGCTAGGAATTTCGACCAAAAAAAAAAAAAAAAAAAAAAAAAAAAAAAAAAAAAAATTCTAGGACCTAGGTGTATATATAGCTAGGAAATTTCGACCCCCTAAAAAAAATAAAAAAAATTCGAGGTGTATATATAGCTAGGAAATTTCGACCCATAAAAAAAAAAAAAAAAAAAAAAAAAAAAAAAAAGAGGAGGTCCGAATAATGTCAAAGTCCGAATAATGAGTGTCCGAATACGAGAGGTTTTACTGTACATTTAAGAAAGCTATTTGAAGCAGAAATCAGAAAATCCCACCACACCTCCACAGTTTTGTCATGGCGCACCAGTTCCCGGATTGCATAGGGGAGGTGGATGTTGTGTCGGATGCGGAGAACATTAAGAAGCTGCTCAAGATTCCCTTCAACTCCAAGGCTCACGTCAGCATGATGATTCACCGCGTGGGCAAGACGCTGCTCATCGACGACTTTGACATCTACAAGTACCTCCTGAGACAGTCTGAGAAGGAGTGGCAGTGGCTGAGGAAGTTCTTCTTTGAAAATGTCCTGCAGTCATTATCTCATACAGTAAGTACTCCTGCTAGTCTAGTGTATTATACTTCTATTCTATTTCTATTATACAGTAAAACCTCTCATATGCGGACTAATTGGGCCAAGGAGTGGTCCGAGTAATGCAAGGATCCGAATAATGGGGGGATAAATAAATAAATAAATAAAAAAAATAAAAAAAATCTAGGTGTATATAATATAGCTAAGAAATTTCGACCCCTAAAAAAAAAAAAAAAAAAATTAGGTTTATACTAGGCAATTTTGACCCCTAAAAAAAAAAAAAAAAAAAAAAAATCTAGGTGTACGTATATAATATAGTTAGGCAATTTCGACCCCTAAAAAAAAAAAAAAAAAAAAAAAAAGGAGGTGGTCCGAATAATGTCAGAGTCCGAATAGTGAGGGTCCGAATAATGTCAGAGTCCGAATAGTGAGGGTCCGAATACGAGAGGTTTTACTGTATTTCTATTGTATTATATTTCTATTTTATTCTATTTCTATTCTATTCTATTCTATTTATATTCTGTGTTTATTACTACATTTATGCTTCTGTTATATGTATTTCATCTGTTTGTTATATTATTTCATCTGTTTCATTATACTATCTGTTTGTATTTCAAGATGTTACATGGTAGAGACTATTGTTTACATATAAGATTCTATGCAGTTGTGTTTACTTATCACTTCTCGCCTTCGATATATTTTTTTTTCGCAGTGATTGTCTGCCATTCTCTTGTAGCTTCCTTATTTTCTTATGATCATTTGAGCTTGAGAGGTAGCTTATATTAGACATGTCCATAGTTATGTATTTTCGTGAGGCAAATGTGTAGATGTAATAGTTCCTTAATCTCTCACTCTAGAATTTATAGATGTCACAAAAAGGTCGAGTGTTTATTCTAGAATTTATAGACGTCACAAAAAGGCCGAGTGTTTATTCTAGAATTTATAGACGTCACAAAAAGGCCGAGTGTTTATTCTAGAATTTATAGATGTCACAAAAAGGCTGAGTGTTTATTCTAGAGTTTATAGAAGTCACAAAAAGGCCGAGTGTTTATTCTAGAGTTTATAGACGTCACAAAAAAGCCGAGTGTTTATTCTAGAGTTTATAGACGTCCCAAAAAGGCCGAGTGTTTATTCTAGAGTTTATAGAAGTCACAAAAAGGCCGAGTGGTTATTCTAGAGTTTATAGACATCACAAAAAGGCCGAGTGTTTATTCTAGAGTTTATAGACGTCACAAAAAGGCCGAGTGTTTATTCTAGAATTTATAGAAGTCATATAAAGGCCGAGTGTTTATTCTAGAATTTATAATGTCACAAAAGGCGAGTGTTTATTCTGAATTTATAGACGTCACAAAAGGCCGAGTGTTTATTCTAGAATTTATGACGTCACAAAATGCCGAGTGTTTATTCTAGAATTTATAGATTTCACCAAAAGGCTGAGTGTTTATTCTAGAGTTTATAGAAGTCACAAAGGCCGAGTGTTTATTCTAGAGTTTATAGACGTCAAAAGGCCGATGTTTATTCTAGAGTTTATATGAAGTCACAAAAGGCCGAGTGGTTATTCTAGAGTTTATAGACGTCACAAAGGCGGCGAGTGTTTATTCTAGAGTTATAGACTCACAAAAGGCGAGTGTTTATTCTAGAGTTTATAGACGTCACAAAAAGGCCGAGTGTTTATTCTAGAGTTTATAGAAGTCACAAAAAGCAGAGTGTTATTCTAAGTTATAGACGTCACAAAGGCGAGTGTTATTCTAGAGTTTTATAGACGTCACAAAAAGGCCGAGTGTTTATTCTAGAGTTTATAGAAGTCACAAAAAAGCAGAGTGTTTATTCTAGAGTTTATAGACGTCACAAAAAGGCAGAGTGTTTATTCTAGAGTTTATAGACGTCACAAAAAGGCCGAGTGTTTATTCTAGAGTTTATAGAAGTCACAAAAAGGCCGAGTGTTTATTCTAGAGTTTATAGAAGTCACAAAAAGGCCGAGTGTTTATTCTAGCGTTTATAGAAGTCACGAAAAGGCCGAGTGTTTATTCTAGAGTTTATAGAAGTCACAAAAAGGCCGAGTGTTTATTCTAGAGTTTATAGAAGTCACGAAAAGGCCGAGTGTTTATTCTAGAGTTTATAGAAGTCACAAAAAGGCCAAGTGTTTATTCTAGAGTTTATAGAAGTCACAAAAAGGCCGAGTGTTTATTCTAGAGTTTATAGAAGTCACAAAAAGGCTGAGTGTTTATTCAAGAGTTTATAGACGTCACAAAAAGGCCGAGTGTTTATTCTAGCGTTTATAGACGTCACATAAAGGCCGAGTGTTTATTCTAGAGTTTATAGACGTCACAAAAAGGCCGAGTGTTTATTCTAGAGTTTATAGACGTCACAAAAAGGCCGAGTGTTTATTCTAGAGTTTATAGACGTCACAAAAATGCCAAGTGTTTATTCTAGAGTTTATAGAAGTCACAAAAAGGCCGAGTGTTTATTCTAGAGTTTATAGACGTCACAAAAAAGCCGAGTGTTTATTCTAGCGTTTATAGACGTCACAAAAAGGCCGAGTGTTTATTCTAGAGTTTATAGAAGTCACAAAAAGGCCGAGTGTTTATTCTAGAGTTTATAGAAGTCACAAAAAGGCCGAGTGTTTATTCTAGAGTTTATAGAAGTCACAAAAAGGCCGAGTGTTTATTCTAGAGTTTATAGACGTCACAAAAAGGCCGAGTGTTTATTCTAGCGTTTATAGAAGTCACAAAAAGGCCGAGTGTTTATTCTAGAGTTTATAGAAGTCACAAAAAGGCCGAGTGTTTATTCTAGAGTTTATAGACATCACAAAAAGGCCGAGTGTATATTCAATTTTTATCATTTCCCATCACCCAGGAGGCAGTGCTGGTCCGCCCCAACAAGAGTCGCAATGTTGTACAGAGCCGGAGTTTGTTGTCCAAGTTCCTCTACCACAGTGTTAACGAGGAGACACGCCCGCCCAGTCCCCCGCCTCGGCCAGTCACCGAGAGCCCCGTGTCAGTGCGAAGGGTAATTTGTGGGTCGGATTTTGTCACGTTAGATCACGTTTGTGCGTATTTACCACAACACAATTTGACACATTTTTCAACACAGATAATAGTATATATCCATTCAAACATTGTGGTGCATCTATATCAGTATCTATCTATCAGTATTACCAGTATTACCAGTATCTATCTCTTAGTATTACCAGTATTACCAGTATCTATCAATCAGTATTACCAGTATCTATCTCTTAGTATTACCAGTATTACCAGTATCTATCAATCAGTATTACCAGTATCTATCTCTTAGTATTACCAGTATCTATCAGTATTTCCAGTATTACCAGTATTTATCTATCAGTATTACCAGTATTACCAGTATTATCAGTATCTATCTATCAGTATTATCAGTATCTATCTATCAGTATTATCAGTATCTATCTATCAGTATTACCAGTATCTATCTCTTAGTATTACCAGTATCTATCAGTATTTCCAGTATTACCAGTATTTATCTATCAGTATTACCAGTATTACCAGTATTATCAGTATCTATCTATCAGTATTATCAGTATCTATCTATCAGTATTATCAGTATCTATCTTAGTATTACCAGTATCTATCAGTATTTCCAGTATTACCAGTATTTATCTATCAGTATTACCAGTATTACAGTATTATCAGTATCTATCTATCAGTATTATCAGTATCTATCTATCAGTATTATCAGTATCTATCTCAGTATTATCAGTATCTATCTAACAGTATTTCCAGTATTACCAGTATCTATCTAACAGTATTACCAGTATCTATCCAATACCAGTGCTGCACATATATCAGCTCACAACCCTTGCAGCCATCCGTGATCAGCTGCGATATGATGCCGGAGCCCACCAGGGAGGAACAGCTGCCTCAGGCCTCCTCCCAGACCTACACTCGTACCGTGGTCTGGAACTTTGAGGACCTACACTTGCTGATAGGGACCGATCTGCCCATCTTTGGAGGGGGCAACCATCCCTGTGTTTCCCTGCGCCTGAGGGATATGAGCAAGCCTATCAATATTATTACTGGTAAATTGATGTTTCTGTTGCTGTGAGAGTGTTAGAGAGGGAAGGAAGGAAGGAAGGTGGTAAAATGCTGCTTCTGTTGCTGTGAGTGTGTTGTGAGAGAGGGAAGGAAGGAAGGAAGGAGGTAAACTGATGCTTCTGTTGCTGTGAGTGTGGTAAGAGAGAGGGAAGGAAGGAAGGA
>JACEEZ010003674.1:270074-302574 GCA_016584305.1 Chionoecetes opilio | reverse complement strand
GAAAATATAAAAGACAGCGTTATTGGTCTATAGGAAGGTAAGGTATTGATTTTGATAGCTGGAATTGTACCATGGAAATATAACAGAGCAGCGTTATTGGTCTATAGGAAGGTAAGGTATTGATTATGATATCCAAAAAATGCACTCTGATAATGATAGTCTTGTGTGATGATAGTAAGACCGAGGATAATACCCACACTAACATTTGCCATATAGAGAGGCTTCCTTATGAGTAGAAATACATACATAGATAGACAGACATACATACATAGATAGACAGACATACATACATAGATAGACAGACATACATACATAGATAGACAGACATACATACATAGATAGACAGACATACATACATAGATAGACAGACATACATACAGGTGTAAAAACTGGTGATGAAGGAGACACAGGCTGGCAAACGAGTACTTTATTCCTGACTAGTTTGACCTTTACTGACCTCTCCTGAAGAAGCCCAGTAGAGGTCAAACTAGTCAGGAATAAAGTACTCGCTTCCCAGCCTGTGTCTCCTTCATCACCAGTTCTTACAGGCTTTCTTATGTTAACAGATACCTTTTTATTATCAGAGCTCCTCCCCTCCTTGGCACGTTGGAGGAGCGGTGTCTGACTGCCCTGAGCCACATCTGTGAGGCCCTGGACTGCCTGCATTCATCCCAGGCCGAGGAGAATGACGGCCAGAGCAAGGCAGGCAGCGAGTCTCCCTCTTCCTCCTCCTTCGTCAATCAGTCCCGCAGCCCAGGCCAGAGCCAGGAGCAGGAGGAACCCAAGATGGCCCGCCCCTTCCACCCCATTCCCATGCCTTACTCCCCGCTCTCCCCTCATGGTGGTAGTGAGGACAGGGACAAGGCTCTGGTGGTGTCCGGTAGTGAGTCGCCACAGAAGGCCGAGTTGACTGTGTCCGTGCTGAGCCACCAGTACTGTGTGTCCAGCTGGTGGGACAAGCTCCACATCTTGCTGCTGAGGAAGGCGTCGCTGGTGTACCTGGTGATGGCGCGCAGCAGCTTCAGTGCCAAGAGGTGGGTGGAGGGGTTGTGTGTGTGTGTCAGAAAGGTGGTAGAAACCTGCTCAGGCATTTATTAAGATGGAAATGTTTGGATTGCAGAATTTTGGAGTCTTTAGGAGAGAGAGTATTGTTTAACCGAGAAAGAATGCAATTTTTTCTGTGCTCTGGAGGAGGAGGTGTGTATGAGACCCTTTGTGATGATGGGTTGTTTATTTTGAATGTTTGGATTGCAGAATTTTGGAGTCCTTAGGAGAGAGAGAGTATTGTTTAACTGAGAATGAATGCAATATTTTCTGTGCTCTGGAGAAGGAGGTGTGTATGAGACCCTTCGTGATGATGGGTTGTTTATTTTGAATGTTTGGATTGTAGAATTTTGGAGTCCTTAGGAGAGAGAGTATTGTTTAACCGAGAATGAATGCAATTTTTTCTGTGCTCTGGAGAAGGAGATGTGTATAATACCCTTCGTGATGATGGGTTGTTGGCATCTGATTTACTTCTCCAGGTATGGGCTGGCCTTGCGCTACTCCAGGTTTTCCACCCACGCTTGGCACGGCATGGTCTGCAGACTGGGCCTGCAGATCGGGGACATCCCGCTGACCTGCCAGGCGCTGACCCTGGCGGGGGACATCTTCTACCTGGTGTCCAAGGCGTGGGACGAAGTGGCCACCCACATTGACGAGTACAACTATGTGTGTTCAGTGCACGGGAGGATACTGACGCTGCTCGACCACATCCTGCCGGCGCAAGGTGAGTGTTAGGGTGTTAGATCTAGTGTGGGGTGTTAGATCTAGTGTGGGGTGTTAGATCTAGTGTGGGGTGTTAGATCTAGTGTGGGGTGTTAGATCTAGTGTGAGGTGTTAGATCTAGTGTGAGGTGTTAGATCTAGTGTGAGGTGTTAGATCTAGTGTGGGGTGTTAGATCTAGTGTGAGGTGTTAGATCTAGTGTGAGGTGTTAGATCTAGTGTGGGGTGTTAGATCTAGTGTGAGGTGTTAGATCTAGTGTGGGGTGTGTGATCTAGTGTGGGGTGTTAGATCTAGTGTGAGGTGTTAGATCTAGTGTGGGGTGTTAGATCTAGTGTGGGGTGTTAGATCTAGTGTGGGGTGTTAGATCTAGTGTGGGGTGTTAGATCTAGTGTGGGGTGTTAGATCTAGTGTGGGGTGTTAGATCTAGTGTGGGTGTTAGATCTAGTGTGGGGTGTTAGATCTAGTGTGGGGTGTTAGATCTAGTGTGGGGTGTTAGATCTAGTGTGGGGTGTTAGATCTAGTGTGGGGTGTTAGATCTAGTGTGGGGTGTTAGATCTAGTGTGGGCTGTGTGATCTAGTGTGGGGTGTTAGATCTAGTGTGGGGTGTTAGATCTAGTGTGGGGTGTTAGATCTAGTGTGGGGTGTTAGATCTAGTGTGGGCTGTGTGATCTAGTGTGGGGTGGCCAGGGCATAACCATTTCAATATAGGGTTCAAAATTCATTAAATCTGTGACTTAGGTCTGGGGTGGCCATTGATATATAGATTACATTGATTCTATTTTATATTGATATATTTTATATTATATTGATACATTGATTAATATAGGACTCCTTGTAGTGAAGACATACACACATCTATCTAGTAATTAATATTAGTGGACAAATACAATTACTTTAATATGAACTAGTTTGAGACACTATAGGACTCCTTGTAGTGAAGAAATGGCATACTGTACATCTACCTGTTTGTAAGTCAGGAAGGGCAATAAGATTCACCCTCCATAACAACATAAGAACATAAGGAAGCTACAAGAGGCCGTGAGACCTACACGTGGTAGTTCCTGTTACTTAACACTACCTACATCCACCTTTCATCCCCATCCATGAATTTATCCAGCCTCCTTTTAAAGCTCTAATGACTCTGCACTAACTACCTGTCCACTGAGTCCATTGCAATCATTCATCACCCTATTTGTGCAGCAGTGTTTTCCCATTCCCCACACACCCACCCTGTTGTCTCGTCACAGAATGCATCGGCACCATCAAGATGCCGTGTGACGTGGAG
Source organism: Chionoecetes opilio (assembly GCA_016584305.1). NCBI lineage: Eukaryota > Metazoa > Arthropoda > Malacostraca > Decapoda > Majidae > Chionoecetes > Chionoecetes opilio. The sequence continues at coordinate 299,524 of JACEEZ010003674.1, read as the reverse complement.
GAGGCGTTGACCCTGAGTCTGGCCTGCTTTGAGAAGGCCCTGCTGGTGGCCGACCCCAAGGTACAGATGCTGCTGGCGCGGCGCCTCGGCAACGTCTGCAACGAGCTGGGCGTCATGCACATGAACCAGGCGGGAAGTGAGTCTGGGGGCTGCCGGACCTTTTATTTGTATTTTATTTTACGTTCATCTTTTTTCTTGTTTTTCTCAATATTCTTTGCTTACTATACTACTACTACATACTACTACTACTACTACTACTACTACTACTACTACTACTACTACTACTACTACTATACTATACTACTACAGGGAGGTCCCGAAGATACGAGCACTTAGGTCCACCTGGCATACTCGTAAAGCGAAATCTCGTATAACGAAACACATAATTAATGGTAAAATATAGGTTTGGTTCCAGGACCCCATCAATTATAAAAAAAAATAAAAAATAAAAATAAAAAAAAGACATGTTTTTCAAGCTAAAATAAACTCTAGCCAACACAACAAACACACAGGGTCTATATTACCCACACTGTACTACCTATTCTGTAGAAAAAGCATTCTGAAAGAGAAAATAGCACACAAAATAACATAACTGCACATTAATTAAACATAAAACATGCATAACAAGCAAAAAAGACGTTGTAATGTAGGGGACGCCGCGTGATTCCCGACGGCCATTCAACTTCAGCACTGTATCATCGTGTTTACGTTTACTTATTACTCCCTGCATTCACTCCCTGACCCTGTATCTCACCCTGTCAGAGCTGTGAGCCTGTCTTTCCCTCTATATAACCTTGCATACTTCAATCATTCAACTTTAGTGCTGTATTATCGTGTTTCCATGCACATATTCCCTCCATATATATGCACAGACTCCCTCCATTCACTCCTTGATCATGTAGGGCAGAGCGGGGCAGGTTGCATCGAGGGTAGGTTGCATCATTGCCTCTAACTCGCATTCACTTTTTTTATTATTATTGTTGTAGTAGTAGTAGTAGTTTATAGTAGTAGTAGTAGTAGTAGTAGTAGTAGTAGTAGTATTAAGACGATGTACGTGTGATAACATGCGAGTTAGAGGCAATGATGCAACCTACCCTCGATGCAACCTGCCCCGCTCTCCCCTACCTCACCCTGCCAAAGCTTCCCTCCCTATGTTCTTATGTTCTTATTTCAATCCGTCACCCTGGCAGAGCTGTGTGAGCGGGACCTGTACAAGGGTGCCGAGGAGCTGTGGCAGAAGAGCTCAGAGGTGCTGCGGCGGGGGATGGAGAGCTTCACCAAAGTGGGCGACGTGTCCAACATGGCGCTGCTCAGGTCCAACACCGGCCGCCTCATGCGCCTGTGTGCCTTCCACTGCGTACCCAAAGATGCACCGCGCCAGTTCGTCAATCGTGAACGCAACTACTACGAGCAGGTGTGTTCGGCGGCGGATTCCTTTGTGTTATCAATTGAGGCCTCACGCTTATTTCAGAAAGTCGATAAGCGCCATCAAGAAAAACTATGAAAAGGGCTTCGTAATGTGTCAATGTTCAAAATGTCATATATTTTGAACATTGGAACAGTTTGAAGCCATTTTCTTAGTTTTTTAGTTGTGGCGCTTATCGACTTTCTGAAATAAACGCCGTAATTTGTTTATGATCTTATTTGTCTGAAACTATTATGAGGAGGTAATTGTATTGTGTTCCTGATTCCTTTGTAATACAGTAAAACCTCTCATATTCGGACTAATTGGGCCAAGGAGTGGTCCGAGTAATGCAAGGATCCGAATAATGGGGGAGATATGGAAAAAAAAAAAAAAAAAAATCCAGGTGTTTATAGTATAGCTAGGAAATTTCGACCCCCCCCCAAAAAAAAAAAAAAAAAAATCAAGGTGAGTATAGTATAGCTAGGAAATTTTGACCCCCCCCCCCAAAAAAAAAAAAAAATCAAGGTGAGTATAGTATAGTAGGAAATTTCGACCCCCCCCCCCCCCCCCCAAAAAAAAAAAAAAAAATCAAGGTGTTTATAGTATAGCTAGGAAATTTCGACAAAAAAAAAAAAAAAAAAAAGGTAAGTATAGTATAGCTAGGAAATTTCGACAAAAAAAAAAAAAAAAAAAAATTCCAGTGTATATATAGCTAGGAAATTTCGACCCCTTTATAAAAAAAAAAAAAAAAAAAAAAAAAAAAAAAAGGAGGGCCGAATACGAATACGAATACTCTATCACAGCCTCTTGTAGCTTCCTTATTTTCTTATGTTCTTATTATGAGATTTCTTTAATATATATTCTTCCTCTCCACCAGGCCTTGAAGGAGTACCAGAAGGCGTTGGAGGTGCTGAAATCCAAGAAGAAGAATGAGGCGATCTGGGAGCTGGTGGTGTGGGAATATGGCACTACTCTGTTCACCATGGCCTCCCTCCTGCAGGACCACCCCCCCACCCACCCTCAGGTACTCACAGGGCAGGGGGGCAGGCACAGCTTACCTCATAACACCCCCCTCCCTCGCTTTCTTGTCTTACTCACAGGGCAGGGGGGCAGGCACAGCTTACCTCATAACACCCCCCCTCCCTCTCTCCCTCACTTTTCTTCAGACCTATCAATACAGCATAGACTTCCCTCCTTGACTAACTGTATCTTAGTCATCCTCCACTGATTTAAAGACATGATCTGTACAACCCTGCCTGCCTATATCTAAAGGACGGTAATAAAGGATGCCCGTTAATGTTTCAGGGAGGAAAGCATCATAGACTTTACTCCTTTACCAACTTTATTTCAGTCATCCTTCACATATTTAAGGCCATAATCTGCACGACCCTTCCTGCATATACCTAAAGGACGGTAGTTTAGGATGTCAATAAAATGTTAATGTTCCAGGGAGGTAAGGATGTGGGCGGGAAGTGCTGGAGCTTTTCACGAAGGCTCTCAAGTACTGTGATGTGAAGACGCCAGGAGCCCGCCAGCCCCTCTACCAGTACCGGGCGGCGGTGGTATACAAGAGGCTGGCCAGCATATACTACAACAGTGTGAGGTAATCCTGCCTAATGCACTATAGTCACTTTTTAACTAGGTGAAAAATCCTGCCCCCTTGCTGCTTACTGACTGATATTTGATGCCAGGAGAAAGGAATACTACGCTTCTTTTAATTTTCAGCTGTAGTTTATCATAGTTAACCCTATTATCAGGTAAACAGAGGCATAGGGGGAGGAGGTGGCCGAGTGGTGAGCTCAATGTTCCAAGTTCGAATCCTGCCGGGGTCAACTCTTTCGACCTTCATAAATGCGGTCGACAAGAGCTTGGTAGGGGAGGAGAAGGTCCCGAGTTCAAGTCCCACCGAGGAGCAACTATCAGATCCATCGTTGAGTGGCTGAAGAAACCCGCAGCTATACCTGTTCTCCAACTGCGAGTGCGACTGAGGAACACCAGGTGGCAGCATGAGCCTGACTGAAGATCCAAACATCACAGAAAACGGGATCTTCACCTAAGACCACAGGTGTCACTATAAAAGTCCAGCCTAACGCCACCACTATCCCTGCTATGTAACTCCCCATTTTTTTTATAAACTTGTAAAACTTGTCAAGGAGTGTTAAATTTTGCTTAGTTATTATCTCTTCTTATAGGCAAGGTCAGGGAGACGCGAAGAACATGAGACACTTGGCTGACCTGAACTACAAGAAGGCAGCTGCTTTATTCATGCAGCTGGACAACCCTATCGACATCCTGAAGGTGCAGCTGGACCATGCAGAGCTGATTGAGGACCAGATGCAAGGTGGGCGTCGCAGGGGAGGAGTCGGGGCAATGAAGGGAGACATAGAAATAGACATTGTACTCCTAAGATACATAGAGGTTTGAGACTTTAGAATTGCCATAAGGAAGGTCATTTATTTTGTGGTATTAGTATATGCTTTTACAGTTTTCTTTTCACATTATAGAGTGTTATTTAAAGGAAAAAACATACTTACTCCCTACACTTGCTATAAACTCACATATTAGTCACATCATTCTGAATCTTAAGTTAAATTAGTAGTTAAATTGATAGTTAATAGTGAGATAGATGCACTTGTAAGAGGATATAAGAGAGCAATAAGGAGGGTAGTCAGGAAATGTAATATGAATGATATATCAAAACCTCTGTTAACAGGTTCACTTGATCTAGCCATCCTGCTGTAACAATCCGCTCCTCTCCCTTTCCCTCACCGTTTCACTCTGTCTCTAACCCCTCCCTTGTAATACTTTGCCATAGTGCCATATGAACAAACAATCAATCTATCAACAGGAGTCCACAGTCAGCAACTACAGATGAAATTGCACCTGTCAGTCATCCATATGCTGGTGGATTCTATACCAGCCCTAAAGAGTAGTCAGTCCCTCATCCAGGCCAAGCCCAGTCCAGGAGCCCGTGACCAGACTCCCCCAGGCCAGGGTGATGTTAGCCAGGCTGGGCAGGGGGAGGGGAGCACCAGGGGGGACAACACCAGGGTCAAGGGGGACACCAAAGGGGAAAGCATCGCCCCACTCACTGAGGAGGAGGAGAATCAACACAAGCTTCACGACCTACTGGTTACTTTTGAGAAGAAGTTGCAGGGCTCCCTCATGGCACTCATAAGGATCCATTCCTCTGGCCGCTCATCCAAGAAAGGGTGAGATGCTTGCTAGTCATGTGTTTGCCTGTAGTCTATTGTTTTTATTATGGTCAAAGTGCAGTAAGGAAGCCACACCCCCTGCCTCCCCTTCTATTCTACGGGGCAGCTGATTGGTGCATTCCTCGTATCATCACCACCAATCACAATATCTTCACTACTTAACAGCGGCGTGACCACTGGACAGAGCAATCTTCACTACAGAGGGATTTTTGATTTTGTCACCCTTTGTAGTGAAGATTGCTCTGTCCAGGTCAGGTGTCTTGGTCACGCCGCTGTTAAGTAGTGAAGATATTGTGATTGGTAGTGATGATACGAGGAATGCACCAATCAGCTGTCCCGTAGAATAGAAGGGGAGGCAGGGGGCGTGGCTTCCTTACTGCATTTTGACCATAATATAAAAAATAGACTATAGTTGTGTTTTACAGGGCCTGAGCTGCACTTGTGTGGCCCTGTCTCCGTATCTACAGTTATCCAGTCTTTCCTTCAACTGGTGCACACTCTTTGCTGATATCATCTCCTCATTTAGTCCATTCCAAACTTCTACATTTCTATGCGGGAAGCTGTGTGCGGTTAATCACTCATGAGGGTCACATTTTTGTTTATTGATTTTATGGTGTCCTGATATGAGTAGCCTTGTTATTGTATAGGCTTGTGTCTGCCTGAGTTATGAAAGGAATTGTCGGCTTATGTTATGTGATATTATTTATCTTCTCATTCAAACTGTCCTTTTTGTAATGATATTTCTCTACTCATTCAGTTATGCTATTATGTAATGATATGTCTGCTCATTCAACTGTCCTATTCTATGATATTATTTCTCTCTGCTCATTCAGTTGTGCTTTTATGCTTGACAGAAACAGAATGACCTATATACAGCAACTTTATTGATTACCAGAAACTTTATGCTTGACAGAAATCCGGCTGGTACTGAGGTGAGTCTCCTGAAGCAGATGTACAGCCTGAGCCTCAACCAGCAGGGTGTGCCTCGCGCCGCCCACCTGCTGGCCGCCACCTCCGCCCTGCCGCCGCTGCTCAGCCAACTCTCCGCCCACAGATGATGCCCCTAGCCCTCTAGGTGCCACAGATGATGCCTCCAGCCCTCTAGGTGCCACAGATGATGCCTCTAGCCCTCTAGGTGCCACAGATGATGCCTCCAGCACTCTACCGTAGATAACACTATAGTCGCCAGTCACTCGCCACTGCACTAATGTCGCCAGGCACAATATATTACAAATTATAGCATCACTACAGACTTGTATGTGCCACTGAAGATGATACACAGTAGTTTATATTATGTACATCACACTACATGTCTTCAGTGGCACATAAAAGTCTGTAGTGATGCTAAAATTCGTAATATATTGTGCCTGGCGACATTAGTGCAGTGGCGAGTGACTGGCGACTATAGTGTTATCAACGGTAGGTGGCTAAGTCTTCCTTGGGTATGCAAGCATCACTCTGACCAGGTTGTCAGTATCAAAATACCTTTATTTATTATTTTATTTATTTTCCGTAGTAGGTATGTGAGGAAAGCTGGTTTTTTTATTGACTTGCCATCAAGGAGATATGTTCGTTTGCTAGATCTGTACCTCTAGATCTAGGGTGAGATGACCTCTAGGTGTAGACGCTTCCTTGGCTAGGCAAGCGTCACGCCTCACCAGGTTGTCAGCATCAAAATACTTTACATGTCAACATTGAGATTATTTTCTCTACAAACAGGTGATGGAGGAGACACGGGCTGGGAAGTGAGCATTTTATTTGTCACTTCCCAGCCTGTGTCTCCCTCGGCACCTGTTTTTACACCTGTCAGTATGTCTACACAATTATTTTATCTATTATCCATAGTAAGTATGTGAGGAAAATTGTTGTTTTCTATTTATTTGCCATCAAAGAGATATATTTTTTTGTTTACATTTGCCATCAAGGAGATATATTTTTTTGTTTACATTTGCCTTCAAGGAGATATATTTTTTTTTTTACATTTGCCATCAAGGAGATATTTTGTTTTGTTTACATTTGGCATCAAGGAGATATATTTTTTTGTTTACATTTGGCATCAAGGAGATATATTTTTTTGTTTACATTTGCCATCAAGGAGATATATTTTTACCGTAACATTTGGCATCAAGGAGATATATTTTTTTGTTTACATTTGGCATCAAGGAGATATATTTTTTTGTTTACATTTGGCATCAAGGAGATATATTTTTTCCGTTACATTTGGCATCAAGGAGATATTTTTTTTGGTTTACATTTGACATCAAGGAGATATATTTTTTTGTTTACATTTGCCATCAAGGAGATATATTTTTTTGTTTACATTTGCCATCAAGGAGATATATTTTTTTGTTTACATTTGCCATCAAGGAGATATATTTTTTTGTTTACATTTGGCATCAAGGAGATATTTTTTTTGTTTACATTTGCCATCAAGGAGATATTTTTTTGTTTACATTTGGCATCAAGGAGATATATTTTTTTGTTTACATTTGCCATCAAGGAGATATATTTTTTTGTTTACATTTGCCATCAAGGAGATATATTATTACATGCTTTACTTTCTATTTCATGGCTACCAAAGATTTTTATTTTTCTGCTTTATTACAATCAGGAAAACTCTGATTTTTGCTTCATTCTTTGGGAGGACTCACAACATTCTTCTCCCTTTCATGAACAACCCTTTGTCCCTTGTTCATACCTTTACCAAGAATTCCTTTTAATTTTTTGGCTGTGCATATTTTTAAGGTACAGTAAAAGCTCGTATTCGGACCCTCATTATTCGGACTTTGACATTATTCGGACCTTTTTTTTTTTTTTTTTTTTTTTTTTTTTTTTTTTTTAAGGGGTCGAAATTTCCTAGCTATACTATAAACACCTAGAATTTTTTTTTTTTTTTTTTTTTTTTTTTTTTTTATATCGCCCCATTATTCGGATCCTTGCATTACTCGGACCACTCCTCGGCCCAATTAGTCCGAATATGAGAGGTTTTACTGTATTGGTATTACCACATTGATAAGGATCTGTCTTTTTTAGGTCATAGTTCACTCTCGAAATGTGATATTTTTCCATTAATTCCTTAGGTGCTAATATACCTAGAGTTAATTATAATATTTTTATTTGGTTGTAGATCAATATAATTTTTGATCAATATTAACCAGGAACTACCTCGTGTAGGTCTCACGGCCTCTTGTAGCTTCCTTATTTTCCTATGTTCTTATGTTCTTGTGTTCTTACGGCCTCTTGTAGCTTCCTTATTTTCCTATGTCATTATGTTCTTGTGTTCTTACGGCCTCTTGTAGCTTCCTTATTTTTTCATGTTCTTATGGTCGCACTGCCTCTTGTAGCTTCCTTATTTTCCTATGTTCTAATGGTCTCGCTGCCTCTTGTAGCTTCCTTATGTTCTTATGTTCTTGTGTTCTCACGGCCTCTTGTAGCTTCCTTATTTTCTCATGTTCTAATGGTCTCACTGCCTCTTGTAGCTTCCTTATTTTCCTATGTTCTTATATTCTTGTGTTCTTACGGCCTCTTGTAGCTTCCTTATTTTCCTATGTTCTTATGTTCTTGTGTTCTCACGGCCTCTTGTAGCTTCCTTATTTTCCTATGTTCTTATGTTCTTGTGTTCTCACGGCCTCTTGTAGCTTCCTTATTTTCTCATGTTCTAATATTCATGTCAGCTACACACATACACACATGGAAAAACTGACATTGCTTTGTTAATCCTACACGGGGATTGAGCTCAGTTTCCTCTCCTTTTCTCTCCATTCAGTATATGTACCGTAGATAACACTATAGTCGCCAGTCACTCGCCACTGCACTAATGTCGGCCTTAACAATATATTACGAATTTTAGCATCACTACAGACTTTTATGTGCCACTGAAGACATGTAGTGTGATGTACATAATATAAACTACTGTGCATGCATCTTCAGTGACACATAAAAGTCTGTAGTGATGCTATAATTCGTAATATATTGTTAAGGCCGACATTAGTGCAGTGGCGAGTGACTGGCGACTATAGTGTTATCTACGGTAATGGATGGCAGGTCCAATCCGCCAATTATTTTTGTTAATTTAATGACTTGTCTGCAGGTTTAGATCTGACTTTGTTTTGGCCATCAAGCTGTAATACTCTGGTGAGGGGAAAGTGCGGACTGCCTTTTGAGATACCTCCATAAAGGAATATCCATGCAGCTAACATACTGCGGAGGCAATACATTTATTTTCTACAGTAAAACCTAATGGTCGTTCATTGCTCACAGTTCGAGTCCGCCTAGTTCGTGCTGACGTGGCGGCGCTTTGTATAGTCAATAACCTTGTAGTTGGTACTTGCAAAGTGTCTAGATAGGATGAAAATCTTATCTTATTATTGCTCACACATCATTTAACTCCTTCACGCCCAGATCTTTCCTTAGTTATTAAAATTTGTCTGTTGTCGAGTCATAAAATTACGAAAGGTAACTAAATATACCAAATTAGTTAGTCGACGAGGATACTAAACAGGTGATTTGTATAAAATATTGCTTATATTCACTAAAAATTGTCTAATGGTAGGCAAATTACAATGGGAATTACGTTCTGGGCGTGAAGGGGTTAAACTGATACTATGCTGTGTGAGTAGTACAGCAGCAGGAAAGACTGTGTGGATGCCAGACAAACACCAGACTTAGGGGAGAGCGGGGCAGGTTGCATCGAGGGTAGGTTGCATCATTGCCTCTAACTCGCATGTTATCACACGTACATCGTCTTAATACTACTACTACTACTACTACTACTACTACTATAAACTACTACTACTACAACTACAACAACAATAATAATAAAAAAAGTTAATGCGAGTTAGAGGCAATGATGCAACCTACCCTCGATGCAACCTGCCCCGCTCTCCCCTACTCCCATATGAATACTAACGCTTCTCTTATTATTCTTTCTGTTTAACATCAGATTTTCCCACGATGTCTTACGAGGTTAGACGGTCGATGATGCGCTTCCAATTCTACTGTTGGCGTTCATTATTTAGATTGACGGCACGAGTGTTACGTCGGATGCTCTCCCTGACAGGCAACCCCAGTTTTGGGCTGAGGGCCTACCGTAGATAACAGTTAAGTCGCCAGGACAACTTTTTTTTCTGTGTACAGACGTGTGGTGGCGTTAATACTTACATTTCTACATCCATGATTTCAGGACAGTTAGAAGGGGCTATCTGGAGAGTCTGTGTCATTTTGTGTCTTCATCTGTGTCATATTAGGGCTATAAATGAACAAATGACAAAAATATCTACAAAGTGGCTACCAACAGTAGAGTCGCCATCTAGTGTTTATTTACTGAGTGTCGTACCGCTGTCGTCGTCGCCCGAAGAAAAAAACGCGTAGTGAAATTTGAAACCGTCTATACTTGCAGCTACAAAGCATAAAACAACGCTGAAACAGGGTAGGTTATACAGTCATGATATAAACTACTGTGTATTATCTTCAGTGGCACGTAAAAATCAGTAGTAATGCTATAATTCGTAATATTTGGCACCTGGCGACATCACTGCAGGTGGCGACTTTACTGTTATCTACGGTAGGTGGATTGCAAACTGTAGATTCATGTGTGAAGGCTTGTTTCTGATGACAGGGTTTGCCAGGTCAATGTGGAAGCTACTCTTACCGTCCAAGGAAGCTAGATTTGCTGCCATGGGGTATGTGGACTCATGAACATGGTGGTAGTTTCATGCAACATTTATCAAACTGCCGGTGCCATATGACCTCTGATGTCTGGTTCATTTCCCACTTTTTAGCATTAAATCTATCAATTATATCAAACTGTGGAATTATTAGTTTTATAGGAATACTTTTAATAATTATCAGTGTTTTTTTTTTTAACTATTATTTATTTATTGAAGTTTTTTTTATAGCTCAAAGTTTTGTGATATGTGAAATGTGATGAAAATGAGTGTATTTTTTTGTTAGAGTGGAGCAAAGGTGTGCGTGTGTGTGTGTGTTATGGATCCATTCAGGGAACAGTTGTCTGCCGTGCTCCGTGGGTCAAGACATGTTTATATCAGGTCTGAACAGGTCTGCCTAGGTCTGAACAGGTCTGAACAGGTCTGCCTAGGTCTGAACGGGTCTGCCTAGGTCTGAACAGGTCTGCCTAGGTCTGAACAGGTCTGAACAGGTCTGCCTCGATCTGAACAGGTCTGAACAGGTCTGAACAGGTCTGCCTACCATACAATCATATTGATTGGCTACTTAACTATCGTGTCATGGAGTGGAGAGGTAGAAGGGACCTCATTGTGTTCTTGTTTTATAACTAATGGTCTAATCATACAAAGGAACCAGGAAATATATGTTTTATAGAGTACAAAAGGTTTTGCTTGACATAGCCTCCCATGTCGTAATGATTTCCAAAGTGTACATGTATATCAAGGCATCCAGAAATACGTAGGGCAGAGTGGGGCAGGTTGCATCATTGCCTCTAACTCGCATTAACTTTTTTATTATTATTATTGTTGTAGTTGTATAGTCTATTTTTTTTATTATGGTCAAAATGCACTAAGGAAGCCACGCCCCCTGCCTCCCCTTCTATTCTACGGGGCGTCTGATTGGTGCATTCCTCGTATCATCACCACCAATCACCATATCTTCACTACTTAACAGCGGCGTGACCACTGGACAGAGCATCTTCACTACAGAGGGTGACAAAATCAAAACTCCCCTTGTAGTAAAGATTGCTCTGTCCAGTGGTCACGCCGCTGTTAAGTAGTGAAGATATGGTGATTGGTAGTGATGATACGAGGATGCACCAATCAGCTGCCCCGTAGAATAGAAGGGGAGGCAGGGGGCGTGGCTTCCTTAGTGCATTTTGACCATCATAAAAAAAATAGACTATAGTTGTAGTAGTTTATAGTAGTAGTAGTATTAAGACGATGTACGTGTGATAACATGCGAGTTAGAGGCAATGATGCAACCTGCCCCGCTCTCCCCTAGTTATCTGTGCTGGATAACAGTCTTTTTTTTCCATTGGTTAAGTTGGAAGCGAGTAAGGCTGTGATGGCTGGAAGACTGTCACGGAATGTAGACAGCTGTAACATCCCGTTCCTCTCCCCATCCATCACCGTTTCACTTTCTCTAAGCCCTCCTTTTTATTCTTTGCCATATGACCTCTGATGTCTGGCACATTTCCCCTTTTTATGGCATTACAATCAATCAATGTATACAGTGGACGCAAGCTGTGAATTGCGTACAGCCAAGAAACTCCTTTAAAGCATTCATAGCAGGCCAGTGGTGGGGTATGAGCCAATAAGCTTTGATGTGCCAGTGGTGGGGTACGAGCCAATAAAGCTTTGATGTGCCAGTGGTGGGGTATGAGCCAATACAGCTTTGATGTGCCAGTGGTGGGGTATGAGCCAATACAGCTTTGATGTGCCAGTGGTGGGGTACGAGCCAATAAAGCTTTGATGTGCCAGTGGTGGGGTATGAGCCAATACAGCTTTGATGTGCCAGTGGTGGGGTATGAGCCAATACAGCTTTGGATGTGCCATGTGGTGGGGTAGAGCCAATAAGCTTTGATGTGCCAGTGGTGGGGTATGAGCCAATACAGCTTTGATGTGCCAGTGGTGGGGTATGAGCCAATACAGCTGTGATGTGCCAGTGGTGGGGTATGAGCCAATACAGCTTTGATGTGCCAGTGGTGGGGTATGAGCCAATAAAGCTTTGATGTGCCAGTGGTGGGGTATGAGCCAATACAGCTTTGATGTGCCAGTGGTGGGGTATGAGCCAATACAGCTTTGATGTGCCAGTGGTGGGGTATGAGCCAATACAGCTGTGATGTGCCAGTGGTGGGGTATGAGCCAATAAAGCTTTGATGTGCCAGTGGTGGGGTATGAGCCAATACAGCTTTGATGTGCCAGTGGTGGGGTATGAGCCAATACAGCTTTGATGTGCCAGTGGTGGGGTATGAGCCAATACAGCTTTGATGTGCCAGTGGTGGGGTATGAGCCAATACAGCTTTGATGTGCCAGTGGTGGGGTATGAGCCAATACAGCTTTGATGTGCCAGTGGTGGGGTATGAGCCAATACAGCTTTGATGTGCCAGTGGTGGGGTATGAGCCAATAAAGCTTTGATGTGCCAGTGGTGGGGTATGAGCCAATACAGCTTTGATGTGCCAGTGGTGGGGTATGAGCCAATACAGCTTTGATGAGCCAGTGGTGGGGTATGAGCCAATAAAGCTTTGATGTGCCAGTGGTGGGGTATGAGCCAATACAGCTGTGATGTGCCAGTGGTGGGGTATGAGCCAATACAGCTTTGATGTGCCAGTGGTGGGGTATGAGCCAATAAAGCTTGATGTGCCAGTGGTGGGGTATGAGCCAATACAGCTTTGATGTGCCAGTGGTGGGGTATGAGCCAATACAGCTTTGATGTGCCAGTGGTGGGGTATGAGCCAATACAGCTTTGATGTGCCAGTGGTAGGGCATGAGCCAATACAGCTTTGATGTGCCAGTGGTGGGGTATGAGCCAATACAGCTTTGATGTGCCAGTGTTGGGGTACGAGCCAATACAGCTTTGATGTGCCAGTGGTGGGGTACGAGCCAATAAAGCTTTGATGTGCCAGTGGTGGGGCATGAGCCAATACAGCTTTGATGTGCCAGTGGTAGGGTATGAGCCAATACAGCTTTGATGTGCCAGTGGTGGGGTACGAGCCAATAAAGCTTTGATGTGCCAGTGGTGGGGCATGAGCCAATACAGCTTTGATGTGCCAGTGGTGGGGTACGAGCCAATAAAGCTTTGATGTGCCAGTGGTGGGGCATGAGCCAATACAGCTTTGATGTGCCAGTGGTGGGGTATGAGCCAATAAAGCTTTGATGTGCCAGTGGTGGGGTATGAGCCAATAAAGCTTTGATGTGCCAGTGGTGGGGTATGAGCCAATACAGCTTTGATGTGCCAGTGGTGGGGTATGAGCCAATAAAGCTTTGATGTGCCAGTGGTGGGGTATGAGCCAATACAGCTTTGATGTGCCAGTGGTGGGGTATGAGCCAATAAAGCTTTGATGTGCCAGTGGTGGGGTATGAGCCAATACAGCTTTGATGTGCCAGTGGTGGGGTATGAGCCAATAAAGCTTTGATGGGCCAGTGGTGGGGTACGAGCCAATAAAGCTTTGATGTGCCAGTGGTGGGGTATGAGCCAATAAAGCTTTGATGTGCCAGTGGTGGGGTATGAGCCAATACAGCTTTGATGTGCCAGTGGTGGGGTATGAGCCAATACAGCTTTGATGTGCCAGTGGTGGGGTATGAGCCAATAAAGCTTTGATGTGCCAGTGGTGGGGTATGAGCCAATACAGCTTTGATGTGCCAGTGGTGGGGTATGAGCCAATAAAGCTTTGATGGGCCAGTGGTGGGGTACGAGCCAATAAAGCTTTGATGTGCCAGTGGTGGGGTATGAGCCAATAAAGCTTTGATGTGCCAGTGGTGGGGTATGAGCCAATACAGCTTTGATGTGCCAGTGGTGGGGTACGAGCCAATAAAGCTTTGATGTGCCAGTGGTGGGGTATGAGCCAATGCAGCTTTGATGTGCCAGTGGTGGGGTATGAGCCAATACAGCTTTGATGTGCCAGTGGTGGGGTATGAGCCAATACAGCTTTGATGTGCCAGTGGTGGGGTATGAGCCAATAAAGCTTTGATGTGCCAGTGGTGGGGTATGAGCCAATACAGCTTTGATGTGCCAGTGGTGGGGTATGAGCCAATAAAGCTTTGATGTGCCAGTGGTGGGGTATGAGCCAATACAGCTTTGATGTGCCAGTGGTAGGGCATGAGCCAATACAGCTTTGATGTGCCAGTGGTGGGGTATGAGCCAATAAAGCTTTGATGTGCCAGTGGTGGGGTATGAGCCAATACAGCTTTGATGTGCCAGTGGTAGGGCATGAGCCAATACAGCTTTGATGTGCCAGTGGTGGGGTATGAGCCAATACAGCTTTGATGTGCCAGTGGTGGGGTATGAGCCAATACAGCTTTGATGTGCCAGTGGTGGGGTATGAGCCAATACAGCTTTGATGTGCCAGTGGTGGGGTATGAGCCAATACAGCTTTGATGTACCTGCCAGTGGTGGGGTATGAGCCAATACAGCTTTGATGTGCCTGCCAGTGGTGGGGTATGAGCCAATACAGCTTTGATGAGCCAATAAAGCTTTGATATGATGCACTTGCTGGGAATTATGGGTGCCTCATTATGGAAGAAATATATTTTCTTAACATTTTGCATAGACAATCTGTTACAAAAGATGCAGAGCCAAGTGCTGGTATATAAAAAAAAAAATCCTTAAAACTATGAATTACCACAATACCGGAACTTTGTCATATATCCATTTTATTTATTTATTTTCTTGTTCACACTTATTTTTGGTCTTTATTACTCTTATTAATTTGATTTTGAAGTAGTCTAGGTACATTTTATCCCTTGTCGCCAGGGAGGGACGCGGCTAGAAGGTAAACAAAGCCTCGAGGGACGCGGCTAGAAGGTAAACAAACAGCCTTGAGGGACGCGGCTAGAAGGTAAACAAACAGCCTCGAGGGACGCGGCTAGAAGGTAAACAAACCGCCTTGAGGGACGCGGCTAGAAGGTAAACAAACAACCTTGAGGGACGCGGCTAGAAGGTAAACAAACAGCCTTGAGGGACGCGGCTAGAAGGTAAACAAACAGCCTTTGAGGGACGCGGCTAGAAGGTAAACAAACAGCCTTGAGGGACGCGGCTAGAAGGTAAACAAACAGCCTTGAGGGACGCGGCTAGAAGGTAAACAAACAGCCTTGAGGGACGCGGCGCTACCTAGTAAAAGGAAAATAAGAGAGAAAAAGCTACAACAGAACAATTCAAGTGAAGTGAAGCGCAAAGATGATTAATAACAAAGGAACGAAAGTAAAGTGCTGCAGAAATTGATAGAGATAAGACACAGTAAGAAATTAGGCAAAGGCAATTAACCCCCCGAAACCACATGGGGTCGGATAGGGTTCGAGTTTTGTGCATCAGTTTGTGAAGCGCCGTGGTCCCTTGTTCACAGCCCGGTGGTGGAAAATAAGGACTCCTGCGATGAGAAGAGGACATCAGGGTGGCGAGGACACTCAGGACGCGAGACATAAGGTGAGTTGGCTACACAATGTTGATCTTGAATTTGAAGCAGATGATTGGCTCGTCTGTCTCGTTGTCCGTCAGCGACCAGATGACAGGGTACTCGTTCTGGAGGCACAGGGAAACATTATTGGGTGTGTGGGTGTGTTTGTGTGTGTGGGTGTGTTTGTGTGTGTGGGTGTGTGTGTGGGTTCCCTTCTCCCGGCATCAAACATCAGTCAGTAAGCAGCAAGAGGCATTAATTAACCCCTTGAGGCCCAGAACGTCATTTCCATTGTAATTTAGCTACCATTAAACGATTTTTAGTGTATATAAGCAATATTTTATAGATATGACCTGTTTAGTACCCTATCCTTGTCCACTAGTTAATTTGGTACCCTATATTCAGTCACTTATCGTAATTTTATGGCTAACAGACGATTTTATATAGCAAAGGAAAGATCTGGGTGTGAAGGGGTTAAGGTTTTTACATGTTTATTGGCGTACACAAGGCAGCTCTATATCCACCCGTCATCCCTATCCATAAATAAACTCTTATACAATACCTTATCTCGACTTGTTTTATCTGATCGAAGCCACAACACTCCCTGCCAGACAGCTAAATACGGTACCTGGAACTGTCGCCGATAGGAATTCTCGCCGCCGTCGTCGAGTGTTCCAATTCTTGATATCACAGGACCCAATATATACATTTAATCAAGTGTTACCCGTGTTTCTGCATTCAGGGATGAAATACTATCGTTAGCTTGATCCGTTAGGTTAAGTTAGGTGCCAATGTCTAGGTTAAGTTGACATTTCCACGTCGGCGAGAGTTCTAGATTGGTGTTTCGGCGAGAATTCCCATCGGCGACAGTTCCATAAACCCTAAATAAATCTCGGTAAATAGCGGCGACTGTTATATTTATTCATATCAGATAAGTTTTGTCCGTGAATTTTGACCAAGTAACAGTTTGCCAAGAGGTTTGAAGGTTAGTAGAAGTTAGTAGTTAGTAGAAGACGTAGCTATAGGACAGAAGATTAGTATTTCATATAAGGTAGTAAACGAGATATGGCGGGGCGATAAAAGGAATCGTAACCCTTGTCTCATTCATCCACCGCGCTATTTGTGAACTGTCATTGCTCTCTCTCTCTCTCTCTCTCTCTCTCTCTTCTCATCTCTCTCTCTCTCTCTCTCTCATTGTGAACTCATTGCTCTCTCTCTCTCTCTCCTCTCCTCTCTCTCTCTCTCTCTCTCTCTCTCTCTCTCTCTCTCTCTCTCTCTCTCTCTCTCTCTCTCATTTGTGAACCAGTCATTGCTCTCTCTCTCTCTCTCTCTCTCTCTCTCATTTGTGAACCAGTCATTGCTCTCTCTCTCTCTCTCTTCCGTCTGCTCTTCTCTCTCTCTCTCTCTCCTCTCTCTCTGTGAACCAGTCATTGCTCTCTCTCTCTCTCTCTCTGTCTCTCTCTCTCTCTCTCTCTCTCTCTCTCCCCTATGACCTACTCACCCTTAGCCAGAAGTTCTTAATGTGGAGGGAGTAGGTAAAGTCGGTGAGCTGTCCTGCTATCACGGGACACTGGATCTCCCCGTCACAGGCGTCGGGCCGCTGTTCAGGCAGCGGCAGCTCCACGAACGAGTTCCAACGCACGTACGAGTTCACGTCCGTCGAGTTGATCTCTGTCGAAGGGAACTTGATAGAACTACCATAGGATATTACAGGATAGGATACAGGAACTACCACGTGTAGGTCTCGCGGCTTCTTGTAGCTTCCTTATTTTCTTATGTCTTTATGTTACATACTACTGAAGTCCTTTGTCTAGTTAACTCTAGGAATAATATGATAATGATAAGGTAGACGTAGGACACATCAGCTTATCATATGCACATAGAAAGTTAACAAGCATAAGGAAGTAGGGGAGAGCGGGGCAGGTTGCATCGAGGGCAGGTTGCATCATTGCCTCTAACTCGCATTAACTTTTTTTATTATTATTATTGTTGTAGTTGTAGTAGTAGTAGTAGTAGTAGTAGTAGTAGTAGTATTCAGACGATGTACGTGTGATAACTTGCGAGTTAGAGGCAATGATGCAACCTACCCTCGATGCAACCTGCCCCGCTCTTCCCTACGTCCATTAACAGTAACATCAAATGATTAGTTATAGGAGAGCAAACTTATAAACAAGAAATTAGATACAACAAAATAAAGCTTATAGTTAGTTATTGGCTTATAAGAAATGTCAATGGGTTTTAGGGAAGGGCTTGAGGCTGAACATGACCTGACTCGCCCTTACGTGACCTGAAGATGGCGCGAAGGTTGTGCGACTGACCCATCCTGAGCTCGCACACCCCGTGGCGGTTGGCGCAGGTCATGAACACGGCGCGGGGCACGGGCTCGTCTGGGGCGGGGCAGCAACACACGGGGGAGCGAAGAACAGACACGTGATAAGTTATAAAAAATACGAGAAAAGTAATGCATGAGAAATAGTTCATAGTAGTATACGTGTGTGTGTGTGTGTGTGTGTGTGTGTTGTGTGTGTGTTGTGTGTGTGTGTTGTGTGTTGTGTTGTGTTGTGTTGTGTGTGTGTGTGTGTGTGTTTTTGTGTTGTGTGTGTGTGTGTGTGTGTGTGTGTATGTGTTGTGTGTTGCGTGTGTGTGTGTGTCTGTGTGGTGTGTGTGTGTGTGTGTGTGTGTGTGTGTGTGTGTTGTGTGTTGTGTTGTGTTGTGTTGTGTGTGTGTGTGTGTGTGTGTTGTGTGTGTGTTGTGTGTTGTGTGTGTGTATGTATGTGTTGTGTGTGTGTGTGTGTGTGTGTGTGTCAGTGTGTGTGTGTGAGTGATGGTTCAAATAGCCTAGGCAACCGTTGACCTAGTAATTGCCTTTTAAGACGCTTGTTGAAAGTAACTGCGCGCTGCACCTTGGTAGGCTATAGATGTCCTGTGATATCAGATTGGTCTAGTGGTACCTATAGGCTATTTGAACAATTAAATGTGTGTGTGTGTGTGTGTCTGTGTGTGTGTGTGTGTGTAGTGAGTGGTGTGTGTGGTGTGTGTGTGTGTGTGTGTGTTTTGTGTGTGTGTGTGTGTGTGTGTGTGTGTGTGTGTGTGTGTGTGTATTCATCTAGTTGTATTTTTTTTACAGGGCCTGAGCTACACTTGTACGGCCCCGTCTCCATATATACATTTTATCATTCATCCTTAGCGTGTGTCACTGTGTATGTGTGTGTTGTGTGTGTGTGTGTGTGTGTGTGTGTGTGTGTTGTGTGTGTGTGTGTGTGTTGGTGTCGTTCATACCTACCGGGGGAACACCTGCCGAAGAGGATGCGTCGCGGCGGGAACCCCTCCGTCAGAGTAACCAGCGCCACCATCACCACCACCACCGTCCACGCCACCTTCATACTGCACACCCTTGAGGAACACAAGGTTGTTAATGAAAAGTGGTGAAGATTACATAGAAGGGGGAGGGTGTAGTATAAAGTTGAAGGCTCTTAAAAGGGAAGAGGGAGAGGGAGAAGGAGGAGGAGAGAAGAAGAAATAGAAGAGAGAGAGAGAGAGAGAGAGAGAGAGAGAGAGAGAGAGAGAGAGAGAGAGAGAGAGAGAGAGAGAGAGAGAGAGAACAAGTGTACGAGAATATAAAGAACACAGAAACAGAACCCCTGAAGAAGACATAACCAAGGATAACATTGAGGTCCTTGGATAATGGATATAACCGTTCCTGCTCACGTATGTAGGACAAGACGAGGAGGAGGGTAAAGAAGAAGAGGATTAATTAAGGACAATGTTAAGGAGGAGGAGGAGGATAAAAAGAAGAGGGTTATTTAAGAACAACCGAGAGGAGGAGGAGGAGGAGGAGGAGGAGGAGGAGGAGAAGAAGAAGAAGAAGAAGAAGAAGAAGAAGAAGAAGAAGAAGAAGAAGAAGAAGAAGAAGAAGAAGAAGAAGAAGAAGAAGAAGAAGAAGAAGGAAGACTAAGGTTAAAGAACATGAAGGAGGAGGAGAAGAAGTAGAAGTAGGAGGAGGAGAAGGAAGAAGAGGGTTAATTAAAGACAACATTAAGGAGGAGGAGGAGAAGGAGGAGAAGGAGAAGGAGAAGGAGAAGAAGGAGGAGGAGAAGAAATAGAAGGAGAAGAAATAGAAGGAGGAGAAGAACTAGAAGGAGAAGGAGGAGGAGGAGGAGGAAGACGAAGGTTAAGAACATGAAGGAGGAGGAGGAGGAGGAGGAGAAGTAGCAACAAGTACAGCACATTAACGACACATACATGCGTTGTAGATCATGTTACTCGGCGTAAAACAAATGCCTTAGTAATGTGACGCAAGATCTACTTATTCTAATTATTCTCTCTCTCTCTCTCTCTCTCTCTCTCTCTCTCTCTCTCTCTCAGGATATGTAGATCTTGATGTGACGTTCAGAATGATTGGGCAAAATTTCGCTGGTCATCGTTGGAGACAGGAATTCTTATCTTGATGGATCTTGATAGCGTTTGTTATCAGTGCGGCGGTGCGTTTGACAGACAAGGGGAGATAGGAGCCCGCCGGTGCTGCCTGTGAGGAGGGTGGAGGGGCTATCTCGCAGTGCTTAGGTGTTGCTTATATTACTCAGGATATTACTGTTATTACTGCTTATATTACGAGTCAGAAGTGCTGGCTGGGAAGAACGGGTGCTGACAGGGACGTAACACACACATACACACACACGCACACACACCCATGGTACAGTTCACACACACACACATAAATGGTACAGTTCACACACACACAAAATGGTACAGTTCACATACACACACGTACACCCATGCATGGTACAGTTCACACATACATACAAAAAATGTTACAGTTCACACACACACACACAAATGGTACAGTTCACACACACACACACACACACATGGTAGAGCTCTCATATCACGCCTCCCCATCTGGCCTCAGAGACCCTAATTCTTCAGTTGTAGGGCGCGGCCTTGGAGCGTCTATGGCCCAGCAGCCTTGAGGACCACACACACACACACACACACACACGTTGGGGACCACACACACACACGTTGGGGACCCTACGCACACAGTCACACATACACACACACACGTTGGGGACCTACAACACACACGCACACGCACACACACCACACACACACACACGTTTGGGGACCCTACACACACAGTCACACACACCACACACACGTTGGAGACCTACACACACACGCACACGCACACAAACACACACACGTTGGAGACCTACACACACACGCACACACACACACACACACACACACACACGTTGGGGACCCTACACACAGTACACACACACACACATGTTGGGGACCACACACACACACAGTCACACACACATTGGAGACCTACACACACACACACACACACACACACGTTGGGACCCTACACACACACGCACACGCACACACACACACCACACACACGTTGGGGACTCCTACACACACAGTCACACACACACATCACACCACGTTGGAGACCCTACACACACACACGTTGGAGGACCCTACACACACGCACACACACACACACACACACACACACACACACGTTGGGGACCCTACACACAGTCACACACACACACACATGTTGGGGACCACACACACACACGTCACACACACATTGGAGACCCTACCACACACACACACACACACACACACACACGTTGGGGACCCTACACACACACGCACACGCACACACACACACACACACACACGTTGGGGACCCTACACACACAGTCACACACACACACACACACGTTGGAGACCCTAACCACACACGCACACGCACACACACACACACGTTGGAGACCCTACACACACACGCACACACACACACACACACACACACACACACACGTTGGGGACCCTACACACAGTCACACACACACACATGTTGGGGACCACACACACACACAGTCACACACACATTGGAGACCCTACACACACACACAACACACACACACACACACGTTGGGGACCCTACACACACACACACACACACACACACACACGTTGGGGACCCTACACACACACGCACACACACACACACACGTTCTACCATATATGCACGCATCAGTGGGATTGCGAAAGCGTTTTTTCTCTCTCTTTCTTGTGTGTATTCGCGCGCCCTGACCATCAACCTCTGTGGCTGGTGTCCTCATCAGCCTTGGTCCTTGGAGGTTGCCTGGCCGAGTAACCGTACAACCCAGTGCTTGCCTCACCCACACAACCTCGGCCACTAAAGTCAACACAGCACACAGCGTTACCAAAAGTACCCATTCTGCCCGCCACACAAGAACAGAACATAAGAAAATAAGGAAGCTACAAGAGGCCGCAAGACCTACACGTGGTAGTTACCGTTACTTAACACTACCTACATCCACCTTTCATCCCCATCCATGAATGTATCCAGCCTCCTTTTAAAGCTCCGCACTGACCACCTGACGACTGAATCCATGCCAATCATTTACCACCCTGTCTATGGCACTACATGGGACGTGAATAAACTTTTGTGTGTGGTGGTGTCATGTCCACAAATTCCTAGAAGCCTGCACGCACAAGGCTGGGGTGAGGGGCGAGGGGAAGGCGAGGGACGAGGGGAATCCTGTGTTCTCCCCTCACGTGGCCAGGCCGGGAGGGGAGGACAAGAGGCAAGAAGGGCCAAGCCAACACCCCATCGCGTCGTGTCCAATGAGACTGATGAACGGTTTCCTGCGGCCTAGGTAAGGGGAATTCCTCCATCATACATCCTCGTGTCTCTCGCTTAAGGGGAAAGATAAGAGAGAAGGAAACCAGGAAGAAAGAACGAGAAAGAAACTAAAAGATAGAATTAGAGAAGACAACTAACTAAAGACCCAGACAGCAAGAAGAAACACGTCAGGGAGTGCCGATGAAAAAGGCCTGACTCCCGACCCACAACTGAACTGAAGTGATTACCTACAGAACACTAAAACAGATCGAACCTTTACAGCACCAACACTCCCAGTCTCCCACAGTCACAGGGAGAACTCAGTAAACAAAACTATTACCCTTATTTCCTCTCACGTCCTCCAGAAAGTAGCAGCATAAACCACATAGCAAGGTGGTCAAGGTAGTGCCTATGTGTGTGTGTGTATGTGTGTGTGTGTGTGTGTGTACAAGTTACTCACCCAGTTACTACACCGCCAGACAAGAGAGTGTGTGGTGATCGATGCACCACCGCTACTCGACGCTCACTGTTCACTGCCTCTCACTGCTGTGCTGGCTGCGGTTGTGTCCCAGTCCCCCTTGCCCCCCTTGGCCCCCTTCCCCCTCCCTCCTCTCCACTAACCACTGCTACCCCACCTCCCCCTCCTCCTCACTCCCAGGGCACCTCCCCCTCTCCACATTGTATACGCTAGCGACCGAGATATTTTCCAGACACTTGCAAGAGGGTGGCCATGATGTTAAGGCGTCTGTCTAAATACCTCAAGTCCTTAATGACCTTCCCTCGTGCACCTGAAGATGGTTTTAAAGGAGGGTCAAGTCACTTCCTCTAGGGACACTCTCTCTCTCTCTCTCTCTCTCTCTCTCTTGTCCCAGCCTTTAGACATTTTAAATACAGTATTCTCTCCCTCTCTCTCTCTCTCTCTCTCTCTCTCTCTCTCTCTCTCTCTGTCCCAGCCTTTAGACATTTTAAATACAGCATTCCTCTCTCTCTCTCTCTCTCTCTCTCTCTCTCTCTCTCTCTCTCTCTCTTGTCCTCCTCTCTCTCTCCTCTCTCTCTCTCTTGTCCGCCTTTCTTTAAATACGCATTCTCTCTCTCTCTCTCTCTCTCTCTCTCTCTCTTCTCTCTCTCTCTCTCTCTCTTGTCCAGCCTTTAGACATTTTAAATACAGCATTCTCTCTCTCAAAACCCCCAACACACACACACACACACACACACACACACACACACAGTAGGTTACACACACAGACACAGTATTAGGAGTAAGTGGACTGCCCGCACCTCCTTGTGTTGTCGTGAGGGCTATAAAGGCATCATGTTCTTTTGTTGCGTTATTTACTACTTGTAGATTTATTCATTTTCCTGCTTTCTTTCCTTGCTTTATTCTGGCAGCCATGAACTTCATGTGCCTCTTTATTCTGTCTTCCTCTTTCCTCCTGTCCTCCTCCTCCTCCTCCTCACGTTGCGTATAATATTATCCAGTGTATTGTGTCAACTGTGTGTGTGTGTGTGTGTGTTGTTGTTGTTTTTTGCGTAAATTGGGAATGTGTGTAAAAAAAATGCTTAATCTATTTTTTCTATAAATTTTAATTTTGGGGAAGCTAAAAATACTAGGGTTTTTTTTGTAGCTCTTCGTCTTAATTAATCTTTATAAGCAGTGGCGGAGCTGCAGGGGGGCACGTGCCCCCCCATTTCAGGGCGGTGCCCCCCATTTCAGGGCGGTGCCCCCCATTTCAGGGCGGTGCCCCCCATTTCAGGGCGGTGCCCCCTCTTTGAATAACTAGATAAATATTGGTATCATACTGAGAACAGTCAGCTTAGAGTGTTAATCTAAAATGTTTTATCATGAATGGATCTATAACAGTGATTCTTAGCTTGGAGGGCGCCCCCCCCCCCTTAGGGGGGCGTGGGTTATTATCTAGGGGGGCGTGAGCCAAGAGAGAAAAGGGAAAACTGTCAAGTATTTAATTAGAAGCTCGGCCTTCACCTTAACATGACGCGCGCTGCGAGGCTGAGCGTCGCCACAGAGACGCAAGGACAGTGCGGGGAAAAACTCTGCGGTGGCGTCTTGCCAGGTTTCACTAACTCTGCAGACTTTTATGCCATAGTATTTTTTAAATATTATTATTACTATTATTGTTATTATTATCAATAATATTATTATCATTATCATTATTATTGTTGTCATTATTGTTTTATCTTATTTTGAAATATCTTGGTTGAAGAAGAAGTGCAGGGGGGGGGGGGGCGTGGAGGCAAGGACCCACTACTGAAGGGGGCATGGAGGCAAAGGACCCACTACTGAAGGGGGCGTGGTGGTGACAAGATTAAGAAACACTGATCTATAGTAACATGTTGTATATGAAAGCTATGGTGCCCCCATATTCACCTGTGCCCCCTACACCTCTTGTTCCGCCAGTGTTTCTTAGTTATGGGATGTCGAAAGGTTAGCAATGGGAAAATTTTTAAGAAGAAATTTTTGCGGTACCACCCTTTTCAAGCACGCCCGAAGTAGGTCCCTTTTTTTACTATGATATTTTAAGGATACCCGACATCCCTTTTGATAATTAGAAGGTTTTGGTTATTGATATCGGACATTTCATTTTTTATTTCCAAAAACACTGGCCAAACGTGGGGGGGCAGAAAAAAAAAATCGATAAAAAATTAAACCGGTTTTTCAGTGCTTTTGGGGAAACATGCTTGGAAATAAGTGCAAATTTTCCCCATCTGGGTTCCCCTCCTGTTCTTCCCCCCTCCTCCCCCCTCCCCCCTGCTCCCCCTCCTTCCTCCTCCTTTCCTTTCCCCCTCCTCCTCCTCCTCCTCCTCCTCCCCACTTCCACTCATGATATAAAGAGAAAATGAGCAATATCTGAAAAAAATCGATTAAATAATATCGGGGAGAGAGGAGAGAGAGGAGAGAGAGAGGAGGAGAGAGAGGGGGGAGAGAGAGAGGGGAGAGAGAGGGGAGAGGAGAAAAAAAAAGAGAGTGAGTGAGGGGGTGAGGGGAGTGGTGGGAGTGTGAGCGAGTGGGGTGAGTGGGGTTTAAGGGGGAGTGGAAAGGGGGAGTGAGTGAGTGTGAGAGAAGAGAGAGAAGAGGGGAGAGAGAGAGAGAGAGAGAGGAGAGAGAGAGAGAGAGAGAAGAGAGAGAGAGGGGAGAGAGAGAGGGAAAACATTGGGGGTATGTTTAGTAGTGATTCCCAAACGTGCCCCCTTTTCAAAAAATGACAGTCTGATGAAACATTACCAAGAAACCATTAAGCTAGTAATTTGTATCTCCGCTATTCACAATCACGCACATCCTATACAAACCAAGTATTTTTAAGTCACACGTCCAAAAATATCCAGTTTATAGTAAAAAAAACACGGGCCTATAGTCATTCCTTTAAAGGGGAAAAGTATACAAAACCCTTTAAAACCCCGGGGAACGCCGGAAGTCCCCTCAAAACGTTTTTCATTAAACAACAAACTGAAGAGGCGAAAAAAACTTGACGTTGCGGATTACCACGAGCGTCACAAACTACTACTACTACTACTACTACTACTACTACTACTACTACTACTCCTCCTCCTCCTCCTCCTCCTCCTCCTCCTCCTCCTCCTCCTCCTCCTCCTCCTCCTCCTCCCCCCCCCCCTTTAAATCTTTCTCTACTACTACTACTACCCATTACTTCTACTTCTTTCCACTATACTACTCTCTAACTACTACTTTTTACTTCTAAAACCCCTACTATATACTACTACTACTACACTACTAGTACTACTTTAAATAAATTCTACTACAACTACTACTAAATATACTACACTACTACTACTAACTACTACTACTATAATACTATATACTACTACTACTATATACTCTACTAACACTACTACACTACTACTTTCTACTACCCACTACTACTAATATACTACTACTACTACTACTTTCTACTACTACTAACTACTACACTATACTAATACTACTATACTACTGCTACTTTTTACTAAAATATACTACTACTACTACTACTACTTTCTTTCTACTTCTAAAACCCCTACTACTACTACTACTAAATACTACTTTACTTTATATACACCCACGTAAAATACTACTATACTACTAACGTCCTTTCTTACTTCTCTCCACACACACACACCCCAAAAGGGGAAAAGAGAGAGAGAGAGAGAGAGAGAGAGAGAAGAGAAGAGAGAAGGGGAGAGAGAGAGAGAGAATCAGACAAACCCCTTTGCGGCATTCCACTCCTTTTACACTCAGAAGCAGGTCGGAAGAAAAACAACCAAACATAATAAGAGAAGCAAGAGATAATTTTTGTGTTCCTTGTTAGAGAGAGAGAGAGAGAGAGAGAGAAGAGGAGAGAGAGAGAAGAGAGAGAGAGAGAGAAGAAAGAGAGAGAAATTGTGTGTTGTGTGTTGCATTGGTGTGAAAGGATAGGGAGGAAAAGGGGAAAAGAAGGGAGAGTAAAAAAAGTTCTGATGGACTTCCCTACCCTTCCCCTTTTCTCTCTCTCTCTCCTCCCTCTCTCTTTCCTTCTCTCTTTTTCCCCTCCCCCTTCCCCTTTTCTCTTCTTTTTTTTCCCCCCATTTTACGCCTTCCCTTCCCCTTTATCCCCCTCCTTCAAACCATCAGCCCCCTCTCCCCTCTCTCTCCTCTCTCTTCTCTCTTCTCTCCCCCTCTCCTCTCTCTCCTCTCTCTCTCTCTGCTCTCTCTCCTCTCCCCTCTCTCGTCTCTCTCCTCTCTCTCTTTTCTCCCATTCTCACCCCTTCCTTCCCCCATCACCTCCTCCCTCAGTCTCTCCTCTCTCCTCTCTCCTCTCTCTCTCCCCTCCTCTCTCTCCTCTCTCTCTCTCTCTCTCTCTCTCTCTTTTCACCCCCACACCCCATCCTCTCGCTTCTATTTTCTCTCCCCTTTTTCCTTGTAGTTTCCTTATTCTCTATATGAATTCTTTTTAAACCAACTCTATTTTGACTTGCTTTGTTAGGTTTATTATAGTAGTTAGTGTAGATGTTTGTGTAGGTAGTATATAGCAGTAGTATAGTGGGTGTAGTAGAATAGTGTAGTAGTAGTAGTGTAGTGTATTAGTATTTAGTGTAGAAATATTTAGTAGTAGTAGTAGTAGTGAAAGTAGTTAATAAAGTGTAGTAGTATTAGTAGTAGTATAGTAGTAGTAGTATGTAGTAGTAGTAGTAGTCAGTAGGTATTAGTTGTAGTGTATATTAGTATATGTAGTAGAGTAGTAGTAGTAGTAGTAGTAGTAGTGTGTAGTAGTAGTAGTAGTAGTAGTAGTAGTGTAGTAGTGGTGTATAGTAATAGTGTAGTAGTAGTAAGTAGTAGTAGTAGTGTATATTTAGTATAGTAGTAGTAGTAGTAGTGTGTATGTAGTAGTAGTAAGTAGTATAGTAGTAGTAGTAGTAGTAGTATAGTAGTGTAGAAAGTGTAGTTGGTGTTGTTTGTTAGTCGTATTTTTTTTATAGTTTTTTCTTGTTATTGTTGCTTCTCTCTCTCTCTCCTCTCTCCCCTTCTCTCTCTCTCTCTCTTTTCCTCTCCTCTCTCTCTCTCTCTCTCTTCTCTCTCTCTCTCCCCTTAGTTTTGTTTTTTTGTGCTTCTCTCTCTCTCTCTCTTCTCTCTCTCTCTTCTCTCTCTCTCTCTCTCTCTCTCTCCTCCTCTCTCTCTTTTTCTCTCTTCTCTCTCTCTCCTCTCTCTCTCTTCTCTTCTTCTTAGTTTTGTCATTGTTTTTTTGTTGCTTCTCTCTCTCTCTCTCTCCCTCCTCTCTCTCTCTCTTCGCTCCTCTTCTCTCTCTCTCTCTCTCTCTCTCTCTCTCTCTCTCTCTCTCTCTCTCTCTCTCTCTCTCTCTTTTCTCTCTCTCTCTTCTCCTCTCTTTTCTTTGTTTTGTCTTGTTTTTGTTGCCTCTCTCCCCTTTCTCTCCCCCTCTCTCTCTCTCCTCTCCCCTCTCTCTCTCTCCCCTATCTCTCTCCCTCCCCCTCTCTCTCTCTCTCCTTCCCTCTCCCCTCTCTCTCTCTCTCTCTTAGTTTTGTCATTGTTTTTTTGTTGCCTCTCTCTCTCTCTCTCTCTCTCTTCTCTCTCTCTCTTCTCTCTCTCTCTCTCTCTCTCTCTCTCCCTCTCTCCCCTCTCTCTCCCCCTCTCCTCTCCTCTCCTCCTCTCTCTCTCTCTCTTCTAGGATTTTTATAATAATTCACAGTATTACGATTATTCTTATTATTTCATTGTTTTAATCATTATCTTTCCTTTAAATTGAAGTACTTTATTTTAATGGGTGTATAAAACAATTGTCGTCGTATTGAATCAGCATCACGTGTTAACCCCTTCACGCCTAGATCTTTCCTTTGTTATAAAGAAAATGTATGTTGTCGAGCCATAAAATTAGGAAAAGTAACTGAATATACCACATTAGTTACCGTAGATAACAGTCAAGTCGCCACCTGCAGTCATGTCGCCAGCCGCCAAATATTACGAATTATAATTATAGCATCACTACTGAGTTTTATGTGCCACTGAAGATGTTAATTTACACAGTAGTTTATATCATGACTGTATAATCTACCCTGTTTCAGCGTTGTTTTATGCTTTGTATCTGCAAATATAACTGTCGCGCATTTTGCTTCTCAAGTTTTTCTTGGCGCGACGACAGACAGTAGCTCATCACCTTTCGGGCGACAGGACACAAGACTTGCCAGATCTTTCAAACTTGAATAGAAATTGTTTTCACGTTGGCAGAGGAATATTTTTATATCCAAGCATCTTCCTCAGCTAATATATATAGAGAGACTTGTTTTACTTTACCTCTAATTTCCCTGAATTCCCCAGAGTGGCGATTCAACTGCTGGGTTAAAATACTAGCTGGCGACTTTACTGTAGTAGGTATAACAACTTCGCCACTCGGTTTTATTTTTGTAATTTGTTCATTTATAGCCCTAATATGACACAGATGAAGACACAAAATGACACACACTCTCCAGATAGCCCCTTCTAACTTTCCTGAAATCATGGATGTAGAAATGTAAGTATTAACGCCACCACACGTCTGTAAATAACAAAGAAACGTTGAACTGGCGACTTG
>JACEEZ010003674.1:195074-260074 GCA_016584305.1 Chionoecetes opilio | reverse complement strand
ACGTACACACTGCAGGCGGAATTCACTCCCCGTAAGTTGGCGCGAAAGTGTTGCTGTCTGTTCTTCCTTTGTATTCCTTTGTATCTTCAGCAACAACCTTTACTATTTCCATGTTTGTCCTGTTGGTTGTTCTCTTATTTTTACTGCTTTTGTTACTACTAGGTACTACTATTACTACGACTTTGAATCAAGGTCTGTAGAAATCAAGGTCTGTAGAAATCAAGGTCTGTAGAAATCAAGGTCTGTAGAAATCAAGGTCTAGAAATCAATAAAAAAAAATAAGGTCTATATAATTCAAGGTCTGTAGAAATCAAGGAATGTAGAAATCAAGGTCTAGAAATCAAGGTCTATAGAATTCAAGGTCTGTAGAAATCAAGGTCTATATAATTCAAGGTCTGTAGAAATCAAGGTCTAGAAATCAAGGTCTATATAATTCAAGGTCTGTAGAAATCAAGGTCTATATAATTCAAGGTCTGTAGAAATCAAGGTCTGTAGAAATCAAGGTCTATAATTCAAGGTCTGTAGAAATTAAGGTCTATAGAAATCAAGGTCTGTAGAAATCAAGGTCTATAGAATTCAAGGTCTATAGAAATCAAGGTCTATAGAAATCAAGGTCTGTATAAATCAAGGTCTGTATAAATCAAGGTCTGTAGAAATTAAGGTCTGTAGAAATCAAGGTCTATAGAAATCAAGGTCTATAGAAATCAAGGTCTGTAGAAATCAAGGTCTATAGAAATCAAGGTCTGTAGAAATCAAGGTCTATAGAAATCAAGGTCTGTAGAAATCAAGGTCTGTAGAAATCAAGGTCTGTAGAAATTAAGGTCTATAGAAATCAAGGTCTGTAGAAATCAAGGTCTGTAGAAATCAAGGTCTGTACAAATCAAGGTCTGTACAAATCAAGGTCTATAGAAATCAAGGTCTGTACAAATCAAGGTCTATAGAAATCAAGGTCTGTAGAAATCAAGGTCTGTAGAAATCAAGGTCTAGAAATCAAGGTCTGTAGAAATCATGGTCTATAGAAATCAAGGTCTGTAGAAATCAAGGTCTATAGAAATCAAGGTCTGTAGAAATCAAGGTCTATAGAAATCAAGGTCTGTACAAACCAAGGTCTGTACAAATCAAGGTCTATAGAAATCAAGGTCTATAGAATTCAAGGTCCGTAGAAATCAAGGTCTGTACAAATCAAGGTCTATAGAATTCAAGGTCCGTAGAAATCAAGGTCTATAGGAATGGAATGACCTTGGATTGAATGGCACAGCAAATGAAAACGCTGATAATGATGATAGTCAATGGTTATTACTACTTCTACTATGCTTAAGGATAATGTTTCTGCCTATATCTAGTTGTCTGCCTCACTACTACTAATATGTTGTCATTGTAGTAGGCTAATGATTAGTTATAATGCTTTAGAGTTGAGGACATTTATTCCATTTATAGTGTTTTGTTTCGATTGATTCCTCATGCCAGTCCGTTAATATTATTTGTCGATTTATGTCAATGAATACGTCAATAAACACTCTATAGCCACTTACCATACACTCACTTATACTGCTCTGATACATATCTTATCAGTATCAGTAATAATTATTTTCCCCGCTTGCCATTCTCCCCTGTATCCTCTTCCTACAAGTAACAAGCAATATTTATCATACGTTCACTTACTAACTACTTATATATTACTCAGTTACATTATCTTATCAGTATCATTATTTTTTTTCTCTCATCAGTATCATTTTTTTCTCCCATCAGTATCATTATTTTTGTCTCCCATCAGTATCATTAATTTTTTCTCCCATCAGTATCATTAAATTTTTTCTCCCATCAGTATCATTATTTTTTTTCTCGCATCAGTATCATTAATTTTTTTCTCCCATCAGTATCATTAACTTTTTTTCTCCCATCAGTATCATTAACTTTGTCTCCCATCAGTATCAGTAACTTTTTTTTTCCCATCAGTATCATTACATTTTTTTTCTCCCATCAGTATCATTCACTTTTTCTCCCATCAGTATCATTAACTTTTTGTCTCCCATCAGTATCATTAAATTTTTCTCCCATCAGTATCATTAACTTTTTCTCCCATCAGTATCATTAATTTTTTCTGCCATCAGTATCATTAATTTTTTTCTCCCATCAGTATCATTATTTTGTTCTCCCATCAGTATCATTAACTTTTTTTCTCCCATCAGTATTATTATTTTTTTTTCTCCCATCAGTATCATTAACTTTTTCTCCCATCAGTATCATTAATTTTTTTTCTCCCATCAGTATCATTACATTTTGTCTCCCATCAGTATCATTAAATTTTGTCTCCCATCAGTATCATTAACTTTTTTTTCTCCCATCAGTATCATTAACTTTTGTCTCACATCAGTATCATTAACTTTTGTCTCCCATCAGTATCATTAACTTTTTCTCCCATCAGTATCATTACATTTTGTCTCCCATCAGTATCATTACATTTTGTCTCCCATCAGTATCATTAAATTTTGTGTCCCATCAGTATCATTAACTTTTTTTTCTCCCATCAGTATCATTAACTTTTGTCTCCCATCAGTATCATTAACTTTTGTCTCCCATCAGTATCATTAACTTTTTCTCCCATCAGTATCATTACATTTTGTCTCCCATCAGTATCATTAACTTTTTCTCCCATCAGTATCATTACATTTTGTCTCCCATCAGTATCATTAACTTTTTCTCCCATCAGTATCATTAACTTTTGTCTCCCATCAGTATCATTAACTTTGTCTCCCATCAGTATCATTAACTTTTGTCTCCCATCAGTATCATTAACTTTTTGTCTCCCATCAGTATCATTAACTTTGTCTCCCATCAGTATCATTATTTTTTTTCTCCCATCAGTATCAGTAACTATTTTTCTCCCATCAGTATCATTAAATTTTGTCTCCCATCAGTATCATTAACTTTTTCTCCCATCAGTATCATTAACTTTGTCTCCCATCAGTATCATTAACTTTGTCTCCCATCAGTATCATTAACTTTTTTTCTCATCAGTATCATTAACTTTTTCTCCCATCAGTATCATTAACTTTTTCTCCCATCAGTATCATTAAATTTTTTTCTCCCATCAGTATCATTAATTTTTTTTCTCCCATCAGTATCATAAAAAAAAAAAATTCCCATCAGTATCATTAGCTTTTTTTTCCCATCAGTATTATTAACTTTTTCTCCCATCAGTATCATTAACTTTTTCTCCCATCAGTATCATTAGCTTTTTTCTCCCATCAGTATCAATAACTTTTTCTCCCATCAGTATCATTAACTTGTTGTCTCCCCCGCGGCGCCCTTCCTCCCCTGCAGAGTCTCCGTCAGATGATGTGGAGAGTTACGTGGCGTGGAGTCTGTGGGTGGAGATGCCCTTGCTCGACCAAGATGACGACGCTTGTGAAAGTCATCTGCCATGCCCCCTCACGCCCGGCAACCCCGTCAACTTCACCTACCCTCTCCACATTGAAAACTTCTGGATGAGGGTAAGGCTTGGTTTAGTGGCTGGTAGTAGTAGAGTAGTGGAAGGTGATCTGGCAGCATTATGATGTGGGAAATGAGTGGGGAAAAGAGGAAAAGCGTGGGGAATGAGTGGGAAAAGAGGAAAAGCGTGGAAATGAGTGGGGAAAAGAGGAAAAGCGTGGGAAAAGAGGAAAAGCGTGGAAATGAGTGGGAAAAGAGGAAAAGCGTGGAAATGAGTGGGAAAAGAGGAAAAGTGTGGGGAATGAGTGGGGAAAGAGGAAAAGAGTGGGGATCGAATGAGTGAGAAAGACTGGGAATGAGTGGGGAAACACGGAAATGAGTGGGAAAGAGAGGGATGAGTGGGAAAAGAGTGGGCGTGAGTGGGGAAGAACATAAGAAAATAAAGAGGCTGAATAAGAGGCATTGAAGAAGTAGAGGTAACGATATAGTTGGAAGCGTATCATTCGCCGTCTAACCTCATCAGATATGGGAAAATCTGATGTTAAACTGAAAGAAGAAGAAGAAGCTTGTTAGTAGTGGTGGTGGTAGTTGTAGTAGCTGTAGTTATGGTAATAGTTGTAGTAATCATGGTAATTAAGTAGTAGTGGTAATGATATCAGTATTAATAGCAGTGGTAGTAGTGGTAATGATATCAGTAGTAATAGCAGTGGTAGTAGTGGTAATGATATCAGTATTAATAGCAGTGGTAGTAGTGGTAATGATATCAGTAGTAATAGCAGTGGTAGTAGTGGTAATGATATCAGTATTAGTAGCAGTGGTAGTAGCGGTAATGGTATCACTATTAATAGCAATGGTAGTAGTGATAATTATATAAATAGCAGTGGTAGTAGTGCATGTGGTAACGATATCAATAGAAGTGGTAGTAGTAGTAGTGGCATTATTTTAGCACAAATATTTAATGTGTGTGTGTGTGTGTGGTTTGGCTAAAAAGTTGACCCATTGTATCTAGTTCAGTGGATCTACGCAAAGACTACCCCAACTACCAACACCCACCCCCTTCCCCCACCACCAACACCCACCCCCCACCACCAACACCCACCCCCCACCACCAACACCCACCACCAACACCCACCCCCTTCCCCCACCACCAACACCCACCCCTTCCCCCACCATCAACACCCACCCCCTTCCCCCACCACCAACACCCACCCCCTTCCCCCACCACCAACCACCCACCCCTTCCCCCACCACCAACACCCACCCCCTTCCCCCACCACCAACACCCACCCCCTTCCCCACCACCAACACCCACCCCCTTCCCCCACCACCAACACCCACCCCCTTCCCCCACCACCAACACCCACCCCCTTCCCCCACCACCAACACCCACTCCCTTCCCCCACCACCAACACCCACCCCCTTCCCCCACCACCAACAACTACCACAACAATAGAAGTGGTAGTAGTAGTAGTGGCATTATTTTAGCACAAATATTTAATGTGTGTGTGTGTGTGTGTGTTTATTTATGTAGTTGTAGTATACAGGGCCTGAGCTATAGGCTACTATATGGTCTTGGTTTCCTTGTTAATGTATTGATCAAAGTTCATATTTATTTATCGTTATTATTACTATTATTTTTATTATCATTATTTTGTTTCACAGAGGAAGTACCCCTTGGTGTGGAAGCTTCGCGACGAGGACACAGACAACACCATTCTCTGCTTCAAAGTCAAGACCTTCGTCACCTCATAGGAGCCTTGAGGAATGAATAAAGTCATCATCACTATTCACATTCATTACTCACGTCATTATCACACTTCATAGTTATTCACATATTGTAAGTATGGTAGGCCTACTTCACTAACTCATTATATCCATCCTGCTACGTAATATCTATGTAATTTTGTATTTTGTAGTGAATATTTAATTATCATTGTATTAAGCTTCGTCTCTTTACCTCACTCTAACTCATTATATCTTCATTATATCCATCCTGCTACCTACGTATAATTTCTGTAATTTTGCATTTTGTATTGATTTTCATTGTATTAATCTATTCTATAATCTCTCCTGTAATATTTAAGGTCTAGTTATTAAGCTTCATTAAAGATTACGTATAAGAAAATGGTGTGTTTTTGTGTGTGTGTGTTGTAATTCGCCTTTGTGTTTCGGCTAAAAAGTTGACCCGCCTGTATCTAGTTCAGTGGATCTACGGAAAGACTTCCCCCACCACCAACACCCACCCCCTTCCCCCACCACCAACACCCACCCCCTTCCCCCACCACCAACACCCACCCCCTTCCCCCCACCACCACAACACCCACCCCCTTCCCCACCACAACACCCACCCCCTTCCCCCACCACCAACACCCACCCCCTTCCCCCACCACCAACACCCACCCCTTCCCCCACCACCAACACCACCCCCCCCACCCACCCCACCCCCTTCCCCCACCACCAACACCCACCCCCTTCCCCCACCACCAACACCCACCCCCTTCCCCCACCACCAACACCCACCCCCTTCCCCCACCACCAACACCCACCCCCTTCCCCCACCACCAACACCCACCCCCTTCCCCCACCACCAACACCCACCCCTCCCCCACCACCAACACCCACCCCCTTCCCCACACCAACACCACCCCTCCCACCACCAACACCCACCCCCTTCCCCCACCACCAACACCCACCCCCTTCCCCACCACCAACACCCACCCCCTTCCCCACACCAACCCACCCCCTATTAAAGTTTACGCCATTTTAACTTTCTCCTCTACTTCATCCAGCTATCAGACATGCTCCGTTGTGTCAAGGGCGCGTTACTTCAGTGGTTTGTTATATATTAAGGATTTTCATTTAGTCTGAGGTATTAGGGCGAGGGATTAGCTTTTTTTTTTTTTTTGTTTTTGTTGTTGTTGTTGTTGTTGTTGTTGTTGTTGCATGGGTGTATTATGTCCTATATATATTTTTGTATTAATGCCGTACGTGAATTTCTCTTCTATGTATTGTGTTTGATTGATCTATTGACTCATTTTGTCAGTTTGTATGTTCATTTATATATAATTTTATTGGTGTGGTTGTGTGGCGGAAGTGAGGGGATTGCGCCAGGCGACAAGAGGTTACCTGTGGCCTATATTTATAGTGTTGCGTGGCTACCTAGTAATATCTCTAACACATTAAGCTACAGACACATAATGGTATTGTAACGCGCCAAAGCATTGTTTATATCGTAATGCAAGCAAACAGGCGGAGACAAGTAGCAGAGTGGGAGGCGGTAGCGGAGTGGTTAGCGTCTCCGTGACTGGCGTTCTCGGTGACCCGAGTTCGAGCCCCGACGAAAACCAAAACCTTTCTGAACTGTCGAGTGGGCGAAGAACACCCACATGCCCTGCCCTGGTGTCCATCAACTCTACCTTCGAATTGCGAGTGCATCGGAGGACACAGGGGGGCGGCATGAGCCTCTAATCACAGGCGTCACTATAAGAATCCTGCCTGCGCCACCACGGGCGAGGACCACCATCATACCTCAAGTGACCTCCAAGGCCTCTCACAGGAGATGAAAGCTTATCCCTAGCCTACCATCCCACCCCTGGGTCATCACTGCCTACAGGCGCTATAGGCACAAATGTAAAAAACAAAACAAAAAAATATATATATATATTATAGGTGATGCGTCAGCCAAAATTATGAAAATATATCTCTACCTAGTTTGCGGCGGCGTTTGCTAATAGTGAAGAAACTATGTTAAGAAAATCGATAAAATGAAAAGGCTAGGATAGTGGTTATATATTTCTGAGGGATAAAAGGAAGACAGAGATAATTCCCTAATCCCTCAACATAACGGGACTTCCCCCTCGCCCCTCCCGCCCCGCCCCCCCCCCCGCCCGCCCCGCCCCGCCCCGCCCCGCCCCGCCCCTCCTCGCCCCGCCCCGCCCCTCCCCGCCCTGTCAAATGTTTGTTTACATTTGTCACGCACAGGTGGCGGAGCGGCGGGCGGGCGACCTACCGTGCGTGTGGGGGTCATTTGTGTGGCTGTGCGCCTCCCCTGCCGTGGCTAAGGCATCGAGGGACTACCTATGCCTTGAGGGAGTGAAGGGGGACAGTCAGGACGCGGCATGAGGCACGGGAGACTGTGGTAAGGGGGTAAAATGGTGATGTGTTGGGGGTGTTTTAGTGAAGGAGGCGATGCAGGGGAGACAGGGATGCGAGACTGGTGTGTGTGTGTGTGTGTGTGGGTGGGTGGGTGTTGTCTTTTATGTGTTATTCAGGATATTTTCTACTTGTGGTGCGTGTTTATTTATAGGTAACAGCCTGAGGTATACTAGCATGGTCTGTCTCCGTATCTATGTTATAAGTTATTTTCATTCAATCGATGCTCACTTTATGCCGCTATCACCTCTACTCTAGTCCATTCCAGGCCTCTATATCGATATCTCTGTGTTGTCCTTGTAATGTGTGTGAAATGCTGAAATTAATAGAGGGTTGGGTAAAGTGTATATATTATAGCATTAGTCTACCGTAGATAACACTATAGTCGCCAGTCACTCGCCACTGCACTAATGTCGGCCTTAACAATATATTACGAATTTTAGCATCACTACAGACTTTTATGTGCCACTGAAGACATGTAGTGTGATGTACATAATATATACTACTGTGTATCATCTTCAGTGGCACATAAAAGTCTGTAGTGATGCTAAAATTCGTAATATATTGTTAAGGCCGACATTAGTGCAGTGGCGAGTGACTGGCGACTATAGTGTTATCTATGGTAGGAAGATTAGTACTGGTTCAATGTTCGGCATCAAGTTATTCATCCAGCAGTGGTGTCTCGTAATGTCTACAGGTGCGTCAATTTGTCTGTTTAAGCAATATTTAGGTGTAAAAAAGGTGTTATTTTGGTTCCCTGCATCCATGAAATAATCCTTAACTGTCTTATGGAGTAGATCTTTTGACCCCTTCACGCCCAGATCTTTCCTTGGCTATAAAAAATCCTGTGTTTGTCAGCCATAAAATTACAAAAAGTGACTGAATATACCAGATTAGTTAGTGGACAAGGATACTAAGCAGGTAATGTCTATTAAATATTGCTTAAGTTTATTAAAATTGTTTATTGGTGGTTACATTACAATGCAAATTACGTTCTGGGCCTCAAGGGGTTAAATTGGTGGTAGTTAGTGGTAATGTGGTTAAATTGTAGTGGTGTGGCAGTGGTAGTTATAGTGGTGGTAGTGGTGTGGCAGTGGTGGTAGTGGTGTGGCAGTGGTGGTAGTGGTAGTTAGAGTGGTGGTAGTGGTGTGGCAGTGGTAGTTAGAGTGGTGGTAGGGGTGTGGCAGTGGTAGTTAGAGGGGTTGTAGGGGTGTGGCAGTGGTAGTTAGAGGGGTGGTAGTGGTGTGGCAGTGGTAGTTAGAGTGGTGGTAGGGGTGTGGAGTACATAATTATATACATCTCTCTCTCTCTCTCTCTCTCTCTCTCTCTCTCTCTCTCTCTTAACTGCATCTATGAAATAATGAATCCTGAACTGTCTTATTGAGTAGATCTTTTAAAGGTGAGTATTCTGAGTCATTGAACTTGGCCGGCCTAGGTGAATCAACTATGATATTGATTTTTTTTCTGTTTAAAAATCTACTGTAGTACAAAGTTTGTGTTGTGTATGGATGCTTAGTACC
Organism: Chionoecetes opilio; assembly: GCA_016584305.1. Classification (NCBI taxonomy): domain Eukaryota; kingdom Metazoa; phylum Arthropoda; class Malacostraca; order Decapoda; family Majidae; genus Chionoecetes; species Chionoecetes opilio. Next base: position 250,970 of record JACEEZ010003674.1, on the reverse strand, counting down.
CTACAGTCCCTTTGTGTCTGGCTGATGTCTGTATCCATGCTGGGCTGATGTAGCAGTGCTTGAACATTAACTTATCGGTTATCATGTTGAATCTAAATTTTAATAGTATGTGTAGTTGAGAGGGTAGCCAGTCAGAACGTCCACGGGTCAAAACGTCCATGGTTCAGAATGACCATAACGTCCACGTGTCATAATGTCCACAGGGTTAGGTTAGGTTAGGTTAGTTTAGTTTAGGTTAGTTTAGGTTAGTTTAGGTTAGGTTAGGCTAGGTTAGGTTAGGTTAGGTTAGGTTAGGTTAGGTTAGGTTAGGTTAGTTTAGGTTAGGTTAGGTTAGGTTAGGTTAGGTTAGGTTAGGTTAGGTTAGGTTAGTTTAGTTTAGTTTAGTTTAGTTTAGGTTAGGTTAGGTTAGGTTAGAAGGATATGAATGGACGTTCTGACCGGCAACCGTTGAGAGAGAGGAAATGAAGAAAATAAATATAACATGCCTTGTGAAAATGAATAATATGTTCCGAATGATATTTATTATTATAACTATTATTACCGTACAATAGTGCAGTGTGCCATTACCAATACGTCCTACCATTTCTCATTTCAGGCTTCAATATACAAAGGGAGCAACAATGTAGACAATCCCTGCAGAGGAAACCCACCTGAGTATGTAGGAGGGTTATGGAAGGCTGTGAGGATGAGCCAAGTGATGACAGTGGTGGGCCAGACACAGCCTTGGCCAGACACCATGAGGAGAGTGAGGAGGAGTTTGTGGCGGGGAGAAGATTTGCAGCATCGTCGCAAAGGAATGCAATGTGCAGCTGGTCTAGTAGAAGTGGAGAGACTGAATTTGATGGAGAAGAAACATCCTTCGACAGCCATACTGTAGCATCACAAGGAAGTCTAGCAAGCAGCAGGTGTCTTAGAAGAGAGAAAACCATGAGTTCTTATAGAGCACCAAGGGGGTATCAGGGTCACCGTGAGGAGGAGTGTGAGGTGGACGGCAGCTCTGAAGGGGAGGAGAGTCACAGGTGGCGCGGGGTGTCCAGTGAGGAGGGAGGTACGGAGGATGAGGCGGCAGATCAGACGGTGATTGAGACGAGCTGTGATGAGGCAAGCTTCAACACCTCGATCTGCTCCTACAAAGACACCGGCAGCTCCTCGGAACTCTCCGTGGACCCCGTGGTGTGGAAGAAGTTCAAGTTTCTCTCATCTATTTTAAAGGTTTGTACATGATTGCTGTTTAACCCCTTGAGGCCCAGAACGTAATTTTCCATTGTAATTTGGGTACCATTAGACGATTTTTAGTGACTATAAGCAATATTTTAAAGATATGACCTGTTTAGTATCCTTGACCACTAGTTAATTTGGTATATTCAGTCACTTTTCGTAATTTTATGGCTCGACAACAGACAATTTTATATAGCAAAGGAAAGATCTGGGCGTGAAGGGGTTACACTTAACCTGAGGGACTGTATAGATAGTTTGACTGGATATATAGATAGGGACTGGATATATAGATAGGGACTGCATATATAGATAGGGACTGGATATATAGATAGTTTGACTGGACTATATAGATAGGTCGGACAATAACTTGTTTGATGTTCACGAGCCTATGCTGATGCTGTGGAAAAAAATAATCTCTTGTTACCCATGAAAGACTCTTGCATATGACAGTCTCCATATGGAAGTAGGAAGGAAGGATTCGTATAACACCTACACACACACACACTCACTCTGACTCACCCACTTACTCATCCATGGTCAGGAAAACACATAACTCTCTCACTCTTTCACTCACCCACCTACTCATCCATGGTCAGGAAACCCAACACAACCTGCGTGCCATGGATGACCTCATACTAGAGCAGCGCAGGGTTCAGGGTCAGCCTACAGCCCTGCCCCAGCCCCCCCACAGCCTCCACCAGGTGTGTTCCTCATCTGCACCACTCTCAGTACATTTTGGCACATTCACCTATTTTGGCATTAAATCAATCAATCTCAGTAAATTTATCTGTCTCGTTTTTTTTTTTTTTTTTTTTTTAATTTTGATTATTATTATTATTATTATTATTTTTTTTTTTTTTCTCCGGGTATTTTCTTTATAGCTCTGCCTTCTAACTTTTTTTTAATACATTTATCTGTCATTTTTTAAATTTTTATTTTTTTATTTTTTTATTATTAATATTATTATTATTATTATTATTATTTTTTTTTTTTTTTTTATCCGGGTATTTTCTTTATATTCTACCTTCTAACTTTTTTTAAACTTATTTTTGTATCCACTTATTTTTCTTTCGACTCTCTCTTGCTTAAGTGTGACAGGAAACGCCATCACTTGTATATATTATTTGTGAAGTGAAGTTTTAGGTTCGTGGTATATTTTTAGGTCCTAAGCTCAGTTAGTATCTTGGTGATAGGCTTGTGTATTTACCTAGTGGGTTTGAAAGGTTTGCAAAATTGATTATACTCCAGCTTAGATAACAGGTCAATGGTAAATACACATGCATATCACCAAGAAACTATTTGAGGAAGAGGTGTATGTGTGTGTGTGTGTGTGTGTGTGTGTTGTGTGTGTGTGTGTGACAATAGTTAGGAAGTAGTGCTAGTAATGTGCCTATCATAGTAATCAGCAGCTCTTTGGTGATATGCTTGTGTGTGTGTGTGTGTGTGTGTGATAATAGTTAACAAGTAGTGCTAGTAATGTGTCTATCATAGTAATCAGCAGTTCTTTGGGTGATATGCTTGTGTGTGTGTGTGTGTGTGTGTGTGTGTGACATAGTCAGAAGTAGTGCTAGTAATGTGCCTATCATAGTAATCAGCAGTCTTTGGGGATATGCTTGTGTGTGTGGTGTGTGGTGTGACATAGTAGAAGTATGCTAGTAATGTGCTATCATAGTAATCAGCAGTTCTTTGGTGATATGCTTGTGTGTGTGTGTGTGTGTGTGTGTGTGTGTGTGTGACAATAGTTAAGAAGTAGTGCTAGTAATGTGCCTCATAGTAATGAGTAGTTTTCTTGGTAACTCCTAGTGGTGCTTACTGTTTACATTGGCGTGGGACAGTAGCTTCAGTGCCTCGGCTGTTTATTTGGGTGTCACACACTCATTTCCTGAAGCTTCTCGGCGCCGCATACCCTGGAAATCCCCTTCAGGAAATGTCGGTTGTCAAAAAACCTACAGTGTGAAAATAGTAACACAGTAAAACCTCTCGTATTCGGACACTTATTATTCGGACTTTGACAGTATTCGGACCTCCTCCTTTTTTTTTGGGGGGGGGGTCGAAATTTCCTAGCTATATATATACACCTAGAATTATTATTATTATAAAAAAAAAAATCTTTTTTTCTAGAGGTTCAAATTTCCTACCTAGATTTTTTTTTTTTATTTTATTATTATTTTTTTTTAATTTTTTTTTTTTTTTTTTTTTTTTTTTTTTTTTTTTTTTTATATATATAGGGGTCGAAATTTCCTTCCTATTTGGCCCAATTAGTCCAAATATGAGAGGTTTTACAGTACATCCTTTTTCTGATTCTGATAACATGCATCTCTTTGGATATATCATTGTGAGATCATTTCAATTGTATCATAAAAAAATCTCAGTAAAATTTTTTTCTGTCATGGAGGTTTAGGAGAAGCATCATTTTTTGAGCACCAAATCTACAGCCTCTCTAGAAGCATCATTGTGGCGGTATAGTATTCCTTGCTTCATAGTTAGTGGAGTGGTAAATAACACACACACACACACACACACACACATGATTAACTTCCTGATTTAGAGGAAAGAGGAAAGCCATACATAGAGAGAGAGAGAGACAGACAGACAGACAGACAGACAGACAGACAGACAGACAGAGACACGAGAGAAAGACAGACAGACAGGACAGGGGAGAAGTGAAAATGAAGCAGAAGGGATGAGAGAGATGCCCAGAAATGATTTTGAGAGAGAGAGAGAGAGACAGACAGACAGACAGACAGAGAGACAGAGACACAAGAGAAAAACAGACAGACAGAGAGAAGTGAAATGAAATGAAAGGCAGAAGGGATTGAGAGAGATGACAGAAATTGATTTTGAGAGAGAGAGACAGAGACAGACAGACAGACAGACAGAGAGACAGAGACACAAGAGAAAAACAGACAGACAGAGAGAAGTGAAATGAAATGAAAGGCAGAAGGGTTTGGGGAGAGATGACGGGAAATTGATTTGAGGAGAGAGACAGAGACAGACAGACAGACAGACAGACAGAGACACAGACAGACAGAGACACAAGAGAAAAACAGACAGACAGAGAGAAGTGAAATGAAAGGCAGAAGGGATTGAGAGAGATGACAGAAATTGATTTTGAGAGAGAGAGCGAGTTTGTACACAAGAGAATGAAACGAACCAAACAAAACACACCCACACCCACACACACACCCACACCCACACCCACCCACACACCCACACACACACCCACACCCACCCACACACCCACACACACACCCCTGCTTACTAACCTGTGTACCATGTGGTGTGTGGTGTGGGCAGGGGCTTGGTGACGGGGAACCCAAGACAGATGAGGCCAAGCTAGAGGAGATACTGAGTCTGCTTCACCACCTCACCCACACCCTCTCCTCCTACGAGCAGCATCCCCTCCTGGTGAGTATGCTGCCCCCTCCTGACCCCTGACTCAACCCCCTCCCCCTACATGGATTGACCCCCCCCCCTAGAGAGAGAGAGAGTCACAGGGAGAGGGGGAAAAAAGATAGAAAATGCTTGACAATATATCTTCAGAAACCCTCCACGACCTCAATACCAATGCATTTTCTCTCTCTCTTTCTCCTCTCTCCCCTCTCTCTCTCTCCCCCTCTCTTCTCTCTCTCTCTCTCTCTCTCTTTTCTCTCTCTCTCTCTCTCTCTCTCTCTCTTCTCTCTTTCCCTCTCTCTCTCTCTCTCTCTCTCTCTCTCTCTCTCTCTCTCTCTCTTCTTCTCTCTCTTTCTCCTCTCTTTTCTCTCTCCCCTCCTCTCTCTCTCCTCTCTCTCTTCTCTCTTCTCTCTCTCTGAATCTCACCCTATTTTCAATTACTTTTGATGTATTTTCAGCAGTGTCAAGATTTTTATGGGGGAGTAATATCTAAGTCTATTTTTGTTATTATGGTCAAAATGCATTTAAGGAAAGCCACGCCCCCTGCCTCCCCTTCTATTCTACGGGGCAGCTGATTGGTGCATTCCTCGTATCATCACTACCAATCACAATATCTTCACTACTTACAGCGGCGTGACCACTGCACAGAGCAATCTTCACTACAGAGGGGGACAAAATCAAAAATCCCTCTGTAGTGAAGAAGTGCTCTGTCCAGTGGTCACGCCGCCCGTTAAGTAGTGAAGATATTGGATTGGGAGTGATGATACGAGGAGTGCACCAATCAGCTGCCCCCTAGAATAGAAGGGCAGGCAGGGGGCGTGGGCTTCCTTACTGCATTTTGCCCATAATAAAAAAAAATAGGCTATAGTTGTGTTATTTACCCATCGCTCCATTTTCTAGTTCAGTCTACCAACCTTTTTTACATATATCAAAGTGGCTCATTATCATCATTATCATTAATCACATATTGCATAGACGCTTATATATAAAATGTAGGGGTCACCTTCTTATTCTTTTACAGCATAGTCTAGTGTTTATTAGTAATAGAAACTGTACATATTTCTTAGACACATATTTACTAGAAAAACCTTACCTCTTGTACGCAAAAGGGCAAAGTGTTTTTTAGTAATAGGAAACTGGGACATATTTCTTAGACACATATTTACTAGGAAGCCTTACCTCTTGGTACAGCATAGTCTAGGGGTTTATAGTAATAGAAGGTACATATTGCTTAGACACATATTTTCTAGAAAACCTTACCTCTGTTTCAGCATAGTCTAGTGTTTTATATAATAGAAGGTACATATTTCTTAGACACATATTTACGAAAAAACCCTTTCCTCTTGTACAGCATAGTCTAGTGTTTATAGTAATAGAAAGGTACATATTGCTTGACAACATATTTACTAGAAGCCTTACCCCTTGTACAGCATAGTCTAGTGTTTATAGTAATAGAAACAGTACTATTGCTTAGACACATTATTTACTAGAAAAATCTTACAAATCTTGTACAGCATAGTCTAGTGTTTATAGTAATAGAAAAGTACATATTGCTTAGACACTATTACTAGAAAGTCTTACCTCTTGTACAGCATGTCTAGTTGTTTATAGTAATAGAAGGTACATATGCTTTGACACATATTTACTAGAAAAAACCCTTTCCTCTTGTACAGCCATAGTCTAGTGTTTAAGTAATAGAAGGTTACATATGCTTAGAAACATATTTACAAAGCCTTACATCTTGTACAGCATAGTCTAGTGGGTTTATGTAATAGGAAAAATGAAAATATTGCTTCGAAAACATATTTACAGAAAGTCTTTCCTCTTGTACAGCATAGTCAGTGTTTATAGTAATAGAAACTGTACATATTGCTTAGACACATATTTACTAGAAAACCTTACCTCTTTTACAGGGATAGTCTAGGTTTATAGTAATAGAAAAACTGTACATATTGCTTAGACACATATTTACTAGGAAACCTTACCTCTTTTACAGCATAGGGCAAGTGTTTATAGTAAAGAAACTGTACATATTGCTTAGACACATATTTACTAGAAAGTCTTACCTCTTGACAGCATAGTCTAGTGTTATAGGGAATAGAAACCTGTACATATATTCTAGACACATATTTACTAGAAAGCTTTCCTCTTGTACAGATAGTCAAGTGTTATGTAAAGAAACTTACTATTGCTTAGACACATTTTTAAATAAAAAGTCTTACCTTTTACAGCATAGCTATGTTTATAGTAATAGAAACAGTCTTTTGTTTAGAACATTTTACTAAAAGCTTACCTTTTTTTGTACGCATAGTCGGGGTTTTTTATAGTAATAAAAGGGTCATATTGCTTAGACAAAATTTTCTAGAAAACCTTACCCTCTTGTACAGCATAGTCTAGTGTTTATAGTAATAGAAGGTACATATTGCTTAGACACATATTTACTAGAAGCCTTACATCTTGTACAGCATAGTCTAGTGTTTATAGTAATAGAAACTGTACATATTGCTTCGACACATATTTACTAGAAAGTCTTACCTCTTGTACAGCATAGTCTAGTGTTTATAGTAATAGAAACTGTACATATTGCTTAGACACATATTTACTAGAAACCTTACCTCTTGTACAGCATAGTCTAGTGTTTATAGTAATAGAAACTGTACATATTGCTTAGACACATATTTACTAGGAAGCCTTACCTCTTGTACAGCATAGTCTAGTGTTTATAGTAATAGAAACTGTACATATTGCTTAGACACATATTTACTAGAAAGTCTTACCTCTTGTACAGCATATCAAGTGTTTAAAAGTAATAGAAACTGAATATTGCTTAGACACATATTTACTAGAAAGTCTTACCTCTTTTTACAGCATAGTCTAGTGTTTATAAATAGAAGGTACATATTGCTTAGACACAATTTACTAGAAAGTCTTACCTCTTGTACAGCATAGTCTAGTGTTTATAGTAATAGAAGGTACATATTGCTTAGACACATATTTACTAGAAAGTCTTACCTCTTGTACAGCATAGTCTAGTGTTTATAGTAATAGAAGGTACATATTGCTTAGACACATATTTACTAGAAAGCCTTACCTCTTGTACAGCATAGTCTAGTGTTTATAGTAATAGAAACTGTACATATTGCTTAGACACATATTTACTAGAAAGTCTTACCTCTTGTACAGCATAGTCTAGTGTTTATAGTAATAGAAACTGTACATATTGCTTAGACACATATTTACTAGAAAGCCTTACCTCTTGTACAGCATAGTCTAGTGTTTATAGTAATAGAAGGTACATATTGCTTAGACACATATTTACTAGAAAACCTTACCTCTTGTACAGTATAGTCTAGTGTTTATAGTAAAAGTTATATTCATGTTCCTGTCTCTTCCCTCACTGTTTCACTCTTTCTCTCTAACACTCCCCTTTTTTATGCTTTGCCAAGTGCCATATGACCTCTGATGTCTGGCATATTTCCCCTTTCTTGGCATTACAATCAATCATGAAACAAAGTGATGATTACTTCTTATTCTTGTACAGTATAGATAACCCCTTGAGACCCAGAGCGTAATTTCCATTGTAATTTGACCCCCATTAGATGATTTTTAATGAATATAAGCCATGTATTTATAGATATGACCTGTTTAGTAGCCGTATCCTCTCGCAAATTAAGTTACTTCTCGTAATTTTATGGCTAACAACAGACGGTTTTATGTAGCAAAGGAAAGATCTGGGCGTGAAGGGGTTAAGAGTATTTAATAACCGTTGTATTCATGAAGCAATGTGGTGATTACTCTAAGTTAGTTTGTTTACCTTCCACCTATTTATCTCCAATCGTCTTCAGTTTATTTATATCTGCCACTTTTGTATCATTATCCAGACTCCATTTGTACAGGAACTCCCATGTGTAGGTCTCACGGCCTCTTGTAGCTTCCTTGTGTTCTTATGTCTCCCAGCCTCTTGTAGCTTTCTTATGTTCTTATGTCTCCCAGCCTCTTGTAGCTTCCTTATGTTCTTATGTCTCCCAGCCTCTTGTAGCTTTCTTATGTTCTTATGTCTCCCAGCCTCTTGTAGCTTCCTTATGTCCTTATGTTCTTATGTCTCCCAGCCTCTTGTAGCTTCCTTATGTTCTTATGTCTCCCAGCCTCTTGTAGCTTCCTTATGTTCTTATGTCTCCCAGCCTCTTGTAGCTTCCTTATGTTCTTATGTCTCCCAGCCTCTTGTAGCTTCCTTATGTTCTTATGTCTCCCAGCCTCTTGTAGCTTCCTTATGTTCTTCCCATCAGGCCTCAGCACCTCATCTACAAGTGGGTGGCTCATCACTACACCCTGAGGCAGCAGTGAACCAGCAGGCGTTGGCTTCCCTCTGGACAAATGGCAATATTAGGAACACCACTATTGCCCTGCATGATCCCTCACCCCATGACACCACAGCACCCATACCCAGGCACCCATACCCCCATGTCCCTCCCTTACACCCACCCACCTACCCACCCAGCCCTGATAGAAGCGCCAAAATATGTGAGAGTCCTGAGGGGAAGAACGTCACCTTCACCACCTCACTAAGCCACAGTACAAGGTCATGCATCAAGGAAGGAGGGACGTGCAGTAACGGCTTCACACAGACTCTCCACACCGGCCCCGACGCCACTCCCTCCGACGCCAGGTTGTTACAGGACTCTCCTGGGAATGTCTACTCCCGTACCTCTCCTCACTACCCACCAGAAAGGAGTGTAGATCATGTGTCTAGCTCAATGCCATCTGAGGTTACAAGGGGGCATAAAAAAGATACTATTAACCAAACTGACCCCTTCCTCCTCATGCCAAGGGTGAGAGAGGAGCATGCTTCTCCCCACAATGCATTCAGTTGCCAAAGCGTTCAGCCAGAGAGCCTTCAAGGTCAAGAGGTCCTTCACCACCCACTCATGAAGGAGACCAGATCCCTGAGGAAGGAGATAGATGACATCATGACAAGGAAGCTGGCTCTGGACTCACGGCTGCAGTCCCTCATAGCACACCGGGCCATGCAGAGGGAACTAGATGAGGCACACATGGATGCTGAGCCCAGGAGAAGACTCATACTAACCAAGAGCAAGAGTCTGGAGGACGGCGAGCTGCGGCGGTCCAAGTCAAAACACCGGAAGTATAAAGCACGGAGCAAGAGTTGTGAGGAGGAGAGCCACGCCAAGAGGAAGACCGGCCCTAAGGAGACCTACCTCAGCATGATAGATGAAAACCAGGACGAGTTTCCCAGCCTCAGCATGGAGAGCCTGAACAACGAGGTCCACATCACGGCGCTACTCACAGACGAGGCCGATATTCCCGGCCTCGGGGACAGCGGCCTCAGTAGCGAAATCAATTCCATCAACGCCACAATCCAGGAACTTGTCCGGGAAAACCAGCAGCTGCATAAGTTTCTTCAGGGCATGACCAGTGAATCTATATTAAAAGTTGATCAGGAAAAACTTGCACTAGAGGCGAGACTTCAGTCCCTGGATAAAGAAAATCAGTCTCTTTTGACCACTCTGGATGAAGACCAAGATTCAGGACGGGGAAGAACAAAGGCTTCCAAGGGTGTTAAGTTTTGTGTGCATGAAGAGAGTGAGGAGGAAGAGGCAAGCAACAAGGAGACCAAAGACACGAGAAGGAGCAGATCAAAGGAGACCGATGACCTTGATGAAGCCTACGAAGTGCAAACAGACTCTTCAAAAACAGAGGACGCTGTACACAAGAATATAGAGACTAATGATACACCTTTGAGCTCTGTTAGTGAACCTGTGGAGAAAACATCACCGTTATCATCCCGGGCAGACACCACCTCCTTAACCAGACAGAACCAGGAGTTGGTTAATAGAAATGAGGCAGAAAGATACCCAGGGAAGGAAGACTCACAGAAGACAAGAAAAACCCAGAGTATAGATGAAGAAATAAGTGTTACCTCTGTGGGTGAGAGCGTGACAGACACCACCACTAGTATGAAGGAAGTAGAGAAGCTTAAACAGAAGATTAAGAAGCTAACTAATGAAAGAGAGGTTCTGGAGTTTAAGCTGAGTAAGGAAGCTTCGGAGAGGGACTATGAAAGCACACGCCTGGAAGCTCGGATACAAATACTGAATGGTCACAATCAAACTCTGACTCAGAAGCTTCAGAACAGTGACCAAACGAACACTAGAAAGGCCGAGACGAGTTGTCAGACAGATACTCCTGACTCAAAATACATGACTGTAAATGATGGAGAGAGGGAGAGAGAACCTGACCACAGCATCATGAGCCACAGCAAGACTAACACAGCATCAGGAAAGGGTAAAACAATCACAGCACCACAGCATGCCAGCCCTAATAAACAGCAAATCACTGCCAGCAAACCATCAACCACCCAAAACAATAACATTCCCCTGTCCTCCATCACAGTCAAAAGAGCCGAGGAATGCAAACAAGTATCTACCACTGCAAACAAACCATCAGCCACCCCAAACAATAACATTCCCCTGTCCTCCATCACAGTCAAAAGATCCGAGGAATATGATAAAATTACTGGAAGGTCTATGTATCCAACAGCCATGGAGGAATGTCTTACTCGTCATCACATTAAGGATCTTCCGCTGAGTATGTTAGGTTCTGATGAGAATATTAGCACAGATGATGATAAGATAAGCCAGATCAGGACTCCCAGGGAAGACCTACAGCCTAGTCAGCAGTCAGAGGGTCCTGTAGGTGCGGGAGAACTGTACGCTGCTTCAGGTGATGTTCGTCCTACCCATGAGGCGTCAGGGAGGAGGGGAAGTGGGACAAGTGGTACGGTCTCTATAGAGGAAGATGTCTCTATCCACAACAAACATGCCCACATACAGCAACTAGAGGCATTAGTGACCCAAAATAAAGTGATTGCCAATAACCTGAGCGAGCTGAAGTTGTTGTCCAAGGCATCAGAAAGTAATAGGGAGTCTGCTTTTATTAAGATCATGGAGGAGAACGTTAGGGTGATGCAGAGTATAGGGGGGAAGCTTGCCTCTGCCGCCCTGCCCGCCCTGCCCCCCGCCGCCGCAGAGCCCGACGCCAGAGTAACACGGCTGTCCACGGAAAACCAGGACCTCAAGACAACCTTACAACACCAACAGAAGAGAATAGAAGTACTGATCAACCAAAACAGTTCCCTTGAGAAGAAGTTACATGTGGCACAGAGGAGGAGTAAAGAGGGCGACGAGGACACAGAGAACTTATCAGGCAGCGATGTTTCACAGATCCCAGAAGATGAAACACTAAGCACAAGGGAAAGTAAAGCGAAGAATAGCAAGAGAGTCCCCAGGGAAGTCTCAAGTGATGCATCAATAGATCGTTTATGTAATGGGCAGACAAGCAAGAAAGTCCCCTGGGAAGCTTTAAGTGATATATCAATGGACCGTTTATCTAATGGGAAGCAAAGGGAGGCTATGGAGACCTCAAGAGTGTCAGTAAGCGAGAGAAGGCAATCCTCGAAGCCACTAGGTCACCCGTCACCCCCAGTACCTGCAGATCTATCAAGGGAAACTGTATCACCAGACCCAGCAGGAATTAAGAGTCACCAGCAGGACGGTTCTCTGCTTAATGGGAGCAGTGAGTCCAGCAGGAGAGGCTCACCTGACGTGAAGAGTGATGCAGCCAGGGAGAGGAGGAAGCGAGGCAGTGGTGTGTTGGACCCAGACACACAGAGGCTTCTTGACGCGGCGCTCAGGAAGGAGAAGGACAACAGGACGCACCTTCTACAAGAGGCAGGTGGGTGCCTCTTCCATTGTATGCCTCAGAATCCTATGCCATCAAAGCCCATGGTTACATCAGCATTACTTTGTGCTTGGCAGGAAAAGTTCTTACGGCTAGTATGTAATCGATAGAACAAGAAGTAACGGATTCAAGCTGGAAAAGCGTAGATATAAAAAAGAAATAGGGAAAAACTGGTTCACAAATAGGGTGGTGAATGATTGGAATGGACTCAGTAGACAGGTAGTTAGTGCGGAGTCATTAGGGAGCTTTAAAAGGAGGCTAGACAATTTCCTGGATGGGGATGACAGGTGGATGTAGGTAGTGTTAGGTGACAGGAACTACCACGTGTAGGTCTCACGGCTTCTTGTAGCTTCCTTATTTTCTTATGTTCTTATGTTCTTGTGCCATATTATCTCTGATGTCTGGCACACCCCTTTTTTTTGGCATTAAATGAATCAATCTTATGTTCTTATTGTCCAGAGAGAGAGAAAGAGAAGAGTTATATGCCCTCAAAACACAGAGTTATATCAGCATTACTTTGTGCTTGTCCAGAGAGGGAGAAGGAGGCGCTGCAGGACCGCCTTGTGACGCTGGTGCGGGAGAACGACTGTCTGGCGGCAAGGCTGGAGGAGGTGGTGAGTGTCTCGAGGAACCTGAGCGGCCACATGCACTCCGTCAAGGACCAGCTGCTGAAGGTGGAGGCGGAGAAGGACCACCTGCATAAGAAAGTCAAGTGGGTGCTGCCTCGGTCACTCCTGGTCTCATATTCCACCTGTTATTTATTCCTGTTTCCCTTCTTCTTCTTCTTCTTCTTCTTCTTCTTCTTCTGCTACTTTTTTTTTTTTTCTTTTTTTTTTACCATGACAAAGGACTGGCCAAGGATAAAAAAAAAAAGGCCTGTTTAATTGCCAGTCCCTATAAAGAAGGCCGTATGAGAATATCAAAAGGTGGAACTCGTGGGCCAATTTAGTTCGGCCCACATCTCTTATAGTTCCATCACTTGCTCTTGTGTTTTTATCTCCCTCGTCATTTCCCTTATTCACTTTTCCTATATACCCTTACAGCTCCTTATATATGTCTCCTCTGACTACAAATATGATAGGCTTTTAATTTTGCATCTGAAAGTATCTCATAGAATAATACTGAAATGCCTCTGACTACAAATAGCTCCTCATATATGTCTCCTGTGACTACAAACAGCTCCTCATATATGTCTCCTCTGCCTACAAATAGGATAGCCTTCTTTTTTGCATCTGAAAGTATCTCAGGGAATAATACGGAATTGCTCAAAGTAACTCAGAAAATAGCAATGCGATGTGTGTGTGTGTCTCCGATGGTTTGTCCTCTTATATATCTCCTCTTTTTGTCCCCTCTGACGTCATATATATCTTTCTTGTTGCATCTTTGAAAGTATCTCGAATAATACTAAATGGCGCAAAGTAACTCAGAGAATAATGGTGGTGGTTTGTGTGGGGTCAGGTCTTTGGAGGACGGGTGCGAGGACAGCTCCCTCAGCCTGCCAGACTCCATCGGCAGCTCCCACCTCACCCAGCGGCTCAAGGAAAGGGTCCATAGCCTGCAGGTGTGTGGCTGGTGTCTGGGTGTTATTATTTTAATTTTATTGTATGTTATTCTCATGTTACTCTCACGTGTTTTTATTATTGAATGTTATTATTTTTATCTTATCGTAGGGGAGAGCGGGGCAGGTTGCATTGAGGGCAGGTTGCATCATTGCCTCTAACTCGCATGTTATCACACGTACATCGTCTTAATACTACTACTACTACTACTACTACTACTACTACTACTACTACTACTACTACTACTACTACTACTACTACTACTACTATAAACTACTACTACTACAACTACAACAATAATAATAATAAAAAAAGTTAATGCGAGTTAGAGGCAATGATGCAACCTGCCCCTCGATGCAACCTGCCCCGCTCTCCCCTATGTTCCTCTCGTGCTACTCTTCTTCCAGCTGTGAAGGTCTCCTCGTAACTTTTTTCGAGCACATACATGAGAAGGCCCACTACAGTAAAAGCCTTATAACTCGGCACTGTATAACTCAGAATTTGATATAACTCGGCATGGCAAAGACAAGGGTGGTGTTTTTTTTGTTTTTTTTCCCCTTGGATTACATGCCTGCTGCTACCCGTTCATTGGTAGGTGTAGTTTTTATGCTTTTACAATACTGTATTTTATTATTATTGTTATTATTATTATTATTTTTTTTTTTTTTTTTATTTTTTATAACCCATATCAGAGGAGGACATTGCATAACTCGGCAAGGGCCAGAGCCCCTATCGTGCCGAGTTATAAGGCTTTTACTGTACTTGCAATATGTGGTTTATTACAAATTTTTCTTGTCGAGTATAATAATTTAGAAAAAGTGTCTACAGTTTTGTAGTTCATGAGGGAAAAGAAGTGAAAAGGGCAACCTGTTACTACCTGGGGAGGCTGTAGCAGAGTGGTTAGCGTCTCCGAGAGGCATTCTCGGTGACCCGAGTTCGATCCTCGATGAGGGCAAAAATATCCACTTAAAATCTTTCTGCACCGTCGAGTGGCCTAAGAACACCCACATGCTGCCCATTAACTCTACCTTCGATTGCGAGTGCATCGGAGGACACAGGGGGGCGGCATGAGCCTCTAATCACAGGCGTCACTATAAAAATCTTGCCTGCGCCACCACGGGCGAGGGCCAACCATCACAGCCCTCAAGTGAACCTCCAGGGCCTGCCATCCCACCCTGGAGGTCACTGCCTACACGCGCTATTGGCACAAATGTAAAAAAAAACCTAGATATAAAAGGAACTGATAATTATAGGCCTTGCAACTTGTTCTTTATGGCGTGATGTGTGTGACAGGAACTACCACATGTACCCTAAGTCTCACGGCTTCTTGTAGCTTCCTTATTTTCTTATGTTGTTATGTGTTGTGTGTCTGTATCAGGAACTACCATGTGTAGGTCTCACGGCTTCTTGTAGCTTCCTTATTTTCTTATGTTGTTATGTGTTGTGTGTTGTGTGTCTGTATCAGGAACTACCACGTGTAGCTAAGTCTCACGGCTTCTTGTAGCTTCCTTATTTTCTTATGTTGTTATGTGTTGTGTGTTGTGTGTCTGTATCAGGAACTACCACGTGTAGCTAAGTCTCACGGCTTCTTGTAGCTTCCTTATTTTCTTATGTTCTTATGTGTTGTGTGTTGTGTGTCTGTATCAGGAACTACCACGTGTAGGGCTCACGGCTTCTTGTAGCTTCCTTATTTTCTTATGTTGTTATGTGTTGTGTGTTGTGTGTCTGTATCAGGAACTACCACGTGTAGGTCTCACGGCTTCTTGTAGCTTCCTTATTTTCTTATGTTCTTATGTGTTGTGTGTTGTGTGTCTGTATCAGGAACTACCACGTGTAGGTCTCACGGCTTCTTGTAGCTTCCTTATTTTCTTATGTTCTTATGTGTTGTGTGTTGTGTGTCTGTATCAGGAACTACCACGTGTAGCTAAGTGTGGTATTCGTAGTCACATACCATGATTGCTCGTGGTAATTGCTATGATTTTGTTCCATTTCTACTCAGTCAAAATGATTCACTTGATCTTGTAGCTGCCATGGAAAGTACTAGAGCAATCATACAGTACTCCTATTGCAATCACAACAGAGCTGGCATGACATATTGATTTCATTAGGACAAGACAAAAAGTGAACAATGACCACGTACAATGATGGTATGTGACTACGAATACGGGCATAAGTCTCACGGCTTCTTGTAGCTTCCTTATGTTGTTATGTTGTTATGTGTTGTGTGCAGGATGAGGTGGAGCGAGGCTGGCAGGAGGCTCACCAGCGCACTGTGGAGCGGGACAAAGCCGTGGCGGAGAGGGAGAGCCTGGAGTACACGTCAAGCATCGCCATCAACACTGCCAGGAGGGAGGTGAGGCACAGACAGATTAACCCCGCAAGACCCAGAACGTAATTTCCATTGTAATTTGGGCACCATTAGACGATTTTTAGTGACTATATACAATATTTTATAGATATGACCTGTTTAGTATCCTTGTCCACTAACTAATTTGGTATATTCAGTTACTTTAATGTAATTTTATGGCTCGACAACGCATGATTTTTTATAGCAAAGGTAAGATTTCCTTTGCTTTTTTTGATGTCAGATGGGGCAGACCTTTTTTCTGTCCTGGAAGGGGTTCTAGTTTGTGGTATATATATCAGTGCATTTTTTAACATCATAACTGGGCGACCAAAATGTCTCCCAGTGATGGAAAACTGTCGCCCAGTAATGACATTTTTAAGCTACTGGGCGACAAGATATTTATTCATAAAATCCTTCTGGGATGCAATGGCTCATCATATCTGTGTGTGCAAGATCCAGAAGTACATTCTTATTACTGCATCACAATTTTGATCTCCATATATATTTATTTCTTCTATTATTGCCTGTATCTTGTGTCGTCCAGTAAGATTTGCTTAAAAAATGCTGTGATATATATATGTTTTCTACTGTCATAGAAGTCAGACAGTATACAGCAGACTATTCCCCAGGCAGAGAGTGTGAGGGGTCAGCTGACTACCCTGCAGGAGGAGACAAACAGACGCTCGCTGGAACACACCAACCTACATAATGAGTTTGAGCGGAAGTGTGTGATGGCCAAGGCTGCCCAGGAGAGCCAAGCCAACCACCTGGAGAGGCTGGTGGAGGCGGAGAGCAGGATGGAGACCCTGCAGAACCACCTGAAGAAAGTGGAGGACCAGCTTATAAAGGAGAAACAGGCGAGGAATGTATGTATTTACCGAGTTCTAGTTGTGTTTGCGTCTATTTATTTTAACGAGGCAAAAATTTCATTCTATCATAAGGTCACATGCTTAAAATGATGCCTACGTTTACCTGATAATATGTTAACTATGATAAAATACAGGTGAAATTTAAAAGAAGCGTAGTATTCCCTTCTGGCATCAAATATCAGTCAGTAAGCAGCAAGGGGTCAGGATTTTTCACCTCGTTAAAATAAAACTATAGTTGTGATATACGGGAAATTAGTTACACTCGTGGGGTCCCGTCTCCTTGTCTCATTTGGTGAATCTTAGCTTTAAAAACATGAATACTTTTGGCATCTATAATTTCACTGTCCAGGCTATTCCACATATCAGGCGCCTAGAATTGAAACGACACAAGCGCCACTTTTAAAACACTGAGAAAAACGCGCTTAAAGTTTAATCTAAGAAAATCAAGATATGAAACGACACAAGCGCCACTTTTAAAACAGAGAAAAACGCACTTAAAGTTTAATCTAAGAAAATCAAGATATGAAACGGCACAAGCGCCACTTTTTATCAATGAAAAAAATGCACCTAAAGTGTTTTCAAAGTAAATCAGCAACAAATGAACATATTAGATTAAACTTTAAGCGCATTTTTCTCAGTTTTTTTAAAAGTGGCGCTTGTGCCGTTTTAATTCTAGGCGCCTGATATGTATTCCACATGTATGTATGAACAGGTGTTTTGGGAGCAGCTTGTTTGAATATTGTAATTGAATTATTGCCTAAAATTTATAGTCATCGTGGTGGTGATGGAACCTTCCTATCTCTGTGTTGAAAAATGTGTTCTTATAGATACAGGAGAACCTCGTTTATCCGGCACCCACGGGGGGGAGCGCATGCCGGATAACTCATTTTGCCGTTGTTTTGAGAGTTACTCTTATGGAATCCCCCAAAATCCCTTTTTTTTTTTTTTTTTTTTTTTCTTCCCCCATCACAAGGAACCGGCCAAGGGCACAAAAAAAATGGTAATACAAAGCAAGTCCGCTTAGTTGCCAGTCCCTATAAAGAAGACAGTAAGAGAATAATATAAAAAAGAGGGGTGAGCCAATTTAGTTCGGGAGGTGTCTTGTTACTCTTCTTTTGAAAAGATTTAAGTCATAGGAAAGTGGAAAAATAGAAACAGGAAGAGAGTTCCAGAGTTTATCAGTGGGGGAAAAAAAAAAAAAAAAAAAAAAAAAAAAAGCCTGGGTCAATTAGTGCCATTGTTTTGAGGCTGCCGTTGTTTTAAATGCCGGTTAAATGAGGTTCTCCTGTAGTGTCATTTATATCAGTCAGCATCATTATTCCTATCTAGTCACCTATCTTCCTTCTAGTCCTATCTTCCTTCTAGTCCTATCTTCCTTATAGTCCTATCTAGTATAACCTTCCCTATCTGTGTATTGAGAAATGTGTTCGTAACACTCTCACGCACGAAAAGTTTAATAAGTTTTTCCGTCCACTGCGACATCCGTCTTATGCTCCCTAAGGGGCCCCGTGAAATGGCCAGACTGTGCGGGGAATAATTTTTTTATGTTATCAATTTCACCAACGTGTATTCTTTTTTCCTGGCATTATTATATATCATTGGTTTTGCAAGAGATTATTCTGCCTTATGAAAGAAAAAAATAACAAGAAATGCAAATAAATAGCGGAATTTACCGACTCCGAAAAAATATTGAGTCAAGAGAAATAAGAAATACTTACGTTCACCACTTCGTAGCTCAAAACTTCCTGAGTCAACTTTTTTATG
Source organism: Chionoecetes opilio (assembly GCA_016584305.1). Taxonomy (NCBI): domain Eukaryota; kingdom Metazoa; phylum Arthropoda; class Malacostraca; order Decapoda; family Majidae; genus Chionoecetes; species Chionoecetes opilio. Next base: position 232,062 of record JACEEZ010003674.1, on the reverse strand, counting down.
GTTTATATGCCAATAAAAGCTGATTTTTATGAGGATTCCAACGCTGCCATTGCAATTTTCATATGGCCAGTATGGCCAGCTCGGGACACGTTTTAAAGGGACGACAATCCGCGCTCACAGGCTGCCTGCTGAGTGGAAACTGACACACAAACCCTTATCATTTCACATCCACTCACACGAGAGAGTTGACAATTAGTTTATTTTATAGGTCTAGGTTGGATCTTTGACGCAGAAAATTTTGACGCAATTCTGATAAATACTTTATTTTTGGCGAATTTTGAACTGTTTTTTGACGCAATTCGCATCAAAAGCTCAGATTGCAGACGGGCCCGTTTTGACGCGATCGCATCACCGTGCGTGAGAGGGTTAAAGCGAACTAGTGTAATTTCTATCAGTCAGTATAACTTGTGATACTCATAATTTGCATCCATTTAGTGTAGTGTCCATTAGTCAGTATAATTTGTGTTGATCATAATTCCCGTCCCCCAGAGTGTGGAGGCCGAGGCTGAGGAGGTGCGGGCACGGAGGGGAGTGGCGGCCCCGGGGGATGGCGGGGGGCAGAGGGCAGCAAGGGAGGGAGAGCAGCACTGGGTCAACACTGTGGCGCACCTCAAGGTAGGTCATCATGCCCCTCTCAGTGCATTTTTTAACCAACTGGCTATTCAAGGGTGACCAACGGTGTATTATTTATTATTTTTTATTCATATTATAATTCATTCTTATTTTTATTTTAGGAGGAGGAGGATTTTTTTTTAGGAGCTAGGTAGGGGAGAGCGGGGCAGGTTGCATCGAGGGTAGGTTGCATCATTGCCTCTAACTCGCAGGTTATCACACGTACATCGTCTTAATACTACTACTACTACTACTACTACTACTATAAACTACTACTACTACTACAACTACCACAATAATAATAATAAAAAAAGTGAATGCGAGTTAGAGGCAATGATGCAACCTACCCTCGATGCAACCTGCCCCGCTCTCCCCTACTGTATGTAACAGCTGTAATAAATAGGAAAAGATATGAGAAACTGGAGGGAAAGGGTAGAGAGAGAGAGAGAGAGAGAGAAGAAAAAAATCATGCAAACATTAAAAAAAAAAAAAAAAAAAAAAAAAAATTCTGCTCGCTTTTTCAATTATATATATAAAAAAAAAAATAATAATAATTTTCATAGAAAAGAAAAGAGAAGAGAAACACATTAGCTCAGATTTTTTATTATTTTTATTTTTATTTTTATTATTGCTTTTTCTCCCCCAGAGTCAGCTGCATCAGGAGCAGCTGAGGGCGCGGCTGCTGGAGGCGGGGGAGCAGGAGAGCAGCGGCCGGGTCCTGACTCTACAGCGCAGTGTTCGGGAAGCACGCGAGGCCCAACGACAACTCCAGGTGAGGTGCAACGTGACCCCATGCCTGTCGAAGGGTGTTTCTTTGACCTCTTATATACATGCTTTATTTGACAGGCTTTTTACATCTGTTTACTTCTTATTCTTCATATTGAACTGCACGTGTTTCTCAGCTGGCATGTTTTGTTTTCTTTACGGGGGTATTTTTTTCCCTATTATATACAGTAAAACCTCTTGTATTCGGACACTCATTATTCGGACTTTGACATTATTCGGACCTCCTCCTTTTTTTTCTTTTTTCTTTTTTTAGGGGTCGAAATTTTCCTTTAGGGGTCGAAATATACACACCTAGAATTTTTTTTTTTTTTTTTTTTTTTTTTAGGGGTCGAAATTTTCCTTTAGGGGTCAAAATATACACCTAGAATTTTTTTTTTTTTTTTTTTTTTAGGGTTCGAAATTTTCCTTTAGGGATCGAAATATACACACCTAGAATTTTTTTTTTTTTTTTTTTTTATAATTTTTTTTTTACAACATATCCCCCCATATATAATCCCCCCATTATTCGGATCCTTGCATTACTCGGACCACTCCTTGGCCCAATTAGTCCCAATATGAGAGGTTTTACTGTACATGTTTTGTTTGATAGGTTGTTTACATTTGTTTACTCTTTTTTTCTTATTATTGATCTGCACACGTTTCTCAGCTGGCAGGGGTCAGCTTTGTTTTCTTCTCGGGAGTATTTGTTTGCCTCTTATAGACATGTTTTCTTTTGTTGACATCTGTTTACTCTTTATTTCTTCATATTTGACTGCATATTTTTCTCATCAGGCATGTGTGTTTGCTCTGTTTTCTTGTCCTTTGTACCTGCACTGCATCACATGACACTGTCTATGTTGCCTGTGTACAAAGGTGGCACCAAACCGTTAATCCGTTAATCGTTAATTAACGAAATTAACATTTTCGTTAACGATTGAACTTTTAAGTTAACTTTGGAAATCATTATAGGACTAATTAACTAACGTTACATTTAACTTCCGTTAACTCAAGTCCGCTAACCCAATTTTTTTTAGTTTAATACTAATATTGTGTTTCATTTAAGGTATTTTTCACCCTTTTCTGGCTCTAAAAGTCTTTACAAACCTAAAACGGGGCCAAAACTATGAAATCAGCCTTTTTTAGTTTTTTTTTTAAAGTTAAAACTATAAAATCTGTTTTTTTAACTCCAAAGCAAAAAAAACCTATAGTTTTTGGGTTCTAAAGCCCTTAAAAAACCCATAGAGGCTGATTTTATAGTTTTGGCACTTTTCAAAGGTGTTTTTAGGTGGTTTTAGAGCAAAAACTGATTTTTTTTTCTTTTCTATAATAAAAATTAACGTTAACGGTTTATCAATAACTTCCGTTACATTTTTAAAGAATGAACTGATTAACGGTTATCAAAGTTAATTTTTTGGTTAACGGATTAACGGTTAACGAAGTAAACTTTTTGATTAACGGCGCCCACCACTGCCTATGTGACAGGCTGTGTACATAGTCATCGGACGTTGCTATTTATGGTCATTTATCTTTTTTGCATTGATACCTATTACTTCTATTCTTCTATGACACTACAGAGTTTTGTCTTGCATGTTATAGTAATTTTGTCTAGACGAGGAAAAGCTGGAAGGGTATTGTGAGAAATATTCCTTGAGCTTAGATCATAGTAGGCTACTGCAATTGCCATGGCTATTACTCTAATGTTTTTATGGCAAAGAATACACACCTGCACGCTCACTGACCCCCCCCGACCCCCCCTTGATGTAGGACAAGTACAACCAGCTGCGTGCTGCGTATCGACATAAGAAAGCCGAGAAAACCAACCAGCGGGAACTGTCGCAGCTGTACACGTCGCAGGTGAAGGAGCTGGGTAAGACTTCAGCTGATCTGGAGGACAATTTCAAGGTGTGTATTTGCCTAGTTGTAGCTGCAGGACCTGAAGGATACTCGTTTAGATCTTTTTTTCTTCTTTCTCTTTGACATCAGTTTCCCATCTCTAATAACGTCACTAATAACATCAATTTGTATGAGGTTAGACGGCCGATGATACACTTCCAACTATCTCTATCCATTGCCTCAACTTCGTCAATGCCCAGCTCTTTTAGTATCCTCTCTATCTTATCCTTAGTATCTCTCTGTATCCATATCTATTTTACTTGAAATTGATGAGCACTTTTTGCTGCTGTTACCTTTACTACTTCATTCCAGGCATCTGTACTTCTATAGGGAAAACTATATTATGTGTTATTCAGGAATATTAATTTTATTAGTGTTGTTTGATGGATCTGCGGGTTCACTCAATTTCGAGGCTCATTTCAGGCAGCTTTACTTCTAGGGAAAACTTTATTTTTTTGTCGTATTCAAGCAGCGTCCTTTTCTCAGTTTTGTGGGTTCTCTGTGACGTGTTTCTCCCTGTTCCCTGTGTGTGTGTGTGTGTGTGTGTGCAGGCCATGCTGTGTGCCCTGGGTGAGAGTGTGGAGGTGTCGGTGGAGCTGCTGGCGTCCCACGTGTTCCTGACTCCCTGCCTCATCCACCCCGGTCCCGCCCTCCACCAGGACCCCGAGGCATGGTTTGGGGCGCAGCAAGGACGACTCAGGTAGCTTACATACAAGGCCTGTTTACTTAACCCCTTCACGCCCAGATCTTTCCTTTGCTATATAAAATCATCTGTATTCGAGCCATAAAATTACGAAAAGTGACTGAATATAGGGTACCAAATTAACTACACAGTGGACAAGGATACTATACAGGTCATAACTATAAAATATTGCTTATGTTCACTAAAAATTGTCTGATGGTAGGTAAATTACATGGAAATTACGTTCTGGGCCTCAAGGGGTTAAGACCATATTATTAGTATGTTATTGATATATGTATAATTATTATGTTATTGTTATATTATAGTATGCTACAGTAAAACCTCTCATATTCGGACTAATTGGGTCAAGGAGTGGTCCGAGTAATGCAAGGATCCGAATAATGGGGGGATTATATATGGGGGGATAAGTTTAAAAAAAAAAAAAAAAAAAAAAAAAAAAATAGGTGTATAGTATAGAGCTAGGAAATTTCGACCCTTAAAAAAAAAAAAAAAAAAAAAAAAAAAAATCTAGGTGTACTATATATTAGCTAGGAAATTTTGACCCCTTTAAAAAAAAAAAAAAAAAAAAAAAAAAAAAAAAAAAAAAAAAGAGGAAGAGGTCCGAATAATGTCAAAGTCCGAATAACGAGGGTCTGAATACGAGAGGTTTTACTGTGTTTTGAGACTTATATTTGGTATGAAGTGTTTTGTTGTACATGTTTGGTAGTCTACTCTGATGTTTGTGCTATGCCGTCCCCTTGTTTGGGAGGCGGCCAGGCGTATGAATAAGTAACCAGGGTAGAACAAGAAGTAACGGATTCAAGCTGGAAAAGCGTAGATTTAAGAACATAAGAAAATAAGGAAGCTACAAGAGGCCGTGAGACCTACACGAGGTAGTTCCTGTTACCTAACACTACCTATATCCACCTCTCTTCCCCATCCATGAATTTATCCAGACTCCTTTTAAAGACCCCAATAGACTCCGCATTGACCACCTGACGACTGAGTGCATTCCAATCATTCACCACCCTATTTGTGAACCAGTTTCTCCCAATTTCCTTTTTAAATCTACGCTTTTCCAGCTTGAATCCGTTACTTCTCGTTCTACCCTGGTTACTAACCTTAAGACGTAGAAAGGAGAAGTAGATTTAAAAAGGAAATTGGGAGAAACTGGTTCACAAATAGGGTGGTGAATGATTGGAATGGACTCAGTCGTCAGGTGGTCAATGCGGAGTCTATTGGGGTCTTTAATTAAAAGGAGTCTGGATAAATTCATGGATGGGGAAGAGAGGTGGATATAGGTAGTGTTAGGTAACAGGAACTACCTCGTGTAGGTCTCACGGCCTCTTGTAGCTTCCTTACTTTCTTATGTTCTTATGTTCTTAAATTTACGCTTTTCCAGCTTGAATCCGTTACTTCTTGTTCTACCCTGCTGACTTATTCATACACCTGGCCTTGTGTTCTAAGTTGTTATTTATAATGAACTTCCATTATTATTTCCAGATGGTTACAGAGTCAACTCAGAAAGCTTTGTCTTCACAACTGGAAAACCGGAAACCTTCCAAAGACGACAAACCTTGTATCAACACAACTAGATCTTGCCTCCAAGGATAACCAAGTGGGGGTTAGAAAATCACACATGAGGGAGGAAGTAGGGGTGAGACAGGTAGGCCAGTCCTGCACCATCAAGCCATCAGGGGCCAAGGTGGACAGCCTGTGTGAGCTGTCCATCCTTGAGGAGAGCCGGTCCTATGCCACCACACCCGCCAGGAGGAGGTCAAGTGCCTCAGACATCACGTTCACTCAAGCTTCCTCGCCATTCAGACTGGGTGGTGAGATCAAACACTCCACGCCTAAACACACACCCATAAGGGACGCGAGGGTGGCCATGACGCCTCCCAGGGCTGCTATTGTATCAGGGGCGGACCTGAGCCCTGGCGTGCATCAGGGTTCGGTGTACTTGAATGAGGCAGAACGGATATTGTCAAGCCAGCAGAAGAAACTGGCAGAATCCAGATACAGCCAATACAAAACTCTGATTAACAGTTTGCAGCAAGATGTAGAGAAATCTTTGGCTCCATCACCCAGTATTCCTTCCTCCATGTTCACAACCCCTGAGAGGATAGCAGTCAAGCCTTCCCAGGACCTCATGACGGAGAGCAACGACAGTCTAGACTCTGAGGCGTCCCACACGGAGGTTCATTATTCCTTCGCCTCGTCCCCGTCCTCTGCCTCCCCTGCACCTACAGAGTCTTCCTCAGCCACACTAAGCCATTCAGGGAACAGTGTGAAGGACAAGCCTCTCCCTGGTAAGGAAATGCAAGACTCCCGTGAAGAAGAATCTAAGTCAGACAACGCGTCTTCTACCAAATCCGATGACAGTGATTCCCAGAAGCTTCCAAAAGAACGCCAAAATGGAATTGATACCAAGTTAAGCCCTAAGTCATCATCGCATTCTTGTGTTAGTGTTGAGTCCGCCACCAAGGAAGGGCGAGGCGTCGTAGGGAAGGGTGATGCTCGAAGCCTGAAGGAGGAGCAGGAGAGTGGTGGTCGGGATGTGGATAAGGATAGGGACAGCTGGGAGGCGGAGGAGGACCTGTTTAGGGTGTGGGTGGACAGCGAGGGTGCCGGACCTGAAGGGTGATGCCGTGGGTGTTGTGGCCATGGCAGGGATGGCGGTGAGCTGTGGGTGTTGTGGCAATGGCAGGGATGGCGGTGACAGGGCAGCTTCTACTCAGATGAAGGAGAACTGTAGAGAAAGGTAATATATGTGACTTTTTATTAGTGTAGTTATATGAAGGAGAACCGTAGAGGAAGGTTATATATGTGACTTTTTATTAGTGTAGTTATATGAAGGAGAACTGTAGGGGAAGGTTATATATGTGACTTTTTATTAGTGTAGTTATATGAAGGAGAACCGTAGAGACAGGTTATATATGTGACTTTTTATTAGTGTAGTTATATGAAGGAGAACTGTAGGGGAAGGTTATATATGTGACTTTTTATTAGTGTAGTTATATGAAGGAGAACCGTAGAGGAAGGTTATATATGTGACTTTTTATTAGTGTAGTTATATGAAGGAGAACTGTAGAGACAGGTTATATATGTGACTTTTTATTAGTGTAGTTATATGAAGGACTGTAGAGACAGGTTATATATGTGACTTTTTATTAGTGTAGTTATATGAAGGAGAACTGTAGAGACAGGTTATATATGTGACTTTTTATTAGTAGTTATATGAAGGAGAACTGTAGGGGAAGGTTATATATGTGACTTTTTATTAGTGTAGTTATATGAAGGAGAACCGTAGAGACAGGTTATATATGTGACTTTTTATTAGTGTAGTTATATGAAGGAGAACCGTAGAGGAAGGTTATATATGTGACTTTTTATTAGTATAGTTATATGAAGGAGAACTGTAGGGGAAGGTTATATATGTGACTTTTTATTAGTGTAGTTATATGAAGGAGAACTGTAGAGGAAGGTTATATATGTGACTTTTTATTAGTATAGTTATATGAAGGAGAACTGTAGAGAAAGGCAATATATGTGACTTTTTATTAGTGTAGCTAGTTATATGAAGGAGAACCGTAGAGAAAGGCAATATATGTGATTTTTTATTGTGTTTTATTAGTAGAGTTATTAGTAGTTAGTATAGTTTTATTAGTTGACGACAGGTATTTTGTTTTGTCTACGCCACCAAGTAGTAGAAACAAATTTGAGTCGTTTCCAAGATTAGATTTTTCAACATTTTAAATTTGTTTATTTTGATGTGGGAAATAGTTTTAAGTTTATTTATTGTATGTATTCAATTTGATAGGGTTTTTGTACCTTGTTATAGCAGTTTAATTTTTAGGCCAGATATCATTACAGTACAAATCATTCTTAATTTGACATGACATGCAAATCATTTCCATTTTTATATGAAGCAGTATTTTTAAGTTGAAGGGGTGAAGGAAGGAATGCTCTCCAGCGGTATTAATAGATATGATTTTATTGAGTAGCTTTATAAGGAATAGGCTGGATTTTACATGACTTTAAAGACCAAGCTTTTAAAGGGAATGCAGGGGGCACGTCTGGGTTCAATTTAAAGGCCATAACAAATACCCGTGGAGATTTCAAGCTCTGATGTAAGGGTGTAGGTACAGTAAAACCTCTCATATTCGGACTAATTGGGCCAAGGAGTGGTCCGAGTAATGCAAGGATCCGAATAATGGGGGGATTATATATGGGGGGATATGTAAAAAAAAAAAAAAAAAAAAAAAATTCTAGGTGTAGTATAGTATATAGCTAAAAAATTTCGACCCCTAAAAAAAAAAAAAAAAAAAAAAAAAAAAAATCCAGGTGTATGTATTATAGCTAGGAAATTTCAACCCCTTAAAAAAAAAAAAAAAAAAAAAGGAGGGCCGTATAATGTCAAAGTCCGAATAATGAGGGTCCGAATACGAGAGGTTTTACTGTATTTTCTTTATAAGAGAGAAGCCTTGCATTTTAGTCATGTGTGTGGTTCAAGGCTGCCATGGATGAGAGGCAGCTTAGAGTGTGTGGTGGTTATGGCAGCCTCAAATATTTAAGTCCAGATTTATGTGCCATGAAGTGTTAAACCCTTGAGACCCAGAATGTAATTTCCAGAATGAATATTAATTTGACGTCCTTTAGACAATTTTTAGTGAATACAAGCAACATTTAATAGCTATGACCTGTTTAGTATCCTTGTCGACGAACTAATTTGGTATATTCCGTTACTATTCGTAATTTTATGGCTCGACAGCATACAATTTTTTATAACAAAGGAAAGATCTGGGTGTGAAGGGGTTCAACTCATTTTGATCTCCCGTGCTATTGGTGGTGTTAATGTTTATGACAATCGTTTTCCCGGCCGTGGGTGTTTGAATTGTGTGCATTATTGTGTCAGAGCTCAGGAGATTGTTTTCCATGAGCATGGTTTGTTGTTGCATAATGTAACACAGTCAGGGAGAGTCAAGACTTACCCTTCACTAGGTCTGCGTCATCAAGTAGCAAAGGTTCACGGGACGGGTTTCATCCATTAAACCCTTCACGCCCAGATCTCTCCTTTGCTATATAAAATTTTCCGTTAACCATTACGAAAACCAACTTATTATAGCAAATTACCTATAGACTATTTTTTTTAACGAGGCAAAAAATCCTGCCCCCTTGCTGCTTACTGATTGATATTTGATGCCAGGAGAAGGGAATACTACACTTCTTCTTAATTTCTGTTGTATTTTATCATAGTTAACCCTATTATCGGTAAACATAGGCATCATTTTAACCAGGAGAAGGGAATACTACACTTCTCCTTAATTTCTGTTGTATTTTATCATAGTTAACCCTATTATCAGGTAAACATAGGCATCATTTTAACCAGGAGAAGGGAATACTACACTTCTTCTTAATTTCTGTTGTATTTTATCATAGTTTCCCCTATTATCAGGTAAACATAGGCATCATTTTAAGCATGAGACCTTAAGACAGCATGGAATTTTTGCCTTGTTAAAAAAAATAGACTATAGTGGACAAGGGTACTAAACAGGTCATATCTATTGAATATTGCTACATTCATTAAGATAGTCTAATGGTACCCAAATTACAATGGAAATTAATGGGCCTCAAGGGGTTAAGGGAAATATGGCAACGGTAAAATGCAACTCAAACTGAATATTTCCTGCAATTGAAGCTCTGGAAAATCGTGCATCATTCAGGTATTAATTTCATGATCCCCGCTGACAGTATTATTGTTGCCTGTCAGGAGGAGCATCCGAGGCGTAAAACTCATGCTGCAAATTTAAATGATGAACGCTGACAAAAATAGAATTGGAAGGGTATCATCGACCATCTAACCCACTACAGCTAAGTATTAATTATCCGACCTTGGGGGGACCGAAGGTAGGTCGGATAATTGGAATAGTCGGATGTTCGGATATCACAGTAACCATAAACGTAAGGACAAAATAGTATAGAACATAAAAGATGCAGCTCTTGAAGGCCGATCCAGTGGTAGACGCGAAAGTAAAATTCATGCATAAATAAAGCCACAAATCAATATTTTCTATAAACAAAAAAAACGAAGTCAAATAAATGGCCAAAACAAGACACAATGTGGTGGTGAAAAAAGTCGGTTGTTTGGACAAGTCGGATGTTTGGAGGTCGGATGTTGGGAATTTGGCTGTAAGACATTATGGGAAAATCTGATGTTAAACTGAAAGATGCTGATGATGGTGATGATGATGATGAGAGTATTGTGTTCATAGTAGCAAGGCCACCAGAAATCTAGCTTAGATATCGCATTTGTAGCACCGCACGAGCACTGAGTCAATGTTGTAGAGAGCACACATTCCCGCTAAATGGTAAGGTGATAGCATTAAGTACCTAGACCTAGAGTCTAATTTTTTTTATAAGGAAAAATATCCTGCCCCCTTGCTGCTTACTGACTGATATTTGATGCCAGGAGAAGGGAAGACTTGATATTTGATGCCATGAGAAGGGAAGACTTGATATTTGATGCCAGGAGAAGGGAAGACTTGATATTTGATGCCAGGAGAAGGGAAGACTTGATATTTGATGCCAGGAGAAGGGAAGACTTGATATTTGATGCCATGAGAAGGGAAGACTTGATATTTGATGCCAGGAGAAGGGAAGACTTGATATTTGATGCCAGGAGAAGGGAAGACTTGATATTTGATGCCAGGAGAAGGGAAGACTTGATATTTGATGCCAGGAGAAGGGAAGACTTGATATTTGATGCCATGAGAAGGGAAGACTTGATATTTGATGCCAGGAGAAGGGAAGACTTGATATTTGATGCCAGGAGAAGGGAAGACTTGATATTTGATGCCAGGAGAAGGGAAGAACTTGGGGGCATATTTGATGCCAGGAGAAGGGAAAGACTGGATATTTGATGCCAGGAGAAGGGAAGACTTGATATTTGATGCCAGGAGAAGGGAAGACTTGATATTTGATGCCAGGAGAAGGGAAGACTTGATATTTGATGCCAGGAGAAGGGAAGACTTGATATTTGATGCCAGGAGAAGAGAATACTTGATATTTGATGCCAGGAGAAGGGAAGACTTGATATTTGATGCCAGGAGAAGGGAATACTTGATATTTGATGCCAGGAGAAGGGAATACTTGATATTTGATGCCAGGAGAAGGGAATACTTGATATTTGATGCCAGGAGAAGGGAATACTTGATATTTGATGCCAGGAGAAGGAATACTTGATATTTGATGCCAGGAGAAGGGAATACTTGATATTTGATGCCAGGAGAAGGGAAGACTTGATATTTGATGCCAGGAGAAGGGAAGACTTGATATTTGATGCCAGGAGAAGGGAATACTTGATATTTGATGCCAGGAGAAGGGAAGACTTGATATTTGATGCCAGGAGAAGGGAAGACTTGATATTTGATACCATGAGAAGGGAAGACTTGATATTTGATGCCAGGAGAAGGGAAGACTTGATATTTGATGCCAGGAGAAGGGAAGACTTGATATTTGATGCCAGGAGAAGGAAATACTACGCTTCTTCTTAATGTCGGCTGTATTCTATCATAGTTAAACCTATTATCAGGTAAACAGGCATCATTTTAAGCATGAGACCTTAAGATAGAATGGAATTTTTGCCTTGTTAAAAATAATAGACTATAGGATATATGTTCGTTATCCGTCAAGAAATGAATTACGAAAACCAACTTGTCGGGTCAGGTAAAGAGGAAATGTATTTATGTTGCTCGTACGAAGATAAGAACGAGAATGGCTGGTTGTGACCTACGTATTTGAGATGGTTTTCCCTCGTCTATGTACGTAATGTGATGACTGTACGTACGGTAAAACCTCGTATTCGGACTAATTGGGCCAAGGAGTGGTTCGAGTAATGCAAGGATCCGAATAATGCGAGGATTATACGAAAAAAAAGAGGAGGTCCGAATAATGTCGAGGTTGGAATAATGAGTGTCCGAATACGAGAGGTTTTACTGTATTTCATTCCCTCCCGTTTGTACCTGAAATTCGTTGACCAATGTATTCCGTCCGTATTGTTGTGTGGTGTTAGTTGTTATTGCTGCCAAATTAGTTATTGTGCAGGTTTTGTAGAGAGAGCGAGAGAGCGAGAGACAGGAACAGAGAGAGAGAGTGACAGGAACAGAGAGAGAGAGAGAGAGAGAGAGAGAGAGAGAGAGAAAACAGTGACAGGAACAGAGAGATAGTGACAGGAACAGAGAGAGAGAGAGAGAGAGAGAGAGAGAAGAGGAAGAGAGAGAGAGAGAGAAAACAGTGACAGGAACAGAGAGAAGAGAGAGAGAGAGAGAGAGGAACAGTGACAGGAACAGAGAGAGAGAGAGAGAGAGAGAGAGAGAGAGAGCTAGCATAGTACCAACATAACTTAATCTGAGCCTTTGAGACGTCTGGACAGCGATGATCATGAATAGTTTGATCCATTTCATTCATGTCATTTGAATGTAACCTTTAATGGGATCCTTATTTTGCAATGAAATGATTTATGACTGCTGTGTTTTATATGCATGTCACACTCCTTATTTAAGCTTGACAGGGGATGCGGCAGCTTAGAAAGAATCCTTAGAGCTAGACAGGAGGCGTTGCAGGCAAGCACTCCCTCTCCCCTCAAGATACCACAACACGCTATTGACATCAACATGCATTCACAATTCCAACACTACTACTATCAGAGGTGGGCATCGCAATTTTTTTCCCAATTCTGCAATTCCGACCTGCATCAGTCCGCAATTGCAATTCCGCAATTTTTTTCTGATAGGCCTTTTCGCAATCGCAATTCCGCAAACTAATTTTGACACCTACAATTAAAACAAAACACTACAATTAAAACAAAAAATGTCTCTTACAGACTCTTAAACATCTCTAGACTCCTAAACACCTACAATTAAAACAAAAAATTCTGTAGACTCTTTATTAGGGTTTAATACTTGTGTATTCCTATTCTGTTTCTGTCTATACTTGTTACTTGTCCTTCACAATTAAGTCTTTATCTCTTTTAGTGTTTTTCTTTACTTTTACACTTCACAGTCTACTGGCTAGTAATCACTAATCTAAGTAATCTACTAATCTTCCCTCCTCCTCCTCCTCCTCCTCCCACTTCTTCTGGTTCAGCATGTGGAGGTTGGCAACTAATCACACACGGCCAGCGTACACGCTCTCAATCCCAAGTTCCAGCAGGCACTGACTGAGTGACTGTGCTACACTTGGCAAGTTGGCAGTTGGCAGTGTCGTCTCCACAATACTTGGTGGGAACTTATGTTCACGCGGGCACTTGCCACTTTGAAGGTGGTCACCGTCACAATTATTGCGATTGCGTTTCAAAATTTTGGCGGTCCACAACCCCCAATTCTGCATTTTTTTCAGGCATTCGTAATTGTGCCACCGAATTACCATTCCGCAAGTTGCGGAATTGCGGACTAAAATTGCGGAATGCCCACCTTTGACTACTACTACTACCCTTCATCTGCATCATATATCCTGCATCTGATCTAACCATCCTGCTGTAACATTCCATTTCTTTCCCCTTCCCTCACCGTTTCACTCTTTCTCTCTAACCCCTCCCCTTTATATGCTTTGCCATAGTGCCATATGACCTCTGATGTCTGGCACATTTCCTCCTTTTTGGCATTACATCGATCAATCTACTGCTATACTGTATTAATTTTGGCAAGGACTTTCACGATGGCTCAGTCCCGGCAACTCCACTTTCCTCGGCGGGTTGGGTCACGGCCTTCTATATACAGAAGGCCGTGGCTGGGTAAGTACGGCCTTCTATATACAGAAGGCCATGGCTGGGTATACCTCACGGCCTTCTATATACAGAAGGCCGTGGCTGGGTATACCTCACGGCCTTCTATATACAGAAGGCCATGGCTGGGTATACCTCACGGCCTTCTATATACAGAAGGCCGTGGCTGGGTAAGTACGGCCTTCTATATACAGAAGGCCGTGGCTGGGTAAGTACGGCCTTCTATATACAGAAGGCCGTGGCTGGGTAAGTACGGCCTTCTATATACAGAAGGCCGTGGCTGGGTAAGTACGGCCTTCTATATACAGAAGGCCGTGGCTGGGTAAGTACGGCCTTCTATATACAGAAGGCCGTGGCTGGGTAAGGGATGGCCTTCTATATACAGAAGGCCGTGGCTGGGTAAGTACGGCCTTCTATATACAGAAGGCCGTGGCTGGGGTAAAGTACGGGCCTTCCTTATATACAGAAGGCCGTGGCTGGGTAAGTACGGCCTTCTATATACAGAAGGCCGTGGCTGGGTAAGTACGGCCTTCTATATACAGAAGGCCGTGGCTGGGGTTGGGTCACGGCCTTCTATATACAAAAGGCCGTGGCTGGGTAAGTACGGCCTTCTATATACAGAAGGCCGTGGCTGGGGTTGGGTCACGGCCTTCTATATACAGAAGGCCGTGGCTGGGTATACCTCACGGCCTTCTATATACAGAAGGCCGTGGCTGGGTAAGTACGGCCTTCTATATACAGAAGGCCGTGGCTGGGTAAGTACGGCCTTCTATATACAGAAGGCCGTGGCTGGGTAAGTATGGCCTTCTATATACAGAAGGCCGTGGCTGGGTATACCTCACGGCCTTCTATATACAGAAGGCCGTGGCTGGGTAAGTACGGCCTTCTATATACAGAAGGCCGTGGCTGGGTATACCTCACGGCCTTCTATATACAGAAGGCCATGGCTGGGTAAGTACGGCCTTCTATATACAGAAGGCCATGGCTGGGTATACCTCACGGCCTTCTATATACAGAAGGCCGTGGCTGGGTATACCTCACGGCCTTCTATATACAGAAGGCCGTGGCTGGGTATACCTAACGGCCTTCTATATACAGAAGGCCGTGGCTGGGTAAGTACGGCCTTCTATATACAGAAGGCCGTGGCTGGGTATACCTCCAAGCGGGTAAGTAGTCAACATTAACTGCTCGCCAATATCAAGTATCTTAGCTACCCAGCCTGCCCGGGGAAGTGGACTCGCCAGGACTAGGTAAGCTATTGTGAGTGTCATAAGAACGTAAGAACATAAGAAAATAAGGAAGCTACAAGAGGCCGCGAGACCTACACGAGGTAGTTCCTGTTAAATTGAATACAGACACAGTATGGCGTTACCTCGTTGCCCCGTGAATAGCAACTTTGATATGAATTAATGTCGCTGGTAATGCCTTTGGGTCCTAGTGTCCTTGCTCTGACACCTTTAATAATGTCTTGTTACATGAGAAACTATCATATACAGAATTAATGTCGCTGGTAATGCCTTTGGGTCCTCATTTCCTTGATCTTACACCTTTAATAATGTCTTGTTACGTGAGAAACTATCAAATACGTAATTAATGTCGCTGGTAATGCCTTTGGTTCTCGTCTCCTTGCTCTGACACCTTTAATAATGTCTTGTTATATGAGAAACTATCATATACGGAATTAATGTCGCTGGTAATGCCTTTGGGTCCTCATTTCCTTGCTCTTACACCTTTAATAATGTCTTGTTACGTGAGAAACTATCAAATACGTAATTAATGTCGCTGGTAATGCCTTTGGTTCTCGTCTCCTTGCTCTGACACCTTTAATAATGTCTTGTTATATGAGAAACTATCATATACGGAATTAATGTCGCTGGTAATGCCTTTGGGTCCTCATTTCCTTGCTCTTACACCTTTAATAATGTCTTGTTACGTGAGAAACTATCAAATACGTAATTAATGTCGCTGGTAATGCCTTTGGTTCTCGTCTCCTTGCTCTGACACCTTTAATAATGTCTTGTTATATGAGAAACTATCATATACGGAATTAATGTCGCTGGTAATGCCTTTGGGTCCTCATGTCCTTGCTCTGACACCTTTAATAATGTCTTGTTATATGAGAAACTATCATATACGGAATTAATGTCGCTGGTAATGCCTTTGGGTCCTCATTTCCTTGCTCTGACACCTTTAATATTGTCTTGTTATATGAGAAAACAACAAATACGGTAGGCTGATAATCATACTCGTTACTCAATTTCCCTCACATTTTGCAGCAGAACAGTGCACGCAGAACAGTGGCAGAGTGAATGATTATGGTTTACAGACGGAAGGTGACTGGAAGGAGAACCAGATGGGGTTATCACAGTCGTTTATTGAGCCCAACATCACTACTGAGAAAGCTTACATTTCCATCTCCTTTGTGAGCTCACCCACATGGGAAAAAAAAAAGTTACAGTCCTGGCAGTACTATGAAGCCTGAACCCTAAGAACTAACCCAACAGAGAAAGCTGAACCCACACAAGCCTCTGCCAACCCTCACACACACATGGAAATGAATGGAGTGTTCGTGAATCAAGGTGAATAACCATACCTTTAGTTTTATCCAAGTACAGTAAACACTCTAATTTGAACCCCTATAATTCGAACTTCGGATAATTTGAACCCCTATAATTCGAACTTCGGATAATTTGAACCCCTATAATTCGAACTCGATAATTTGAACCCCTATAATTTGAAACCCTATAATTTGAACCCCTATAATTTGAACCCCTATAATTTGAACCCCTATAATTTGAACCCCTATAATTTGAACCCCTATAATTTGAACCCCTATAATTTGAACCCCTATAATTCGAACTTCGGATAATTTGACCTGTTTCAGACCAGTTCGAATTTTCAACAACTTTCCATAATTCGAACAGTGACCCGATAATATAATTATATATATATAATATATATATATTAATATAACATATAATATATGACGATTATCTTATAAGTAGGAAGGTTGTGGTGAGTATAAGTAATATAATCTGTTTTGTTTTGGCATGTTTGAGTGAGTTCTTATGGTGTGGAGGGGCTGGAGGTAACCATCGGATAATTCGGACTTTCGGTTAATTCGACCCAGGTCTCCCCCCAATTAGTTTGAATTAGAGAGTTTACTGTACACAACACAAGTAGATTGTTTGTAGTGTAAACGGGATTAAAGTGTTTTGTATTAAAGTGGTATTTGCCATTTCGTATGCTAAACATTTCCTTATTGGTCTGGCATATTTCTGCATATTTTATTGATCTTTGAGTGATGCAAGTAGAACTGTCATGGAGAATTATGAAACACTCTCTCTCTCTCTCTGATTCCTTCCTAGCAGTAGTAAGTAGTCAGTGTTGGTCTTGAGGAACACACATTTGGGGACTGAGTATTTAGTGTTTTTTTTAACGAGGTGAAAAATCCTGACCCCTTGCTGCTTACTGACTGATATTTGAGGCCAGGAGAAGGGAATACTACCCTTCTTCTAAATTTCAGTTGTATTTTATCATAGTTAACCATATTATCAGGTAAACATAGGCATCATTTTAAGCATGAGACCTTAAGATAGAATGGAATTTTTGCCTCGTTAAAAAAAATAACTAGTGAACCCCACACCTGCAGCCCCCCACCATTAACCCATGAACTACAAACTATTGCTTCAAAGTGCTATATAACATTTTTATGGAAAGATCACTCTGCATGAGGCACCCGCTGCCAGACGGGCCTAACCCTTCTCGCGCTGATTTTAAGTTTTCACCGTCTCCAGCATGTGTAGAGACCCAGGCAGCAGATGGCATAAGTGGTTAAGCGATATTCGACCATCTCGTCACCCTAGATCTATTCAAAGCGATTAGTTACCCTAGCTATTAAGCGATATTCGACCATCTAGTCACCCTCTCTAGCATGTCTAGAGTCCCAGGCAGCAGATGGCATAAGTGGTTAAGTGATATTCGACCATCTAGTCACCCTAGATGGTCGAATATCGCTTAAACACTTACGCCACCTGCTGCCTGGGACACTAGATATGCTGGAGACGGTGAAAACAGAAAATCAGCGCGAGAAAGGTTAGGCCCGTCTGGCAGCGGGTGCCTCATATATGACTAGGATGTATAAGCATATTGTAAGCTATTTTTTGTTCACCTAAAAGTTTTCAGTGGCATGAATGCATCATGGAATTGTACAAAACTTTTCAGATTATTTTCATTTTATTAAAAAAATGGTTGCCAAATCTTCAGTAGTAAAATAGTTTTTGAGTCAAGAAAAACACTGTTGTTGAGGAAGCTTTGTCATCGTCATCATCGTGAAGCAGCGAGTGACTGAGTGACTGCCCAAGCCTTGAGACAGAAAGACAATGAGGAGTAGTGCTGGAGCAGTAACTTCAAACCCTGACATGCGACCTGCAGCATGGGAGTCACAAGGGGCAATGACCTGTGTCTAAACCTGTAAATTATTAGCATGGAGAGATGATGCAAAGAGCCACAGTGTAGGGGAGAGCGGGGCAGGTTGCATCGAGGGCAGGTTGCATCATTGCCTCTAACTCGCATGTTATCACACGTACATCGTCTTAATACTACTACTACTACTACTACTACTACTACTACTACTATAAACTACTACTACTACAACTACAACAATAATAATAATAAAAAAAGTTAATGCGAGTTAGAGGCAATGATGCAACAACCTACCCTCGATGCAACCTGCCCCGCTCTGCCCTATGTCAGTACCAAATGGGGCTACACAGTGCCTGAAAAACTGCATTAGACCTCGGCAACAAAGCGATACATGGAATCAAGGAACGTGTGGAATTTAATCGTACATCTTATAAGTAAGAGTTAACAGATGACTAAAAATACTGGCCAAGATGTGCAATAGTAAGAGTGCGGCGGCCTGCTACCCTGGGCTCACACACACACACACACACACACACAGACACAGACACAGACACACACACACACACACACCACATACAGGGGAAGCTCCATTATCCGATCCCAGTGGAACACGAGGGTCAGGAGTCAGACAAGTTCTTCAGATAAAAGGTTAATCCCCCCAAAATACTAGAGCTTCCCCTGCAGTCAAGAAACGCATTATCCCACAACAAATTCCTCTAGTAAGGTGAGAAGTTCAATTTTGTACACTGTGAGTGGTTCCGGAACCCAATCAAGAAAATGGATCGGTTAATTTTGTAACTTCCACATCGGTTTATTGAATTAAAAAAATGAATTCCCAAACTGGTGTCAAATCAGTGTGGGATAATTGTTCTCCAGTTATGCTGACGATGAGGAAAGTAGTTTGATTTTCACGAGTCCCTGGATTGATGCCTGTATTCGTAGTCACATACCATCATTGTACGTGGTCATTGTTCACTTTTTGCCTTGTCCTAATTAAATCAATATGTCATGCCAGCTCTGTTGTGATTGCAATAGGAGTACTGTATGATTGCTCTAGTACTTTCCATGGCAGCTACAAGATCAAGTGAATCATTTTGACTGAGTAGAAATGTAACAAAATCATAGCAATTACCACGAGCAATCATGGTATGTGACTACGAATACGAGCATAAGTGTCTGGGTGCTCAGAACGCCGCGCCGGCACTCTGCTCCTGGCACGGCTACAGACCTTCAGACATTATTATGCTTGTGGTGTACAGTAAAACCTCTCATATGCGGACTAATTGGGCCAAGGAGTGGTCCGAGTAATGCAAGGAGGATCCGAATAAGGGGGGGATATGGGGGGGGGAAAAAAAAAAAAAAAAAAAAAAAAAAAAATCGTGTTTATATATATAGCTAGGAAATTCCGACCCCTAAAAAAAAAAAAAAAAAAGAGAGTAGGTCCGAATAATGTCAAAGTCCGAATAATGAGTGTCCGAATACGAGAGGTTTTACTGTGTTTGTGTTCTATCCATGGGCGTCTGCTGAGGGGGGGGACAGGTCATTACCCCCCTCCTGACTGAGGGCCTAAGGGGTGCTGACATACTCATCCATTATCATGACAGTGGGAGTCTATCCTTCTCCCCCCTTGGAAAAGTTGCAGCGGACGCCCTTGGTCTTCATTCTACTCCTTCACTAACCTTCAAACAGACAAGCTGCCGTCTTTCACGTGCTAAAGAAAATGATCACTTCACTTCACACAGCGCATCAGTAAATAAATCTTAAGTATTTTAGAACTGTAAAACATAGAACACACCAAGTGAAACAGAAACACCTATCATAACTGTATTACCAATCCCTACAGGAAGTGTTCCCTCTCTCTCTGCACCTTTAGAGCAAAGCTAAACTATGACTAGTCTCCCTAAGAAAGCTTATAATGGCAGAGAAGAAAATGGATGGTTCTTAAGTAGTGGTCCTTGCTCCCCCAGACACCCTCCCACCACAACACTGGCCTGGGGGAACAACTGCACGCTTCATAACTCGGCAATCACACCCTCGCTACGGGTACTCTTGATACGTACGCTACAGAGGCTTACCGCTAGAACTCTCAGGAAGTTAACTGAACAGACGAAGTAAGGTTCCGTGCTATTCCCGTAGGATTGTAATATCTCACGAGTGATAAATGGACAAAATCAATCAATTTCCACTGAGAAAATGGAATCAGCAAGCCATGAGTAAGATCCCACTTGGCAGAGGGATGAGGTGAAATTTATACACTGTAAACAGGAGAGTATTACATGATAAGGCTGGACTTGTCCGTGACAGTGCCCGCAGCTGTGCATATGGTGGCGTCAATTCATTTTACAGGAATTACCACGTGTAGGTCTAACGGCCTCTTGTAGCTTCCTTATTTTCTTACGTTCTTATTGCCACATAGCAACACTACAGGATTTTATGAGTCTAAGGCAGCAAAGCCCTGGCTATCTCATGCTTCCAGGAAACACACTCTTGATGGCAAGTGTGAGTAGACACATCACAAGATAGTGTTTTCTTGATAGCCTATCTTGGTGTTCTAAAATGCCGAGAAACATATCAAGACTGAGTTTTTCTACGTAAATGTATCCTATATATCCTATATGTTGGTTATAATAAGTTCTGATCAATGAACACACACTGCTAGTAATCCGTGTTGTCTTTGTTAGCATGGTAGTGTTCAAAGGAGTATTTATGGTGGAGTTTGTGTGGATCATGTGGAGTGGATTCGTGTGTCCATTATTCTCATTTTGGAGTGGAAGATCAGGAGTGGGTGCAGACGCTACGCCTTAATCCTTTAATAATAAGCTCAATGTCTTTGGCTTCATAATATCACTCAAGTTATCCTTCATGAAAACTCTCGCCCTATTCGCAGGGCCTGGCTTCATTGTTACGCCTTCACACGTACTAAAGTTATCGTCAATGAAGACATTCAAACGATGCTACGTAGTTATTATTAGCGTCTATAAAAAGTGAGTCTAAGCAATGAGATAAATGTAGGTAGCAGTGCACAAGTTTACAATATCACATGGCTATTGCATTGCCTCTAGTTGTAGTATACATACATAGACAAAGGTTTGTAACACGTCTGTGTCCTGGGACATGTGTCTCTGAGGTGTGGATGATGTGGTGAAGGGGTGTGGAGGTGTGTTGCGAGGGTGAAGATGTGTGGCGGTGGCGGTGGCGGTGGTGGAGTGTCATGATTGGTCTGCTAGTTGTTGAAATTATATTGTATAAAACAAATAGAGACATGAAGTTTATTGAATAATGTATAAATGAACTAAAACTTAAACCTGAATGGCGAATGTTTATTGTGTGTGTGTGAGCAGTGTTTGCAGCAATGGTTGTGCCCAGGCAATGGTTCCCCATCACTGTCTTGTGTGTGTCCTAACATTAAATATAATATTCATGCCTCCAGTAATAAGTATGTAAGAGCTGTTTGCACAGAGGAACAACATTATGCATAAGATGCTATTGAAATACTGACATGCCACTAGCTGAACCTGGCTTTAACAAGATGTGAAAATTACTGATTCCTTGAAGAGATAAGCTGCTCAATGCCGAGTGTTCCATAAGCATAATGCTCATTGGACTTTGAAGCACCAATTTTTAATATCAATCATTAATTAGCATCCATTCCTGGCCACATCAACAGTGATCAACTTGAGGACCAAAGGTGTGACCAGCTGGTCCTCACGTGCCTGAGTGGCCGTGCCTTACTGTCCTGTGGTGGTGGTGCCGGGCACTCAGATCACCTCACACTGTGGTGGTGGTGGTGGCGCCGGGCACTCAGATCACCTCACACTGCACCACTAAGGCTTCTTGTCTGAGCGTGTCCTTGTCCTCCCAGCAGGAGGCGGCGCAGGTGAACACGGCCACGGTGCCAAACTCCAGCGGCACTCCCTGCACCCCAGACACCCGCAGGTGCAGCAGGAGTTGAGGCGTCAGCTGCAGCTCAAAGATGGTGCTGCCCCCACAGTGCTGACACTTGCCCACGCCCTCGCTGGGTCCCGGGGGCCTCAGCCACAGGGGCGCAGCGCCCTCCTCCCGGCAGTACCTGTAGGGGCGGTGATGCTTCAGGGGTTCGGGCGGACACTACCCTCCTCCTACCCCTCAGTGTCCTCAATACGACAACACCACTCACTACGCTCTCCTCGGCAACAGTGGCAGAATGTAAATACACTAATATCACTTGGCTTATAAATATTCTCTGGATGATTTGATACATGAAGAAAACGTTTATTCAGTATTCACAGACTTCAGAAAGAGGCTGAGGGCAATGGCTGGGCAAGAGAGTGAGGTGTGAGGCAGTCTTACCTCATCACCTGCTGGGGACTCCTGGAGATCCTCTTTTTGAACTTGTGAAGGAAGACGTCCCCGTGAATGGCCACGTCCTTCTCGTACACGCCGTCGCCCTTGCCCTCCCCGCCCCCGCCCCCCCGCCAGCCAGCTCCTGCGCCAACACCACCACAGTGACCCACAAAGCTTTACATTCACCACCACTAAAAGTCACTAAATATACCAAATTTCTTAGTGGACAAGGATACTAAACAGGTCATATCTATTAAATATTACTTATAGTTACTGATATTCGTCTTATGGTACCCAAATTACAATGGAAATTACGTTCTGGGTCTCACGGGGTTAATGTGAGAACACTGACATTTCTTATACAGCCAAATTCCCAACATCTGACCTCCAAACATCCGACTTGTCCAAACAACCGACTTTTTTCACCACCACATTGTGTCTTGTTTTGGCCATTTATTTTACTTTCTACAGTGAATAATGTCGTCTACAAGTGCTAAGCGTAAGCGTGTTGTGTTGAACATTGAACAGAAAGTGAATATTATAAGGAAAGTAGAACAAGGTATTCCTAGACAAGATATAGGTCAGGAATTTAACATCGGCAAGACGACTGTGGTGGACATTTTATCTACATCCGAACATCCGACTATTCCAATTATCCGACCTACCTTCGGTCTCCCCAAGGTCGAATAATTAATACTTAGCTATAGTAAAATACCCTCAAGAGATATCCAGATACATCCATTTCAGACACAAACACAAACACACACGCTTACGTTTATCCCGTATCCCCGTATTGCTCCCAGGTGCGTCGCGTCACTCACCTCCTCCCGCAGGTCGTGGCCCGTGTTGTGGGTGTAGTGAACCAGCAACTCCCTCTCGTGCTCGGAGAAACCCAAGTCCTCCGGCACCTCGACCTCACTCACCAGGTAGAAGGGCAGGAAGTTCACGTCTGCGTTGGCGTCGATCTGAGTCGCCTCCTGAAACACCAAGTCAAGCTGCCTGTGAGTACGAGTCTATCTTTTTTGTTCCTAGTTTTCTCTCTTTTTAGATGTGCATTCTGTTTTGTACTACCGTAGATAACAGTAAAGTCGCCACCTGCAGTGATGTCGCCAGGCGCCAAATATTACGAATTATAGCCTCACTACTGCTGTGTATGTGCCACTGAAGATGGTACACAGTAGTTTATATCATGACTGTATAATCTACCCTGTTTCAGCGATGTTTTATGCTTTATAGCTGCAAGTATAGACGGTTTCAAATTTCACTACGCGTTTTTTTTCGGACGATGACGACAGCGGTACGACACTCAGTAAATAAACACTAGATGGCGACTCTACTGTTGGTAGCCACTTTGTAGATATTCTTGTAATTTGTTCATTTATAGCCATAATATGACACAGATGAAGAAACAAAATGACACAGACTCTCCAGATAGCCCCTTCTAACTGTCCTGAAATCATGGATGTAGAAATGTAACTATTAACGCCACCACAGGACTGTAAACAGAAAAAAAAGTTGTCCTGGCGACTTAACTGTTATCTAGGGTAGAGTATTATCTGTTACCAGTGAGTACTATGAGTGTATCTTCTTTGTTGTTAGTGTTTATCTTCTTTGTTCTTAGTGTTTTCTCTCCTTTTAGATATGTACAGTAAAACCTCTCGTATTCGGACACTCATTATTCGGACCTTTTTTTTTTTTTTTTTTTTTTTTTAGGGGTCGAAATTTCCTAGCTATATAATTTACATAGGCTACACCTAGAATTTTTTTTTATTATAATTTTTTTTTTTTACATATCCCCCCATTATTCAGATCCTTGCATTACTCGGACCACTCCTTGGCCCAATTAGTCCGAATAGGAGAGGTTTTACTGTATTCTGTTTTGTAGTGGAGTATTATCTGTTACCAGCGAGTACCTTGAGTGTTTCTTCTTTGTTCTTAGTGTTCTCTCTTTTTAGTTAATCTTTATTGCTGTAGTGTTTTCTCTCTTCTTAGATGCAGTAGCTATGTCTATATCAGGCGCCTAGAATTGAAACGGCACAAGCGCCACTTTTAAAAAACTGAGAAAAATGCGCTTAAAGTTTAATCTAATATGTTCATTTGTTGCTGATTTACTTTGAAAACACTTTAGGTGCATTTTTTTCGTTGATAAAAAGTGGCGCTTGTGCCATTTCATATCTTGATTTTCTTAGATTAAACTTTAAGTGCGTTTTTCTCAGTGTTTTAAAAGTGGCGCTTGTGCCGTTTCAATTCTAGGCGCCTGATATATTCTGTTTTGTACTGAAACGACCTAAAATTAGTAGTATGTAAGAGCTTATCAGTGTTTTTTGGCCTCATATTTAATGTTTGTTATCTGATGTGAGAACACTATGACATTTCTTATAGTAAAATACAGTAAAACCTCTCATATTCGGACTAATTGGGCCAAGGAGTGGTCCGAGTAATGCAAGGATCCGAATAATGGGGGATTATATATGGGGGGATATGTATAAAAAGAAAAAAAAAAAATCTAGGTGTTTATAGTATAGCTAAGAAATTTCGACCCCTAAAAAAAAAAAAAAAAAAAAAAAAAGATCTAGGTGTTTATAGTATAGCTAGGAAATTTCGCCCCCTAAAAAAAAAAAAAAAAAAAAAGATCTAGGTGTTTATAGTATAGCTAGGAAATTTAGACCCCTAAAAAAAAAAGAAAAAAAAAAAGATCTAGGTGTTTATAGTATAGCTAAGAAATTTCAACCCCTAAAAAAAAAAAAAAAAAAAAAAAAGATCTAGGTGTTTATAGTATAGCTAGGAAATTTCGCCCCCTAAAAAAAAAAAAAAAAAAAAAAAAAAAAGATCTAGGTGTTTATAGTATAGCTAGGAAATTTCGACCCCTTAAAAAAAAAAAAAAAAAAAAGGAGGTCCGAATAATGTCAAAGTCCGAATAATGAGTGTCCGAATACGAGAGGTTTTACTGTACTCTCAAGATATCCAACTACATTAATTTCAAACTCAAACACTCTCGGCTGACGTGTACATTTAATATCACAAATAAAACCCACAATAAGGAAGTGGAGGCTGACCTTAAACAGTGCGGGGATGTCTGTGGTGGGCTGCTCTGGTGTGTCCACGGCTATCATGTCCCCCTCGGGCCCCTCAATGACCGCCGAGGCCTCCGTACCCTCCCCCTCGCACCCCACGATGCCCACCGCCCCGCACAGCGCCTCATTGGCATTGGCATCATCCTGCAGTAGAAATAAAACATGCCATTATAACCAAGTCAAAGATAAGAATATTACAATAAAACCACTGGTGATCATCCTGGAATAGAAAAAAACATGCCATTATTACCGAGTGCTAAGAATATTACAATAAAACCACTGGTGATCATCCTGGAATAGAAAAAACATGCCATTATTACCGAGTCTGCTAAGAATATTACGATAAAACCACTGGTGATCATCCTGGAATAGAAAAAACCATGCCATTATTACCGAGTCTGACAAGAACATTACGATAAAACCACTGGTGATCATCCTGGAATAGAAAAAAACATGCCATTATTACCGAGTCTGACAAGAACATTACGATAAAACCACTGGTGATCATCCTGGAATAGAAAAAAACATGCCATTATTACCGAGTCTGACAAGAATATTACGATAAACCCACTGGTGATCATCCTGGAATAGAAAAAACATGCCATTATTACCGAGTCTGCTAAGAATATTACGATAAAACCACTGGTGATCATCCTGGAATAGAAAAAACCATGCCATTATTACCGAGTCTGCTAAGAATATTACGATAAAACCACTGGTGATCTTAGTAACTATGTCTACGTATTCCTACAGTCACCTTCACCTCTAGAATAAAAACCATGCCATTATTACCGAGTCTGCTAAGAACATTACGATAAAACCACTGGTGATCTTAGTAACTTTGCCATGCATAAATTAGCGTTAACTAACTAAAAAGATCATGAAATCGGGTAATTTTTCCCGATTGATGATGTTATTTATTTAGTTAACGCTAATTTATGTATGGTTCTAATTCATTTATCAGAAAACGAAATATAGCAATGGAAAGCTAATTAAATTCTGCTTCTATTGATATTCTCCATGTAAAATGTTTTCGAGCAAAATATTAAATGGCGAAGAGTTTAAGTTCATGCATATTTCTTGAGTCTCATAATGGCATTTCTTTAGTGTGTTTTACGGTTTTTTATTTGATAATATTATAGAACAAACATTTCCATAAGTATATCTTTTATACTGATAAACATATATTAGGTAGGAAATTACAGCGCCTACTGACTTGTGGAGCGGCTGGAGCCGACTCTGATGATGACGTTACCGTCCATCTCGCCTCCCAGACGCAGGCTTTTACATAGAGACGGCTTTGACAGTCCCCTCCATATCTTACCTCAATAATATTCAGTTTATTCTCCATCTTTTGTGCGACGTCAGTGATGGAGGTGGTGTTGGAGTTCATGTTATTAAGGTTGTCGCTGCCGCCATCTCCGCTCCCTCCCCCACTCATTGTCTTGGCCATGTTATCGAGGTACAGCTGAGACGACGACGGACCCAGGTTGAAATTGTCCGTGTTTCTGTTTCCGTCATTGTCGTTGCCGCTGCCCCAGTCTTGCTCGTCCTGGAACCACGTCTCCCCGGCGTAGGACGAGGACTTAGGGGCTGGCGGTGGGGTCCTCGTAGCTGAAGGGTCTAGAATCTGGCTCCGTAGGCAGGTCCAGCTGAGGGATGTTTTAAGGTTAGGGAAGGGCTGTGGTGATGTTGTAAGGTCAGGGAAGGGATGTGGTGATGTTCTAAGGTTAGGGAAGGGCTGTGGTGATGTTGTAAGGTCAGGGAAGGGATGTGGTGATGTTGTAAGGTCAGGGAAGGGCTGTGGTGATGTTTTAAGGTTAGGGAAGGGCTGTGGTGATGTTGTAAGGTCAGGGAAGGGATGTGGTGATGTTCTAAGGTTAGGGAAGGGATGTGGTGATGTTCTAAGGTTAGGGAAGGGATGTGGTGATGTTGTAAGGTTAGGGAAGGGATGTGGTGATGTTGTAAGGTCAGGGAAGGGATGTGGTGATGTTGTAAGGTCAGGGAAGGGATGTGGTGATGTTGTAAGGTCAGGGAAGGGATGTGGTGATGTTGTAAGGTTAGGGAAGGGATGTGGTGATGTTGTAAGGTTAGGGAAGGGATGTGGTGATGTTTGGTGATGTTGTAAGGTCAGGGAAGGGATGTGGTGATGTTGTAAGGTTAGGGAAGGGATGTGGTGATGTTGTAAGGTTAGGAAGGGATGTGGTGACGTTTGGTGATGTTGTAAGGTTAGGGAAGGGATGTGGTGATGTTGTAAGGTCAGGGAAGGGATGTGGTGATGTTGTAAGGTTAGGGAAGGGATGTGGTGATGTTGTAAGGTTAGGGAAGGGATGTGGTGATGTTGTAAGGTTAGGGAAGGGATGTGGTGATGTTTGGTGATGTTGTAAGGTCAGGGAAGGGATGTGGTGATGTTGTAAGGTTAGGGAAGGGATGTGGTGATGTTGTAAGGTTAGGGAAGGGATGTGGTGACGTTTGGTGATGTTGTAAGGTTAGGGAAGGGATGTGGTGATGTTGTAAGGTCAGGGAAGGGATGTGGTGATGTTGTAAGGTCAGGGAAGGGATGTGGTGATGTTGTAAGGTCAGGGAAGGGATGTGGTGATGTTGTAAGGTCAGGGAAGGGATGTGGTGATGTTGTAAGGTTAGGGAAGGGATGTGGTGATGTTGTAAGGTTAGGGAAGGGATGTGGTGTTGTTCTAAGGTTAGGGAGTCATATATAATATCAAGGGAGATTATGTGCAATGAATAGGTTTTCAGAATGGAGAATCAATATCCAAACTACAAAAATTGAGTTTATGAGTTTATGGTTTGGGAATGGAGTAGTTGTGTCGTATCAGTCAATAGGAATGAAATAAATTATGGAAATAGAAACAGGAATAGACGGAAGGTACGGCAAATAATCTGATGCATTAAACAGATAATTTAATTCCTATTGACTGATACGAGAGTTGTGGCTTGGGAGTGGAGTAGTCCCTGCCTGTCTGCCCTCCTGTTTGTACCTGTGACTGCGGCTCCAACACTCGGGCGTGACACAGGCAAAGATGTAGAGTGTGCGGTGGTGGAGTCCTCCCTCGAGTGGAGCGTACACCTGCACCACCAACGACTGCCGCCGCCCACACCGCTTGCACGAAGGCGTCTCGCACCCACTCAGACACCAGTCCTGGGGGGGAGGTGGAGGGGGGCTCTTATTAACCTTCCTGACTTAAAAACAGATGTATGTAGATTTTATAAAGAAATAGGGAGAAATTGGTTCACAAATAGGGTGGTAAATAATCTGAATGGACTCAAGTCATGGGCATAGTTAGTGCGGAGTCATTAGAGCTTTAAAAGGAGGCTGGATAAATTCATGGATGGGGATGAAAGGTGGATGTAGGTAGTGTTAAGTAACAGGAACTATCACGTGTAGGTCTCACGGCCTCTTGTAGCTTCCTTATGTTCTTATGTTGTTATGGAGGGTGAATCTTATTGCCCTTCCTGACTTACAAACAGGTAGATGTACAGTATGCCATTTCTTCAATACAAGGAGTCCTATAGTGTCTCAAACTAGTTCAAATTAAAGTAATTTTATTTATCCACTATTATTAATGATCTCATGAGGTGAATACTTTTTGTTGATAACTTAAGGGCATATGCTTTCTACACAGGGAGTTTTCATTACCATACATGACAATTAAGTATTCAGAAACAAAGGGTCATTACCAGACAACCCATGTTTTTAAGTGTTTCAAGTGAACTATACCCACTGCAACTCAAAATACAAGTGAACTATACCCACTGCAACTCAAAATACAAGTGAACTATACCCACTGCAACTCAAAATACAAGTGAACTATACCCACTGCAACTCAAAATACAAGTGAACTATACCCACTGCAACTCAAATACAAGTGAACTATACCCACTGCAACTCAAAATACAAGTGAACTATACTCACTGCAACTCAAAATACAAGTGAACTATACCCACTGCAAACTCAAAATACAAGTGAACTATACCACTGCACTCAAAATACAAGTGAACTATACCACTGCAAACTCAAAATACAAGTGAACTATACCCACTGCAACTCAAAATACAAGTGAACTATACCCACTGCAACTCAAAATACAAGTGAACTATACCCACTGCAACTCAAAATACAAGTGAACTATACCCACTGCAACTCAAAATACAAGTGAACTATACCCACTGCAACTCAAAATACAAGTGAACTATACCCACTGCAACTCAAAATCATTTCCTTAACCCCTTTACGCCCAGATCTTTCCTTTGCTATAAAAAAGGGTTGGTGTCGAGCCATAAAATTATAAAAAGTCACTAAATAACCAAATTAGCTAGTGGACAAGGATACTAAACAGGTCATATCTATAAAAACATTTAGGTATATTCATTAAAAATCAATCTAATGGTGGTCAAATTACAATGAAAATTACGTTCTGGGCCTCAAGGGGTTAAACACAGCAAACCTTCCATAGCAAATCAAACTTAGAATTATGAATCACACCAATAAGGCAAATATGTTAGTAAATGGGTTAGAATGATAATGTTGAACAAAGCAAAGAGGCGAGAAACACAAAATAGAGGAGATAAATAATACACCAATGCAGGACTGAAATAATGGTTAACCCCTTCACACCCAGATCTTTCCTTGGCTATAAAATCCGTCTGTTGTCGAGCCATATAATTACAAAAAGTGACTGAATATGCCAAATTAGTTAGTCGACAAGGATACTAAACAGGTCATATCTATTAAATATTGCTTATACAGGTTGAAGTTCCCAAACTCGGCAACCTCGGGACCAGCGCCGAGCCGAGTAATGGAATTTTCCGACTTTTAGAACGTAGATATATAAAGGGGAAAAAATGGTTTGGGAGCCATAATACCAATAACAGACCTGTAGAAGTACACAAAATAACAGTGTACACAACTCTACAGTCACAACACCACTGAACAATAACAACAAACAAATCGGCGGAGAAACCAAGCGGCCTAGTGTGGTGGCACCCAGCGGCCGACCCGGCAACTACGCGCCGGGTTTTGGGTGTTCTGCCGTGTTTTGGAAAATCCGGAACCATAGCCGAGTTTTGGGTGTTGCCGAGTCTTGGGATGCCGAGTTTGGGAACTTCAACCTGTAGTCATTAAAAAATTGTCTAATGGTATCCAAATTACAATGGAAATTACGTCCTGGGTCTCAAGGGGTTAAAACAATGGGCATATGATGTACACGGTGCATTAAAACTATATGAGGCAAGGAGGGGAAAGAAACGAGAGGGATAAATGAAAGGAATAGGTGCATAACATCAATAACTATGACATATCTAGACTACAACTGAATAAGAACTCGAGAACTGATGATAAGACTGAACAACGTATAGTAATAGTGATAAAAAAGAAGCTACTGTAGTAAACATTCCACTAACAGAGACAAGGTTCACTGATTTCCATTCCCGTTCTTCCTCTTCCTCCTCCTCTCAATCCTAACCTCAATAACTGAAGAACATACCAAAGAACAGGGGACTAAAAGAACATAGTAGTGATAAAAACTATTTAAAACAAGCCAAGATAACGTTTACAAGTCCCCAAACAAGCCAAGATAACGTTTACAAGTCCCAAAACAAGCCAAGATAACGTTTACAAGTCCCCAAACAAGCCAAGATAACGTTTACAAGTCCCAAAACAAGCCAAGATCACGTTTACAAGTCCCAAAACAAGCCAAGATAACGTTTACAAGTCCCAAAACAAGCCAAGATAACGTTTACAAGTCCCCAAACAAGCCAAGATAACGTTTACAAGTCCCAAAACAAGCCAAGATAACGTTTACAAGTCCCAAAACAAGCCAAGATCACGTTTACAAGTCCCCAAACAAGCCAAGATAACGTTTACAAGTCCCAAAACAAGCCAAGATCACGTTTACAAGTCCCCAAACAAGCCAAGATAACGTTTACAAGTCCCAAAACAAGCCAAGATAACGTTTACAAGTCCCAAAACAAGCCAAGATAACGTTTACAAGCCAAGATAACGTTTACAAGTCCCCAAACAAGCCCAGATAACGTTTACAAGTCCCCAAACAAGCCCAGATAACGTTTACAAGTCCCCAAACAAGCCAAGATAACGTTTACAAGTCCCAAAACAAGCCCAGATAACGTTTACAAGTCCCCAAACAAGCCAAGATAACGTTTACAAGTCCCCAAACAAGCCAAGATAACGTTTACAAGTCCCCAAACAAGCCAAGATAACGTTTACAAGTCCCCAAACAAGCCCAGATAACATTTACAAGTCCCAAACAAGCCAAGATAACGTTTACAAGTCCCAAAACAAGCCAAGATCACGTTTACAAGTCCCCAAACAAGCCATGATAACGTTTACAAGTCCCCAAACAAGCCAAGATAACGTTTACAAGTCCCAAAACAAGCCATGATAACGTTTACAAGTCCCAAAACAAGCCCAGATAACGTTTACAAGTCCCAAAACAAGCCATGATAACGTTTACAAGTCCCAAAACAAGCCAAGATAACGTTTACAAGTCCCCAAAAAAGCCATGATAGCGTTTACAAGTCCCCAAACAAGCCATGATAACGTTTACAAGTCCCCAAACAAGCCAAGATAACGTTTACAAGTCCCAAAACAAGCCAAGATAACGTTAACAAGTCCCCAAACAAGCCATGATAACGTTTACAAGTCCCAAAACAAGCCAAGATAACGTTTACAAGTCCCCAAACAAGCCAAGATAACGTTTACAAGTCCAAAAACAAGCCAAGATAACGTTTACAAGTCTTCAAACAAGCCAAGATAACGTTTACAAGTCCCAAACAAGCCAAGATAACGTTTACAATCCCTAAACAAGCCAAGATAACGTTTACAAGTCCCAAAACAAGCCAAGATAACGTTTACAAGCCCCAAAATAAGCCCAGATAACGTTTACAAGTCCCAAAACAAGCCCAGATAACGTTTACAAGCCCCCAAAAAAGCCAAGATAACGTTTATAAGCCCCCAAAAAAGCCAAGATAACGTTTACAAGTCCCAAAACAAGCCAAGATAACGTTTACAAGTCCCCAAACAAGCCAAGATAACGTTTACTAGTCCCCAAACAAGCCAAGATAACGTTTACAAGTCCCAAAACAAGCCCAGATAACGTTTATAAGTCCCTAAACAAGTCAAGATAACGTTTACAAGTCCCCAAACAAGCCAAGATAACGTTTACAAGTCCCAAAACAAGCCAAGATAACGTTTACAAGCCCCAAAACAAGCCAAGATAACGTTTACAAGTCCCCAAACAAGCCAAGATAACGTTTACAAGTCCCAAAACAAGCCAAGATAACGTTTACAAGTCCCAAAACAAAACAAGATAACGTTTATAAGTCCCTAAACAAGCCCAGATAACGTTTACAAGTCCCAAAACAAGCCAAGATAACGTTTACAAGTCAATAATAGATGAGATTCACTGATTTCCATTCCCTTTCTTCCTCCTCTCACAGCCATAACCTCAATAACTGAAAAACAGGAGTGATACAACAATATATAGTGATAAAAACTACATAAAACAAGCCAAGATAACGTTTACAAGTCCCCGAACAAGCCAAGATAGCGTATACAAGTTAAAACAAGTCCTCCTTTTCTCCCTCCGTCAGACTCACAGGGGTTCCTCCGACTTTGCTGAGGGTGCAGGAGACTCCCGAAGGCGTCCTCGATATGACCTGCTCGTCCACGTGACCCAGGATGACCAGGTGAGGCTTAGAGGCCATGGTGTGACCTTACTGGGATGACCCGCACAATAGTCTCATTGTTACTGCGCTAATACTCGGCTGTGCTGGCCTCCTCTTCCTCTTCCTCTTCTTGTGTCTTTTCTCCGTAGCAGCAGACGATACACATCAATAAATTCCTGCGTTCGGGAGTCTGCGTAGTAGTTCCAGCGGAGGGGCAGGACTGGGTTGTGATTGGTTGTTAGGAGGGTTGTAGACTGGTTGTGATTGGTTGAACTTGTGGTTAATATGGAGGAGAGTTTCACGTTCGTTTTCAGAGACACCCACTACTTTTTCTTGGCCTACAATAGGTGCTTGTTCTAATGGTGCAAATTTAATTTTGCGCAAACCAAACCCCCCCCCCAAAAAAAAAAAAAAAGTATATTTTGTGGTTAAGGTTAGGTTAGGTTTCTTTAAAATCTGTAAGGTTAGGTTAGGTTAGGTTTCATTTTTTTTTTTTTTTTTTTTTTTTTTGGTTTGCGCAAAATAAAACTAGCACCATTAGAACAAGCACCTATTGTAGGCCAAGAAAAAGTAGTTGGTGTCTCTGAAAACGAACGTGAAACTCTCCTCCATTATTACCGAACTTGTTACCTAGGTACTGGTTATGATTGCTTGAGGGCAGGATTGGGTTGTGATTGGTTGTTGGGAGGGTTGTAGACTGGTTGTGATTGGTTGTTGGGAGGGTTGTAGACTGGTTGTTGGGAGGGTTGTAGACTGGTTGTGATTGGTTGTTGGGAGGGTTGTAGACTGGTTGTGATTGGTTGTTGGGAGGGTTGTAGACTGGTTGTGATTGGTTGTTGGGAGGGTTGTAGACTGGTTGTGATTGGTTGTTGGGAGGGTTGTAGACTGGTTGTGATTGGTTGTTGGGAGGGTTGTAGACTGGTTGTGATTGGTTGTTGGGAGGGTTGTAGACTGGTTGTGATTGGTTGTTGGAAGGGTTGTAGACTGGTTGTGATTGGTTGTTGGGAGGGTTGTAGACTGGTTGAACTTGTTACCTAGGTACTGGTTATGATTGGTTGAGGGCAGGATTGGGTTGTGATTGGTTGTTTGGAGGGTTGTAGACTGGTGATTGGTTGAACGTGTTAGCTAGGCACTGGTTATGATTGGTTGAGGGGCAGGATTGGGTTGTGATTGGTTGTTGGGAGGGTTGTAGACTGGTTGTGATTGGTTGAACTTGTTACCTATGTAGTATACTGGTTATGATTGGTTGTTGTAGATAGGCCTTTTAATACCTCCTTCATTTTTTATCCTTTTTTTGTCTTAATACATACTTCCTTTTTTCCTTTTTTTGTCATAATACTTCCTTTTTTTGTCATAATACTTCCTTTTTTAATTTTTTTGTCATACTTCCTTTTTTATTTTTTTTGTCATAATACTTCCTTTTTGCCGTTTTTTGTCATAATACTTCCTTTTTTCCTTTTTTGTCAATACTTCCTTTTTTCCTATTTTTGTCATAATACTTTCTATTTTCCTTTTTTTGTCATAATACTTTTTTTTGTCATAATACTTCCTATTTTCCGTTTTTTGTCATAATACTTCCTTTTTTTGTCATAATACTTCCTTTTTTTGTCATAATACTTCCTTTTTTCCGTTTTTTGTCATAATACTTCCTTTTTTCCGTTTTTTGTTATAATACTTCCTTTTTTCCGTTTTTTGTCATAATACTTCCTTTTTTCTGTTTTTTGTCATAATACTTCCTTTTTTTCCGTTTTTTGTCATAATACTTCCTTTTTTCCGTTTTTTGTCATAATACTTCCTTTTTTCCGTTTTTTGTCATAATACTTCCTTTTTTCCCGTTTTTTGTCATAATACTTCCTTTTTTCCTTTTTTTGTCATAATACTTCCTTTTTTTGTCATAATACTTCCTTTTTTTGTCATAATACTTCCTTTTTTTGTCATAATACTTCCTTTTTTGTCATAATACTTCCTTTTTTTTCCTTTTTTTGTCTTAATACTTCCTTTTTTTGTCATAATACTTCCTCTTTTCCTTTTTTTGTCATACTTCCTTTTTTCCTTTTTTTGTCATACTTCCTCCTTTTTTCCGTTTTTGTCATAATACTTCCTTTTTTCCGTTTTTGTCATAATACTTCCTTATTCCCGTTTTTTGTCATAATACTTCCTTTTTTTGTCATAATACTTCCTTTTTTTGTCATAATACTTCCTTTTTTGTCATAATACTTCCTTTTTTTGTCTTAATACTTCCTTTTTTTGTCATAATACTTCCTCTTTTCCTTTTTTTGTCATACTTCCTTTTTTCCTTTTTTTGTCATACTTCCTCTTTTTTTCCGTTTTTGTCATAATACTTCCTTTTTTCCGTTTTTGTCATAATACTTCCTTATTCCCGTTTTTTGTCATAATACTTCCTTTTTTCCGTTTTTTGTCTTTAACAGGAGGGACTTAAGGATAGTTTAGATTTAAGGGTGAATGCGATTGCTATGTCTGTGGGAGTGCCTATATTTTTTGGTCCCTCCCTTGTAAAAATTAAAATTCTCGCCCTCAAATTATGCCAAAAAAAAAAAATGTACTTTTTTCTTTGCTGTTTCTACTTATCATTTGACATTTGCAGCACCATTATGAATTAGTGAGTAATGGTAGTTTAAGTAGTATAGTGGTAGTAGTTGTATTATTATTATTATTATTAGTAGTAGTAGTAGTTGCTGTAGACGTAGTAGTAGTAGTAGTAGTAGTAGTAGTAGTAACACACTTTATCTGCATGCATTGTATATTTTTAGCTGCTATCTGTCAGTTGCTCCTCTTATATAGATACTACCTCCTATTCTACCCCTTCCTCCTCCTCCTCCTCCTCCTCCTCCCCCTCCTCCTCCCCCCCCTCCTCCTCCTCCTCCCCCTCCACCTCCCCCTCCTCCTCCTCCTCCTCCCCCTGAGTTAGCATTATCTCACCATCGACAAAAAGAGGGCAGGGTGATGGGAGGGGAGGAGGAACAATAGATGAAAGGTGAAGAGCCGAACGGTAGACAAAAAAAATTTAAAGGCGAAATAATGAAAGAGAAAGAGATAGCAGATAGGGAATTAAAAGCGGTGTGGCTAGACTAGTACCAGCGTGTGTGTGTGTGTTATATTTAGAATCGTGTGCGTTTAATTTAGTGTCTAGATAATAATAGAAGTGTCAGGAATATAAAATGCGTGTGATTGTAATACCTCAATCAGTAGTACATCTATTTACTGTGCTATTTGGCGTATATCTCTTTGGCATGGTTCAATGTTTATATTTGGTATGTATCAGCTGGCCGATCTCGTGTGTGTGTGTGTGTGTGTGTGTGTGACGTAATGCCGTGATGACGTCATGCGCACCTCTCTCTGGCACCCTCTCCCTCGCATCGATCCAACAGCTGATGTCAAAGTTGCCATTCACCACCTAGCCTAACGTTAACCCTCATACAACTCTTATATATCTTTACTAACACACTATTCCCGCTCTATTTTAATGTCTTATTCGAAGTGTTTGAGTGGTTAGTATTAAGGTTGATCCATGGGGTGTGAATCGGGGGTTTATTGTCATTGCTACGGGACGGTTTATCGAAGTACCCGGTGTTCGGCTCGGCTCCTCGGACGGGTGTGTGTGTGTGTTGGTGTTGACGTGCCCGATAGCGGTGGTGTAGCCGAGGGGTGACGTGGGTATTGTCTTGGCAGTCACCAGTGTGTGTGTGTGTGTTGTGTCAGTGGTGGTGTGTG
>JACEEZ010003674.1:187574-190074 GCA_016584305.1 Chionoecetes opilio | reverse complement strand
GAAGAGGGAGAAGGAGAAGGAGAGGAGAGGGGGAGGGAAGAAGAGAGAGAGAGGAATGATAGAAAGAGTAGAAAGCAGAGGTGAGGTTTTTTTGGCTTGCAGGAAGAAACAGCGGAAGAGAAAACTGGTTGTATATATATAGTGAAAGTTTTGACCTAAGTTTTTTCCCTCGTTGTAAATGTGGTGAATGTGATGAAAAGGTTAAGGTTCGGTTATTTATGTGTGTCTGTATGTGTGTTTGTATGTCAGTGTGTACGTGTGTCTGTCTGTCTGTCTGTCTGTCTACTGCTAACCTACCACTACTATTACCACTACTACTACTACTACTACTACTACTACTACTACTACTACTACTACTACTACTACTATTTCTACTGCCTACTACTACTACTACTACTACTACTACTACTACTACTACTACTACTACTATTTCTACTGCCTACTACTACTACTACTACTACTACTACTACTACTACTACTACTACTACTACTACTACTATTTCTACTGCCTACTACTACTACTACTATTTCTACTGCCTACTACTACTACTACTACTACTACTATTTCTACTGCCTACTACTACTACTACTATTTCTACTGCCTACTACTACTACTACTACTACTACTACTATTCTACTACTACACTACTCTTTTCTACTGCCTACTACTAACTACTATTATCTACTGCAACTACTATACTACTACTACTACTATATTTCTAACTGCTATAACTACGACTATACTATTACTACTACTACTACTACTATCTACTACTACTATGCTACTAACTACTACTACTACTACTACTAGCTACTCTATACTATTTCTACTGCCTATACTACTACTACTATTCTACTACTGCTCTACTACTATACTACTACTACTACTACTATTTCTACTGCCTACTACTACTACTACTATTTCTATACTGCTATTCTACTGCTACTACTACTACTATTTCTACTGCCTACTACTACTGACTACTACTACTACTACTACTACTACTACTATACTACTACTATTTCTACTGCCTACTACTACTAACTATTTCTACTGCACTAACTACTAACTACTACTACTACTACTACTACTACTATTTCTACTGCCACTACTACTATACTGCAACTACTATTATACTACTACTACTACTACATTTTACTGCTACACTACTACTACTATTCTACTGTATACCTACTTCTACTACTACTATCTACTCTACTCTACTACTACATATACTATTTGTCTACTCCTACTAACTACTCTACTATTTCTCTACTCTACTACTACTATCTACTCTACTTATTTCTACTGCCTACATACTAACTACTACTACTACTACTACTACTATTTCTACTGCCTACTACTACTACTACTATACTACTTTCTACTGCCTACTACTACTACTACTACTACTACTACTACTACTATACTATACTAATCTACTGCCTACTACTATACTATCTACTGTTCTACTGCCTACTACTAACTACTACTACTACTACTCACTATTTCTACTGCCTAACTACTACTACTACTTTTCTACTGCCTACTACTAACTACTACTACTACTACTATTTCTAACTGCCTACTACTACTACTACTACTCACTATTTCTACTGCCTACTACTACTACTACTATACTTTCTAACTGCCTACTACTAACTACTACTACTATACACTTACTATTATACTACTGCCTACTCTACTACTACTACTACTACATTCTACTATTCTCTACTGCCTACTACCTACTACTATTTCTACTGCCTACTACTACTAACTAACTACTTACTAATTTTCTACTGCCTACTACTACTACTACTACTACTACTACTACTACATACTACTACTACTTACTACTACTACACTACTACTACTACTACTACTACTATTTCTACTGCCTACTACTACTACTAACTTTTACTGCTACTACTACTACTACTACTACTACTATCTACCTACTACTACTATCTATCTAACTGACTACTACTACTACTACTACTACTGACTACTACTACTACTACTACTACTACTACTACTACTACTATTTCTACTGCCTATATTACTACTACTACTACTACTACTACTACTACTCACTACTAACTACTACTCTACTACTACTACTACTACTACTATACTACTACTACTCTTCTACTAACTACTACTACTACTACTACTACTCTACTACTACACTACTCTACTACTACTACTACTACTACTACTACTACTACTACTATTTCTACTGCCTACTACTACTACTACTACTACTACTACTACTACTACTACTACTACTACTACTACTACTACTACTACTACTACTATTTCTACTGCCTACTACTACTACTACTACTACTACTACTACTACTACTACTATTACTACTACAACTACTATCGCTCCTACTACTATACTACAACTACTATCGCTCCTACTACTACCACTACTTCTACTACCACACTACTACTACTACTACTACTACTACTACTACTACTACTACTACT
>JACEEZ010003674.1:165074-182574 GCA_016584305.1 Chionoecetes opilio | reverse complement strand
AGTACCAAGTGTCTAGAAACATTTATATGGGAAACAGAGGGCAGAGAGAGAGAGAGAGAGAGAGAGAGAGAGAGAGAGAGAGAGAGAGAGAGAGAGAGAGAGAGAGAGAGAGAGAGAGAGAGAGAGAGAGAGAGAGACAGACAGACAGACAGACAGACAGACACATGCAGAAATACAGACAGACATACAAACATAGACAGACAGACATAGAGACAAAGACAGACAAAGATAGACAGACATACACAAAGACAAAGAGACAGACAGACAGACACAACAGACAGACAGACAGACACATACAGAAATACAAAGACAGACATACAATTATAGACAGACAGACATAGAGACAAAGACAGACAAAGATAGACAGACATACACAAAGACAGAGACAGGCAGACAGACAGACAACAGACAGACAGACAGACAGACACATACAGAAATACAAAGACAGACATACCAACATAGACAGACAGACAAAGAGACAAAGACAAACATACAAAGACATGCTTATTACACACACTGGTAATGACCTTCCCCTCCTCTCTGACAAGTTTACAATTTTATTAAAGAATGGGATGGGAGGGGGATGGGGGGGGGAGATGACAGAGAAGGGGGGGGGGGTGTACAAGACTTAAAGAACACAGAAACACAGAACAATATTAAAATTAGTAAATATTAAGGTTAGTAAGCAGGGTAGAACGAGAAGTAATGGATTCAAGCTGGAAAAGCGTAGATTTAAAAAGGAAATTGGGAGAAACTGGTTCACAATAGGGTGGTGAATGATTGGAATGGACTCAGTCGTCAGGTAGTCAATGCGGAGTCTATTGGGGTCTTTAATTAAAAGGAGTCTGGATAAATTCATGGATGGGGAAGAGAGGTGGATATAGGTAGTGTTAGGTAACAGGAACTACCTCGTGTAGGTCCCACGGCCTCTTGTAGCTTCCTTACTTTCTTATGTTCGTAACCCCTTCACGCCCAGATCTTTCCTTTGCTATAATAAAATCGTCTGTTGTTAACCATAAAATTAAGAACAGTAACTGAATATACCAAATTAATTACTCGGCAAGGATACTAAACAGGTCATAATATTGCTTATAGTCACTACAAATCGTCTAATGGTACCCAAATTACAATGGAAATGACGTTCTGGGTCTCAAGGGGTTAACAAAGTACTACCTCTCTCACACTCACTCACTTATCTCCCTGTCACGCCCACTCACTCTATTCCTTATCTAGAGTTGTCACTGGCACTCCACCTTTGGCCACTCATGAATGGTGGTGGTTTGTTCCTTTACTAATTCAACTATTTTGGTGTTTACTCATTACTTAAATCTCTTCATTATGATTTTTCTTTATCTTTTAGTTCCTTTATTAACCCCTTCAGACCCAGACCGTAATTTCCATTGTAATTTAGGTGCCATTAGACGATTTTTAGTGACTATAAGCAATGTTTTATAGATATGACCTGTTTAGTATCCTTGTCCACTAACTCATTTGGTGTATTCAGTTACTTTTCGTTATTTTATAGCTAACAACAGAGGATTTTATACAGCAAAGGAAAGATCTGGGCGTGAAGGGGTTAAAGATATCCAGCATCATATCCTCATTAGGTATTCATATTCTAGTTACCATTTACCATTATTTTGACCATTATTATTACATACATATAAATTATAATCAACACAAATTGTATAACAGTATTAGGTGGGATTCGAACCCGTGGACAGGTCGCCGTAGTCACCTCGCCACACGGAGGTTAGAAGGTAACGACAGGCACCCCAACCTGCTATTGCCCCAACCTGCTATTACCCCAACCTGCTATTATCCCATTGCCCATGCTATTGCCCCAACCTGCTATTGCCCCAACCTGCTATTGCCCCAACCTGCTATTACCCCAACCTGCTATTGCCCCAACCTGCTATTACCCCAACCTGCTATTGCCCCAACCTGCTATTGCCCCAACCTGCTATTACCCCAACCTGCTATTGCCCCAACCTGCTATTGCCCCAACCTGCTATTGCCCCAACCTGCTATTACCCCAACCTGCTATTACCCCAACCTGCTATTGCCCCAACCTGCTATTGCCCCAACCTGCTATTACCCCAACCTGCTATTACCCCAACCTGCTATTGCCCCAACCTGCTATTACCCCAACCTGCTATTGCCCCAACCTGCTATTGCCCCAACCTGCTATTGCCCCAACCTGCTATTGCCCCAACCTGCTATTGCCCCAACCTGCTATTACCCCAACCTGCTATTGCCCCAACCTGCTATTACCCCAACCTGCTATTACCCCAACCTGCTATTGCCCCAACCTGCTATTGCCCCAACCTGCTATTGCCCCAACCTCAACGCGGGGGGGCAACAATTACGCCCACCTGGTACTGTAATGCAATGTTTCTTAATAGATTATATTATTCATTACATAACTTACCATTATTTATACCTTACTACCATTCATTTAATTTCCCTACCACCCAATAACTTTTTAATAAATAATAAACTTGATAAATGATCATTGTTACATTATTTACCATTATTTTAACCTTATTACCTAGTTATTACCATTCATTCCATTTCTCTCACCACCATAATCACTACCATTTACCATTAACCAAACCACTACACTTACACCATCATCACTGTCTTCTTTATGATTACCACTATCACTTATTTATTTATCACATTATTTTGCTTGACATTATTACCATTCATTCAATTTTCGCCACCACCATAATCAAATTTACACTTACATCCCACAGTTCACAAGATGGGTTTAGTACAACTCAGTATGATTTGTAGTTGTTGTGCACGGATTTCAGGGCATGGTAGTAGTGGTGGTGGTAGAAGGGATGGTAGTGTTGGTAGTAGAGGGGATGGCTGAGGTGGTGATGGGAGAGGCCGACTAAAAGCTGAGGTGGTGATGGCCAGTGACATGACATTGTTTACAGACTCGCAACAGAAAACGCGAAACTTCCATTCTACCTTTATACCTCGCTTTTATTAGTATCTTTGCTTCCTCCCCTCCTACAGGCGTGCCCATGCTGTACATCACCTTAATCAGCATTTGTTATTACCATGCAATCATTTCCTCCACCACCATAATCAGATTTACACCTTCATCCAGGAATTCTACTTCATTCATCTTCAAACAGGAACTACCACGTGTAGGTCTCACGGCCTCTTGTAGCTTCCTTATTTTCCTATGTTCTAATGGTCTCACTGCCTCTTGTAGCTTCCTTATTTTCCTATGTTCTTATGTTCTTGTGTTCTTACGGCCTCTTGTAGCTTCCTTATTTTCTCATGTTCTTATGTTCTCACTGCCTCTTGTAGCTTCCTTATTTTCTTATGTTCTCACGGCCTCTTGTAGCTTCCTTATTTTCTCCTGTTCTTATGTTCTCACGGCCTCTTGTAGCTTCCTTATGTTCTTATGTTCTCACGGCCTCTTGTAGCTTCCTTATGTTCTTATGTTCTCACGGCCTCTTGTAGCTTCCTTATTTTCTTATGTTCTCACGGCCTCTTGTAGCTTCCTTATGTTCTTATGTTCTCACTGCCTCTTGTAGCTTCCTTATTTTCTTATGTTCTCACGGCCTTTTGTAGCTTCCTTATGTTCTTATGTTCTCACGGCCTCTTGTAGCTCCTTATGTTCTTATGTTCTCACGGCCTCTTGTAGCTTCCTTATGTTCTTATGTTCTCACGGCCTCTTGTAGCTTCCTTATGTTCTTAAGTTCTCACGGCCTCTTGTAGCTTCCTTATGTTCTTATGTCTCACGGCCTCTTGTAGCTCCTTATGTTCTTATGTTCTCACGGCCTCTTGTAGCTCCTTATGTTCTTATGTTCTCACGGCCTCTTGTAGCTTCCTTATGTTCTTATGTTCTCACGGCCTCTTGTAGCTTCCTTATGTTCTTATGTTCTCACGGCCTCTTGTAGCTTCCTTATGTTCTTATGTCTCACGGGCCACGGCCTCTTGTAGCTTTCTTATTATCTTATGTTCTCACGGCCTCTTGTAGCTTTCTTATTATCTTATGTTCTCACGGCCTCTTGTAGCTTTCTTATGTTCTTATGTTCTCACGGCCTCTTGTAGCTTCCTTATGTTCTTATGTTCTCACGGCCTCTTGTAGCTTTCTTATGTTCTTATGTTCTCACGGCCTCTTGTAGCTTTCTTATGTTCTTATGTTCTCACGGCCTCTTGTAGCTTTCTTATGTTCTTATGTCTCACGGGCCACGGCCTCTTGTAGCTTTCTTATGTTCTTATGTTCTCACGGCCTCTTGTAGCTTCCTTATGTTCTTATGTTCTCACGGCCTCTTGTAGCTTTCTTATGTTCTTATGTTCTCACGGCCTCTTGTAGCTTTCTTATGTTCTTATGTTCTCACGGCCTCTTGTAGCTTCCTTATTTTCTTATGTTCTCACGGCCTCTTGTAGCTTCCTTATTTTATTATGTTCTCACGGCCTCTTGTAGCTTCCTTATGTTCTTATGTTCTCACCGTCTCTTGTAGCTTTCTTATGTTCTTATGTTCTCACGGCCTCTTGTAGCTTTCTTATGTTCTTAAGTTCTCACGGCCTCTTGTAGCTTCCTTATTTACTTATGTTATTGTGTTCTCACGGCCTTTTGTAGCTTCCTTATTTACTTATGTTATTGTGTTCTCACGGCCTTTTGTAGCTTCCTTATTTACTTATGTTATTGTGTTCTTACGGCCTTTTGTAGCTTCCTTATTTTCTTATGTTATTGTGTTCTTACGGCCTTTTGTAGCTTCCTTATTTTCTTATGTTATTGTGTTCTTACGGCCTTTTGTAGCTTCCTTATTTTCTTATGTTATTGTGTTCTTACGGCCTTTTGTAGCTTCCTTATTTTCTTATGTTATTGTGTTCTTACGGCCTTTTGTAGCTTCCTTATTTTCTTATGTTATTGTGTTCTTACGGCCTTTTGTAGCTTCCTTATTTTCTTATGTTATTGTGTTCTTACGGCCTTTTGTAGCTTCCTTATTTTCTTATGTTCTTCTTATGCTTATGTTTCTTCGTATCACAAATAGGGTGGTGAAGGCTTGGCATGCACTCAGTCGTTAGGTGGCCAGTGCGGAGTCAACAGGGATCTTTAAAAGGAGTCTTGATAAATTCATGGATGGGGAAGAGAGGTGGATGTAGGTAGTGTTAAGTACCGGGAACTACCACGCAGGGGCGTAGTTAGGCCTGGGCATAGGGGGCTGTAGCCCCGAATGTTTTATGAATAGCCCCGTATCTCAAATACCTTTTTTATTTTTTTTATTTATTATAATTTTTTTCTCAAAAATAAGATAAGCTCTGACTGGGAGTCTGGGGCCAACATCAAATTTTAGTAAAAAACAAGATATTTGGTTAGATGTTACTTAGC
The DNA here is from genome assembly GCA_016584305.1 of Chionoecetes opilio. NCBI lineage: Eukaryota > Metazoa > Arthropoda > Malacostraca > Decapoda > Majidae > Chionoecetes > Chionoecetes opilio. The sequence continues at coordinate 177,209 of JACEEZ010003674.1, read as the reverse complement.
GTATGCTGATGGCATCCTTTTTATGAGCAGGACATGAGAGAGGTGGAGAGAACAGAGGAGATGAGGAGTGCATGACAGAGGAGACACCAAAAGACTTTTTGGAGAGGTGAAGAGAATATCAGATGGACAAGACACAGAGTTAACAAAAGTGCATTTTTTTCGAAGTGCGTTTTTGTGTGTCCTTGGCCAGTCCTTTGTGATGTAAAAAAAAAGAAGTAATTGCAAGACCGAGGTTGGTCAGATTTCAGTATTGAACAAAGCATTGGGAATATACAATCTACAGGACTGCTTCATCACGCCAAAGCTCTCTTTTTCTTAGGGTTTTACTCCTACTGATGAAAATAAAAATAATAACGAAGTTGAACCCCAACTCAGATTATCTTAATTTTATTTAAATTTCATGATTCGAAAGTTATCCTGAGCAAATTACCGGAGCCCTTTGGTAGAGCAGTGTCTCACATCTTATATTCATTATACTCATAAATAAAATTCTCCTGTAAAAATGTGAAGATCCCTTGGCTGGGCTAAGCCCCCAATGTTTCAAGATCCTAAATACGCCCGTGCTACCACGTATAGGTCTCACGGCCTCTTGTAGCTTCCTTATGTTCTTATGTTCTCACTGCCTCTTGTAGCTTCCTTGTAATCTTACTAAAACAATAACTAACCCCCCCTACAAACCCCCCCTAACCCCCCATGTTCTTACGGCCTCTTGTAGCTTCCTTATGTTCTCATGTTGTTCTCCTCCCCTCCCACAGGCGTGCCCATGCTGTACATCCTGCTGTGGTGGCAGACGCTGTTGCCGTGGGGGGAGATCAGCGTGCCGGTGCTGCCATGGATACACCTGGTGGCCACGGTGAGTCCCTGGGTCGGCTCCACCATCTACCACCTCTTCATGAACCACAGCGCCGGGGAGGCCTGCTACAAGTCCCTACTCCACCTCGACATGTTCGGCATCTGGATCACGCAGAGCTTCGGTAAGGGACTCGTTCGTGCATTCATAGATAATTAGGGGGAAACAAGAACTAGGAAGAGGTTAAAAGGAAAGGAAATACAAATATGTCAGAGGCAGTGTATCACGCGGAGCTTCGGGAAGGGATTCAGATGGACATGGGATAAGGGATTCAGATGGACATGGGATAAGGGATTCAGATGGACATGGGATAAGGGATTCAGATGGACATGGGATAAGGGATTCAGATGGACATGGGATAAGGGATTCAGATGGACATGGGATAAGGGATTCAGATGGACATGGGATAAGGGATTCAGATGGACATGGGATAAGGGATTCAGATGGACATGGGATAAGGGATTCAGATGGACATGGGATAAGGGATTCAGATGGACATGGGATAAGGGATTCAGATGGACATGGGATAAGGGATTCAGATGGACATGGGATAAGGGATTCAGATGGACATGGGATAAGGGATTCAGATGGACATGGGATAAGGGATTCAGATGGACATGGGATAAGGGATTCAGATGGACATGGGATAAGGGATTCAGATGGACATGGGATAAGGGATTCAGATGGACATGGGATAAGGGATTCAGATGGACATGGGATAAGGGATTCAGATGGACATGGGATAAGGGATTCAGATGGACATGGGATAAGGGATTCAGATGGACATGGGATAAGGGATTCAGATGGACATGGGATAAGGGATTCAGATGGACATGGGATAAGGATTCAGATGGACATGGGATAAGGGATTCAGATGGACATGGGATAAGGGATTCAGATGGACATGGGATAAGGGATTCAGATGGACATGGGATAAGGGATTCAGATGGACATGGGATAAGGGATTCAGATGGACATGGGATAAGGGATTCAGATGGACATGGGATAAGGGATTCAGATGGACATGGGATAAGGGATTCAGATGGACATGGGATAAGGGATTCAGATGGACATGGGATAAGGGATTCAGATGGACATGGGATAAGGGATTCAGATGGACATGGGATAAGGGATTCAGATGGACATGGGATAAGGGATTCAGATGGACATGGGATAAGGATTCAGATGGACATGGGATAAGGGATTCAGATGGACATGGATAAGGGATTCAGATGGACATGGGTAAGGGATTCAGATGGACATGGGATAAGGGATTCAGATGGACATGGGATAAGGGATTCAGATGGACATGGATAGGGATTCAGATGGACATGGGATAAGGGATTCAGATGACATGGGATAAGGGATTCAGATGGACATGGGATAAGGGATTCAGATGGACATGGGATAAGGGATTCAGATGGACATGGGATAAGGGATTCAGATGGACATGGGATAAGGATTCAGATGGACATGGGATAAGGGATTCAGATGGACATGGGATAAGGGATTCAGATGGACATGGGATAAGGGATTCAGATGGACATGGGATAAGGGATTTCAGGATGGACATGGTGGATAAGGATTCAGATGGACATGGGATAAGGATTCAGATGGACATGGGATAAGGGATTCAGATGGACATGGGATAAGGGATTCAGATGGACATGGGATAAGGGATTCAGATGGACATGGGTAAGGGATTCAGATGGACATGGGATAAGGGATTCAGATGGACATGGGATAAGGGATTCAGATGGACATGGGATAAGGGATTCAGATGGACATGGGATAAGGGATTCAGATGGACATGGGATAAGGGATTCAGATGGACATGGGATAAGGGATTCAGATGGACATGGGATAAGGGATTCAGATGGACATGGGATAAGGGATTCAGATGGACATGGGATAAGGGATTCAGATGGACATGGGATAAGGGATTCAGATGGACATGGGTAAGGGATTCAGATGGACATGGGATAAGGGATTCAGATGGACATGGGATAAGGGATTCAGATGGACATGGGATAAGGGATTCAGATGGACATGGGATAAGGGATTCAGATGGACATGGGATAAGGATTCAGATGGACATGGATAAGGGATTCAGATGGACATGGATAAGGGATTCAGATGGACATGGGATAAGGGATTCAGATGGACATGGGATAAGGGATTCAGATGGACATGGGATAAGGGATTCAGATGGACATGGGGTAAGGGATTCAGATGGACATGGGATAAGGGATTCAGATGGACATGGGATAAGGGATTCAGATGGACATGGGATAAGGGATTCAGATGGACATGGGATAAGGGATTCAGATGGACATGGGATAAGGGATTCAGATGGACATGGGATAAGGGATTCAGATGGACATGGGATAAGGGATTCAGATGGACATGGGATAAGGGATTCAGATGGACATGGGATAAGGGATTCAGATGGACATGGGATAAGGGATTCAGATGGACATGGGATAAGGGATTCAGATGGACATGGGATAAGGGATTCAGATGGACATGGGATAAGGGATTCAGATGGACATGGGATAAGGGATTCAGATGGACATGGGTAAGGGATTCAGATGGACATGGGATAAGGGATTCAGATGGACATGGGATAAGGGATTCAGATGGACATGGGATAAGGATTCAGATGGACATGGGATAAGGGATTCAGATGGACATGGGATAAGGGATTCAGATGGACATGGGATAAGGGATTCAGATGGACATGGGATAAGGGATTCAGATGGACATGGGATAAGGGATTCAGATGGACATGGGATAAGGGATTCAGATGGACCATGGGATAAGGGATTCAGATGGACATGGGATAAGGGATTCAGATGGACATGGGATAAGGGATTCAGATGGACATGGGATAAGGGATTCAGATGGACATGGGATAAGGGATTCAGATGGACATGGGATAAGGGATTCAGATGGACATGGGATAAGGGATTCAGATGGACATGGGATAAGGGATTCAGATGGACATGGGTAAGGGATTCAGATGGACATGGGATAAGGGATTCAGATGGACATGGGATAAGGGATTCAGATGGACATGGGATAAGGGATTCAGATGGACATGGGATAAGGGATTCAGATGGACATGGGATAAGGGATTCAGATGGACATGGGATAAGGGATTCAGATGGACATGGGATAAGGGATTCAGATGGACATGGGATAAGGGATTCAGATGGACATGGGATAAGGGATTCAGATGGACATGGGATAAGGGATTCAGATGGACATGGGATAAGGGATTCAGATGGACATGGGATAAGGATTCAGATGGACATGGGATAAGGGATTCAGATGGACATGGGATAAGGGATTCAGATGGACATGGGATAAGGGATTCAGATGGACATGGGATTAAGGAGTGGGATTTTTCTCCTCTTATTTATATATTGGGTTTATTTATTTTTATTGGGTAAGTGATGTGGGATTGAAGGAGTGTAAAAAATATCCTTATCTCTTTTTTTTTTTTTTTTTCCCTCCTGAGAGACACGCCAAGAGTACGATCTATAAAAAGTAGAAAAAAAAAACCCGCTACCTGCTAGAATCTGTTTAACCAACCAGAAAGTTCAATTATTTCTTTTTTAATGTCATTTTTGTTTTATTGATGTTTTGATGTTACTATAGAGCAGCAGTTTAGGGGGGCATGGGTAGTAATTACCTAGGGGGGCGTGAGCCAAGAGAGATAAAGGGAGAACTGTCAAGTATGTAACTTAGCTCGGCCTTCGCCTTAACATGAAGCTCCCGCGTGAGGGTGAGCGTCGCTACAGAGAAGCGAGTGTGGCGGAAAAACTCTGCGGTGACGCCTTGCCACATTTAACTAACTATGTAGACTTTATATGCAATTTTATTATATTTTTATTACTACTATTATTATTATTGTTATTATTATCATTATTATTACTATTATTATTATTGTTATTATTACCATTATTATTACTATTACTATTATTATTATTATTATTATCTAAACGTGATCTAACCAAATCTTCCTAGTATATGCGATGTGTTGATAAATAAGCATGCGCACAATGTGTTAAAAACGCCCATTTAGTATATATGATTTTTTGTTGTTGTGAGTAGTAGGAGACAGGACAGAGGAATAGTATAGTTGGTGGTTACTTAAAGCTAGCAACAGTAGTAGTAGTAGTAGTAGTAGTAGCCTAGTAGTAGTAGTGGGTGGTAGCTATGATCTGTACCGCAGTCACGTTCAGGGGTGACATGGGTCTGCGAGTGAGCGGAATATAATCATAAGGGCCAGGCGTGGGGGTGCACAGGCGTGTTCGGACCCTAGGCAAGGGTGCACAGGCGTGTTCGGACCCTAGGCAAGGGTGCACAGGCGTGTTCGGACCCTAGGCAAGGGTGCACAGGCGTGTTCGGACCCTAGGCAAGGGTGCACAGGCGTGTTCGGACCCTAGGTAAGGGTGCACAGGCGTGTTCGGACCCTAGGCAAGGGTGCACAGGCGTGTTCGGACCCTAGGCAAGGGTGCACAGGCGTGTTCGGACCCTAGGTAAGGGTGCACAGGCGTGTTCGGACCCTAGGTAAGGGTGCACAGGCGTGTTCGGACCCTAGCCAAGGGTGCACAGGCGTGTTCGGACCCTAGCCAAGGGTGCACAGGCGTGTTCGGACCCTAGGCAAGGGTGCACAGGCGTGTTCGGACCCTAGGTAAGGGTGCACAGGCGTGTTCGGACCCTAGCCAAGGGTGCACAGGCGTGTTCGGACCCTAGGCAAGGGTGCACAGGCGTGTTCGGACCCTAGGTAAGGGTGCACAGGCGTGTTCGGACCCTAGCCAAGGGTGCACAGGCGTGTTCGGACCCTAGCCAAGGGGTTTCAGCAGGATAGAGTATTTGATTTTAACCCCTTCACACCCAGATTTTTCCTTTGCCATAAAAGATCGTATGTTGTCAAGCCATAAAATTACGAAAAGTAACTGAATATAGCAAATTAGTTAGTCGACAAGGATACTAAACAGGTCATATCTTAAAATATTGCTTATAGTTAACTAAAAATCGTCTAATGGTACCCAAATTACAATGGAAGTTACATTCTGGGTCTCAAGGGGTTAATCCTATGTCAGTACTTATAGTGTGTTATATCAAGTATAGGGGTCCAGCCTCTGGCCCCTTTGCTTTTGGCTCAGTTCTTGCGGCTGGAACGTGGCAGCGAATCACGTTCCAGTCAATTAACTCATTACGCTAATTACTCATTAAGGGCTTGTTCTACGCAAAAAGTTTGTTTCACAGACCCCCACTGATTTTGACAGCACTACTCCCATGTCAAATTTCAGCTCAATCCGACAATATTTAGGAGTAGTTATTAACTTTTTGGCTTAAACTTGGTTCCACTCCCCTTACGCGAATGGGTCTTATGGTAAGTAGCAGCTCGCTTCGCTCGCTCCCAATAAAGGATTGACTGGAACTGTAGGTATATAAGTGTTAATTTGGACCCCATTCAGTGTTTGTTTCAGTAGGATACCTTAGGTTTGGATCCTATTTCAGTACTTATAGTGTTATATATAGGATTGACTGGAACTGTAGGTACATAAGTGTTTATTTGGACCCCATTCAGTGTTTCAGTAGGATAGCTTAGGTTTGGATCCTATTTCAGTACTTATATAGTGTGTTATATATAGGATTGACTGGAACTGTAGGTACATAAGTGTTAATTTGGACCCCATTCAGTATTTCAGTAGGATAGATTAGGTTTGGATCCTATTGCAGTACTTATAGTGTGTTATATATAGGATTGACTGGAACTGTAGGTACATAAGTGTTAATTTGGACCTCATTCAGTGTTTCAGTAGGATAGCTTAGGTTTGGATCCTATTTCAGTACTTATAGTGTGTTATATATAGGATTGACTGAAACTATGAACAATGCTTAGAAAGTTATTGAATATTTATATTTATACACACGAAAAATTAATACTGATACGAAATGCAACTGTATATTTTTTTATTTTTATAAATCCAAAAAGTTGCTGTTAGACAAAAAACTAACAAACGGCGACATTATAATGAACTTTTCTGTCCATTTAAACATTACTGAAACGCTGAATTAACATCGCTTCTGAACTGAGAGAGAGAGAGAGAGAGAGAGAGAGAGAGAGAGAGAGAGAGAGAGAGAGAGAGAGAGAGAGAGAGAGAGAGAGAGAGAGAGAGAGAGAGATCTATGATGCTACCAAACCAAAGAAATAATATCAGTAAAAAAAATACAATACTAGAGAAAGAGAGAGAGAGAGAGAGAGAGAGAGAGAGAGAGAGAGAGAGAGAGAGAGAGAGAGAATCTAATGAGGCTACCAAACCAAAGCAATAATATCAGTTAAAATAATTAATACATGAATACGAATAACAGATCAAATAAAAAAGTAAACAGATGTGTGACGATGATTTATAAAGTTTGTAATATATCTAATTAATGTTTTGTTAGTGAATCAATGAGGTCATGAAAGGTGAATGGCCCTGCATGGAAGCCTTAGAAGAGAGAGAGAGAGAGAGAGAAAGAGAGAGAGAGAGACTGGTACACGCTAAGTTAGTCTTTTTTATCTGTAAATCAATGTAGTTTTGTGCGCATCGCTCTCTCTCTCTCTCTCTCTCTTTCTGACCTACCTAACCCCTTCCTTCCCTTTGTCTCACACACACACACACACACACACACACACGCACGCACACACACACACACACACACACACACACACACACACACACACACACACACACACCACACACACACACACACACACACACACACAAAGGAAGGTCATAATCTACTTTCTGTGTGTGTGTGTGTGTGGATGTGTAACTGTCTGTGTGTGTGTGTGTGTGTGCGTGTGTGTGTGTGTGTGTGTGGATGTGTAACTGTGTGTGTGTGTGTGTGTGCGTGTGTGTGTGTGTGTGCGTGTATGTGTGTGTTTGTGTGTGTGTGTGTGTGTGTGTGTGTTATTATTTTACCCTATAGGTGTCTTGCACTGACGTCACGATCTAGCGGCTTCAAGCCAAATGCCGCCCGTCGGAGCGAGCTGGAGCTCCAGACCAACAAACTCCACTTGCCGCCCGTGTTTGCCAGCTTATGGTAATTTTCCCCTACCAAATATATGTTTATCAGTATAAAAGATATACTGTTATCTTCGGAAATGTTTGTTCTGTAATATTATCAAATAAAAAACCGTAAAACACACTAAATAACTGCCATTATGAGACTCTCAAGAAATATGCATGAACTTAATATAATATTAAACTCCTTTTTAGAATAATTTGATTTTTGCGGGAAAACTTTTTACATGGAGAATATGAATAGAAGCGGAATTTCATTAGCTTTCCATTGATACATTTGATTATCTGATAAATGAATTAGAAGCATGTATAAGTTACCGTTAACTAAATAAATAACCTCATCAATCGGGAAAAATTACCTGATTTCATGATGTTATTTATTTAGTTAACGCTAATTTATGCATGCTTCTAATTCATTTATCAGATAACGAAATATATCAATGGAAAGCTAATGAAATTCCGCTTCTATTCATATTCTCCATGTAAAACATTTTCTCGCAAAATATTAAATGGGAGCTGGAGTTGGTGAATATCAAGTTCATGCATATTTCTTGCGGGTCTCATAATGGCCTTTCTTTACTGTGTTTTACGGTTTTTTATTTGTTAATATTATAGAACAAACATTTCCGAAGATAACAGTATATCTTTTATACTGATAAACATATATTTGGTAGGGGAAAAGTACCATAAGCTGGCAAACACGGGCGGCAAGTGGAGTTTGTTGGTCCTCCAGCTCGCTCCGACGGGCGGCATTTGGCTTGAAGCCGCGTCTGTCGCAGCCACAACAAGGGCTGTGACGTCACGTGCAAGACGCCTATACAGTCTATTCTTCTTTTCTTCACGAATACTTTATACAGACAAAAAATAATGAAAAAGTTTTAGGAAGGAGCGAGATCGAAAGAGTTATAAAAAGTATGCTAAAAAAAATGACAGATTATTACAATGGATTGACGGTAATTCTCTGTCTGTCTGTCTATGTCTTCTATGTCTCTCTCTCTCTCTCTCTCTCTCTCTCTCCCTCTCTCTCTCTTCTCTCTCCTCTCCTCTCTCCCTCCTCTCTCCTTCCTCGTCCTCTCTCTCTCTCTCTCTCTCCTCTACTCTCTCCTTCTCTTTCCTGTTCTCTCTCTCTCTCTTCTCTCCTCTCCTCAGTAACCTCTCTCTCTCTCTCTCTCTCACACTCAGTAACCTATCTCTCACTTTGTCTCTTTATGTCTGTCTTTCTCTCAGTAGCTGCTCTCTCTCTCTCTCCTCTCTCTCTCTCTCTCTCTCTCTCTCTCCTCTCTCTCTCTCTCTCTCTCTCTCTCTCTCTCTCTCCTCTCTCTCTCTCTCTCTCTCTCTCTCTCTCTCTCTCTCCTCTCTCTCTCTCACCTCTCTCTTCTCTCTCCATCACCTCTCTCTCTCTCTCCTCTCTCTCTCTCTCTCTCTCTCTCTCTCTCCTCTCTGTCTCTCTCTCTCTCTCTCTCTCTCTCTCTCTCACTCTTCTCTCTGTCTTCTCCTCTCTCTCTCTCTCTCTCTCTCTCTCTCTCTCAACTCACCCTCTCTCTCTCTCTCTCTCCAGGCGCTCCCACGGTTACCTCCGTCTCTCTGCCTCAGTGGACATGGACTATTCGATGTTGCTGTGTATTCCGGCGTCTCCTCTGGTGTTTGTATAAGGTGGTCCCCTCTCTCTCTCTCTCTCTCTCTCTCTCTCTCTCTCTCTCTCCTCTCTCTCTCTTCTCTCTCTCTCTCTCTCTCTCTTATCCATGGCTCTCGCTTTCCTCTAATTATATCTATCTTTCTCTCTACTATGTCTCTCTTTTATAATATCTCTCTCCTCTCTCTCTCTCTCTCTCTCTCCGTCTCTCTCTCTCTGTCTCTCTCTACTCGTCTCTCTCCTCTCTCTCTCTCTCTCTCTCTCTCTCTCTCTTCTCTCTCTTATGTCTCTTCTCTCTTATCTCTCTCTCTTTCTCTCTCTTCTATCTCTCTCTTTCTCTTTCTCTTATCTCTATCTCTCTCTCTCTCTCTCTCTCTCTCTCTCTCTCTCTTCTCTCTCTCTCTCTCTTTCTCTTCTCTCCTCTCTCTTCTCTCTAATCTCTCGTCTCTCTCTCCTCTCTCATCTCTCTCTCTCTCTCTCTCTCTCTCTCTCTCTCTCTTCTCTCTCTCTCTCTCCTCTCCTCTAATTATTCTCTTTCTTTTTTTGCTCTTTCTCTCTCTCTCTCTCTTTCTCTCTCTTATTATCTCTCTCTTTCTCTTATCTCTTCTCTCTCTCTCTCTCTCTCTCTCTCTCTCATCTCCTCTCTCTTCTCTCTCCTCTCTCTCTCTCTCCTCTCTCTCTCTCTCTCTCTCTCTCTCTCTCTCTCTCTCTCTCTCTCTCTTCTTTCTCTCTCTTATTCTCTTATTATCTCTCTTTCTCTCTCTTATTCTCTCTCTCTCTCTCTCTCTCTCTCTCTCTTCTCTCTCTCTCTCTCCTCTCTCTCTCTCTCTCTCTCTCTCTCTCTCTCTCTCTCTCTCTCTCTCTCTCTATTTAATAATAAACTCTAAATCAATTCCAAAAAAAATGCATAGTGAGAATATAAAGAAAATAAAGTAAAAATAAAATAGTCAGTAAATCAGTAATCACTATATTTTTCTTTCTATTAAATTTGCGTAGTTTTTTTTCTGAAGTAATAATTGTAATATTGAGTCATTTTTGATCACGATGTAAATTCTCCTATAAAATGTAATGATTCTGATGTAGATTGGGCTCAAGATCTATTATTATTATTATTATTATTATTATTATTATTATTATTATATGTATGTATTGGTTGTATAAGTAATATGTAGTGTAGTATTTTTTTAATGTATTTTTAAGAATAGTAAGATTTTATGTATCTTTTTCAGGATCCTTTATTAATTCTTTCGTTTTTATTTCTATTGCATCATTATTATTATATATTTTTGCTCCCTACCGTAGATAACACTATAGTCGCCAGTCACTCGCCACTGCACTAATGTCGGCCTTAACAATATATTACGAATTTTAGCATCACTACAGACTTTTATGTGCCACTGAAGACATGTAGTGTGATGTACATAATATAAACTACTTTGTATCATCTTCAGTGGCACATAAAAGTCTGTAGTGATGCTAAAATTCGTAATATATTGTTAAGGCCGACATTAGTGCAGTGGCGAGTGACTGGCGACTATAGTGTTATCTACGGTACAACTTTTATCAATTTCTTTCTTTAATACTTATAAGAAACGAAAAATATGCACTTAACCCCTTCACGCCCAGATCTTTCCTTGGCTATAAAAAAATTGTATGTTGTCGAGCCATAACATTAAGAAAAGTTACTGAATATACTAAATTAGCTAGTCGACAAGGATACTAAACAGGTCATAGCTATAAAACATTGCTTATTTTAAGTAAAAATCGTCTAATGGTCCATAAAATTAAGAAAAGTCACTTAATATACCAAATTAGCTAGTCGACAAGGATACTAAACAGGTCATAGCTATAAAACATTGCTTATATTAACTAAAAATCGTCTAATGGTACCCAAATTATAATGGAAATTACGTTCTGGGCCTCAAAGGGTTAACGACACAAAGGCAAAAAAGTGTTCAAATATGCGATACAAAGACATTTTCAAATAACATAGATTTTTAGGCGTCAAATCAGCAAGGGATAAGATTTCATATCACAAACCATATCAGTATCATCATCATCATCATCATCCTCATTGTCATTGAACACTTATCAGTATTATAGTTATGCGATTACCTTAGTTTTTTGTTATTTTTCCCTAGATTTTTCCCGTTTTTGCTTTTTAGGGAATTACATATTACAGCATCTCTCTCTCTCTCTCTCTCTCTCTCTCTCTCTCCTCTCTCTCTCTCTCTCTCTCTCTCTCTCTCTCTCTCTCTCTCTCTCTCTCTCTCTCTCTCTCTCTCTCTCTCTCTCTCTCTGTATTCTGTACTTTTCACGAGTTTCTGTATTCAGGTTATATCAGTTTTATTTCAAGAGATATTTTTGGTGTAGCTGAAAAATCTCTCTCTCTCTCTCTCTCTCTCTCTCTCTCTCTCTCTCTCTCTCTCTCTCTCTCTCTCTCTCTCTCTCTCTCTCTCTCTCTCTCTCTCTCTCTCTCTCTCTCTGGAAATGAAAGATGAATGCCATTTTTATGTTGGCGTAAATGTTTTATTTTGGGTTCATCAGTTATTTGTTTGTTTTGT
>JACEEZ010003674.1:117574-155074 GCA_016584305.1 Chionoecetes opilio | reverse complement strand
CTCGCACGCCCGTAACCCTTGGGAGCGGCGGTTCTGCTTCACGCTGCCCTTCCTCATGAGGGCAGCCTCCGCCACCCTGAGGGGCTCGGCATGGGGGGGCGGCAACCCTGGCGCCTTCAAACACATCATATTGCAGGTAATGAGTTAAAAAGGTGACTCTCTCTCTCTCCTTCTGCGCCTCCTTCGTGGTGTTCCTCCTCCGCTTGACTCGCTCCGTGATGTCGTGTTTTCTCTCTTGTTTTCTGTGTTTTCTTTGTCTGGTGGTCCTGGTTTTTGTTCTTCCTGTTTCTTGTGTCACTGTTTTTTCTCTTCCTGTTTCTTGTGCTCCTGTTTTTTCTCTTCCTGTTTCTGTTTTTTCTCTTCCTGTTTCTGTTTTTTCTCTTCCTGTTTCTGTTTTTTCTCTTCCTGTTTCTGTTTTTTCTCTTCCTATTTCTTGTGTTTCTGTTTTTTCTCTTCCTGTTTGTTTTTTCTCTTCCTGTTTCTTGTGTTTCTGTTTTTTCTCTTCCTGTTTCTGTTTTTTCTCTTCCTGTTTCTGTTTTTTCTCTTCCTGTTTCTGTTTTTTCTCTCTGTTTCTGTTTTTTTTTCTGTTCTTTTTTCTCTTCCTGTTTCTGTTTTTTCTCTTCCTGTTTCTTGTGTTTCTGTTTTTTCTCTTCTGTTTTCTGTTTTTTCTCTTCCTGTTTCTGTTTTTTCTCTTCCTGTTTCTGTTTGTTCTCTTCCTGTTTCTGTTTTTTCTCTTCCTGTTTCTGTTTGTTCTCTTCCTGTTTCTGTTTTTTCTCTTCCTGTTTCTGTTTTTTCTCTTCCTGTTTCTGTTTGTTCTCTTCCTGTTTCTGTTTTTTCTCTTCCTGTTTCTGTTTTTTCTCTTCCTGTTTGTTTTTTCTCTTCCTGTTTCTTGTGTTTCTGTTTTTTCTCTTCCTGTTTCTTGTTTACCTGTTTTTTCTCTTTCTGTTTCTTGTTTACCTGTTTTTTCTCTTCCTGTTTCTTGTGCTCCTGTTTTTTCTCTTCCTGTTTTTTCTGTTTTATTTTTCTCGTTTTGTCGTATTTCTCCTCCTCCTCCTCCTCCTCCTCCTCCTCCTCCTCCTCCTCCTCCTCCTCTTCGTTAATCTCGCCCTTGTCTACGTCGTCGTCGTCTTCCTCCTCGTCTTCCTCCTCCTCCTTATCTTCCTCTTCCTCCTCCTCCTCTGGCTGTTGCTGTTTGTTCATCCTCTGCATTCCTCCTCTTCCTTCTCTCAATTCCTTTAAACTAATCATTATGCCTTTTAATTTAATTTGCGAAGTGTAAATTTAGTTCACATTCAGCTTTTTATTCCTCATTCCCATTTTACGTTATTTTGTTTTGTTTTCAGAAATTATGTCAAGTTCATACAAAAAAATAATAGTGATAGATTGGTGACTTGTATATCATTATCTCTCTCTCTCTCTCTCTCTCTCTCTCTCTCTCTCTCTCTCTCTCTCTCTCTCTCTCTCTCTCTCTCTCTCTCTCTCTCTCTCTCTCTCTCTCTCTCTCTCTCTCTCTCTCTCTCTCTCTCTCTCTCTCTCTCTCTCTCTCGCATTGTTTAGTTCTGGTTCCTGAGTGGCCTGAGTAAGTAATTTATGAGGTAAGGATGATAGGTAAGTGTGTGTGTGTGTGTGTGTGTGTGTGGTGTGTGTGTGTGTGTGTGTGTGTGTGTGTGTGTGTGTGTGTGAATAACCCCCTCCTATTACTTCTTGCATATTGTATTATTCACTCACTTAGCACCGACTTGTTTTGGCTTTGAAATCTTAATCAGCAAGGCTATGGACTGTTTATAACTTATGTAGTGTTCCTTATAGTGATTAATAATATATAAAAACAGTATTGTTGCTCATGCACTTCTATTTGTTGCATTATTTATTATTATACTATGTCAATTTCAGCTTACTTACGATTATTGCTAGGGGAGAGCGAGGCAGGTTGCATGGAGGGTAGGTTGCATCATTGCCTCTAACTCGCATGTTATCACACGTACATCGTCTTAATACTACTACTACTACTACTACTACTACTACTACTACTACTACTACTACAATAAACTACTACTACTACTACTACTACTATAAACTACTACTACTACAACTACAACAATAATAATAATAAAAAAAGTTAATGCGAGTTAGAGGCAATGATGCAACCTACCCTCCCTCGATGCAACCTGCCCCGCTCTTCCTACTTGTAAACACTTTTTTATGATTGACGAAAACTTGTCTCAAATTTTCAGATTATTTCGAAACTTGTTAAAATTTCAGATTATTTCGAAACTTATGTCAAATTTTCAGAGTATTTCAAAACTTATGTCAAATTTTCAGATAATTATTTCAATACCCAGAAATATGCTCTTAAATCTTTCATACTTATTCACACTTATTCACACTTGTTCACACTTATTCACACTTAATCACACTTTTTCACACTTTTTCACACTTATTCACACTTATTCACACTTTTTCACACTTTTTCACTTATTCACACTTATTCACACTTATTCACACTTATTCACACTTTTTCACACTTTCACTTATTCACACTTATTCACACTTTTTCACACTTATTCACTTATTCACACTTATTCACACTTAATCACACTTTTTCACACTTTCACTTATTCACACTTATTCACACTTAATCACACTTATTCACACTTATTCACACTTATTCACACTTAATCACACTTTTTCACACTTTCACTTATTCACACTTTTTCACACTCACTTATTCACACTTATTCACACTTATTCACATTTAATCACACTTTTCACAATTTTTCACCTATTCACACTCACGTTTTTTCAGACTTATTCACACTATGACGGATATTCCAGGACGTATAGGAGTCTTGCACGTGACGTCACAGCCCTTGTTGTGGCTGCGACAGACGCGGCTTCAAGCCAAATGCCGCCCGTCGGAGCGAGCTGGAGGACCAACAAACTCCACTTGCCGCCCGTGTTTGCCAGCTTATTGTAATTTTCCCCTACCAAATATATGTTTATCAGTATAAAAGATATGCTGTTATCTTTGGAAATGCTTGTTCTATAATATTATCAAATAAAAAACCGTAAAACACACTTAAGAAAGGCCATTATGAGACTCTCAAGAAATATGCATGAACTTGATATTCACCAACTCCAGCTCCCATTTAATATTTTGCTCGAAAACATTTTACATGGAGAATATCAATAGAAGCGGAATTTCATTAGCTTTCCATTGATATATTTCGTTATCTGATAAATGAATTAGAAGCATGCATAAATTAGCGTTAACTAAATAAATAAAATCATGAAATCGGGTAATTTTTCCCGATTGATGAGGTTATTTATTTAGTTAATGCTAATTTATGCATGGTTCTAATGTATTTATCATTAAACGAAATATATCAATGGAAAGCTAATGAAATTCCGCTTCTATTGATATTCTCCATGTAAAATGTTTTCTAGCAAAATATTAAATGGGAGCTGGAGTTGGTGAATATTAAGTTCATGCATATTTCTTGAGAGTCTCATAATGGCCCTTCTTTAGTGTGTTTTACGGTTTTTTATTTGTTAATATTATAGAACAAGCATTTCCAAAGATAACAGTATATCTTTTATACTGATAAACATATATTTGGTAGGTGAAAAGTACCATAAGCTGGCAAACACGGGCGGCAAGTGGAGTTTGTTGGTCCTCCAGCTCGCTCCGACGGGCGGCATTTGGCTTGAAGCCGCTAGATCGTGACGTCAGTGCAAGACACCTCACGGTGTTGGACGGATTCGTGGAATATTAGGATATGTAACACACCACTACTCATACTAATCACATTTTTATCACGTATTTTTCACACTTATTAACAATTTCACACTTATTAACAATTTTACACTTATTCACACTTTTACACTTATTCACACTTTTACACTTATTCACACTTTTACACTTATTCACACTTTTACACTTATTCACACTTTTACACTTATTCACACTTTTACACTTATTCACACTTTTACACTTATTCACAATTTTACACTTATTAACAATTTTACACTTATTCACACTTTTACACTTATTCACACTTTTACACTTATTAACAATTTTACACTTATTAACAATTTTACACTTATTCACACTTTTACACTTATTAACAATTTTACACTTATTAACAATTTTACACTTATTCACACTTTTACACTTATTAACAATTTTACACTTATTAACAATTTTACACTTATTAACAATTTCACACTTATTCACAATTGTACACTTATTCACACTTTTACACTTATTCACACTTTTATACACTTTTTTCATGTTCTTTCACACTTATTTACACGTAATCACACTTTTTTCCATGCTCTTTCACATTTCTTAACAATTTTTTCATGCTCTTTCACACTTATTGACACTCCCTCACGGTTATTCCAGGACCTTTTAGCGGTGTTGGGCGGGTTCGTGGGCGCCTTACGAGTGCCGGAGAAGTGGGTGCCGGGCCGTCTGGACCTGCTGGCCAACTCCCACCACATCATGCACGTGGTGGTGGTGTATGCGGTGTACCACCTACACCAGGGCGCCGTGCTCGACCTGGTGTGGCTCTCGGGCAACACCACTTGTCTCGGCACCTCACCACCACCGCCGCCACACGTACTCTAATACATACACACATAAACACACACTAGATCAACTGACTTTTATCTGACTTTTGGGGCACACGCCGGGGGGCTCGTCGCCTCGCCCACCCTACGACGCCACTCCCGGGGGTCACCACGCGCGAGTCCCCATGCAGGTTCCTTTCCCATACCAAGCAGCTCTCGACAGGAAGCACCAACTTGCCCCAGCCACGAGCCTTGTGGGCGCCCCCTTGGCCTCCTCCACGCCGGATTGTCTCTTACAGATACAACCCGATGGGAAGGATCGGTTTCAGGGTAGCGTGCCACATGCCCATATAGCCGAAGTTGGCGCTGACGGACTATGCAGGTAATAGGCCTCGATTCAGTCTCACGGTGCAATCGCTGATTTGACACGTAATCATCCCAGCGATACCCCATGATTCTGCGAAGACACTTATTACCAAAGGCATCGATTCGCCTCTTCAAGTCGCTATTTAGTGTTCATGTCTCACATCCATAAAGTAAGACAGGGATCACAAGCGACTTGAAGATCCGGATCCTTGTATGATAGTGGTCAATTGATCTAGCACACACATATACATTCGGCATACACGTACATATACATAGACACAGATTAACGTGTATATGATAGGAAAAGTAATGTGTGTCACAGTATACATTCATTACGTCTGATTTTTTTCGTTTGTATAGCATTTTGAACTGATTATTTATTTCACTTAGCGATATACACATACATACACATAATACTAAAATTCCATACCACCACCATCACCACCACTGCGGGTTTCTATTTCTGTTCATATTTTTTCTTCTTAATCGTACGACGTGTTTTGGTAAATGCTGTGCAGTATTAAGCGTCTTACACAACCATTTCCTTAGTCACTAGTCATATGTCATGTCATGTCATGTCATGTCATTCCTTCATTAATAAGTTTGACGCCTTGAATAGATCAGTTATTTTTGGTCGTGTTTTCAAGGATGTCATCTCTAGGGACCTTTATTTAGTGGTTTGTTGATTAGTCTGTTTGTTTTAGATAGATTTTATATACCGTCAATAACACTAAAGTCGCCAGTCACTCGCCACTGCACTAATGTCGGCCTTAACAATATATTACGAATTTTAGCATCACTACAGACTTCTATGTGCCACTGAAGACATGTAGTGTGATGTGCATAATTTAAACTACTGTGCAAGCCTCTTCAGTGGCATATAAAAGTCTGTAGTAATGCTAAAACTCGTAATATATTGTGCCTGGCGACATTAGTGCAGTGGCGAGTGACTGGCGACTATAGTGTTATCTACGGTAGCGTGAAGGTTGATGAAACAGCTGTGGTTTTTTGGACCACTAAGCACAAATTAACGTCCTTTTCGTCTCTAAGGTTGATTGTGTTATGATTTCTCGAGAGTTTTTATTTCTTAGCGATTAATATATTGCCTTTGTTATAGATTCAGAGTTTTTTTGTTGCTATTTTATGGTGTGACTTTAGAATGGAGAAATGTGTAGGATATGAGAGTGGATTGTAGGCCCCTATGTATGTATGTATGTGTGTATTTTGTATGTATGTATGTAAGTATGTGGGTTTGATTGATAGGTTGTATTTCATTTATAGTATGACCTGCCTCCCTCAACTCTTCAATGCTCGATAACAAAATACAACTGGACACAAAAGATGACTTATATCACAAAAGTATTCGTCAGAAGTTATAAATGCAAAACAACAGTCATACCAAAATAGCCCATCTTGCGAAATTGCACAATACAGTTTACACACCACAAAAATTAGAGGGAAACCATTATCAATATTATCTACCTAGGAATATAGTACGCGATTATATTCAGAAGTTTATTATTTCCATATTGTACCTAGGGGAGAGCGGGGCAGGTTGCATCATTGCCTCTTAACTCTTATTAACTTTTTTTATTATTATTATTGTTGTAGTAGTAGTAGTAGTAGTAGTAGTTTATAGTAGTAGTAGTAGTAGTAGTAGTATTAAGACGATGTACGTGTGATAACTGCGAGTTAGAGGCAATGATGCAACCTGCCCCGCTCTCCTACATCCATCGATATAAAAGATAAAGGGAAATGTAATGCCTACCGTAGCCAAGGAATTACAAAAAAGTGAGGGAAAACATTATCCAGGAATATATTACACGATTATATTCTAGTTTATTAGTTCCACATTGTACAGCCATCGATTTCAAAGGGAATTTTAATGCGAGCCGTTGCAAAGAGTGAAGATTTTAAACGCATGCGCAAATTTACCTTCAGTTTTGTGTTGCGATTCGAGTGGTTCGTGAGCTCGGCAGTGTTGTGGCGGCGTGTTACAGTGCTTACAGTGCAGTGTGTGGTGTACAGTGCTTGTTTTAGACGGTGAACGAAGGCCAACAGGATAACAAGACTAGCTGGACAGGTTGAGGTGGTTGAAATAGCAGCAGGGAGACGCCATGACGCGGCCTGAAGGTTAGTTGGACAGTTGTTCCAATGCGGGGCGGGGCGGGGCGGGACACACTTGTTTTTGTAGAATTCCGTCACTTCCCTTGTTGCTGAGACACTAACTATTATTTCCTGGTCAAGTTTTAGTGCTTTTCCCGATGAAGGTACATTGTCAGCAGTGGAAACGACGGGGAACGACGACCCTAGGATTTGGGGTTTAAAATTACAAAAAAAACTTTGGTAAATTTTCGTTTTTTGGCAACCACCGATTTCCAGGCCGAAACTTAAGCTTTCCTGAATAGTTTTGATGCGTTTCGGTTCTACTGCAGTTTAAAGCATTACAAATTTACAAGGCACGTAGTTATAACCAACTGGCACTCGTTTTCGTTGGAAATCTGTATGTTTACGGGTGGGGGGGGAGGCCTATGGTAACATTTCGGTAGTGGGCTGTCACCGATTTCGAGGCCGAAACTTAGTTTTCCCGAATAGTTTTGATGTGTATTGAATGAATCTGGCTCTCGTTTTTGTCGGAAATAAATGTTTATTGACAGGTTTGGGGTGCAACCTAACCTAATCTGACTCAACTTCACTTAACCGTTTCTGGCTGAAATAACGGTCTCTTTTCGGTAGTACATGTAACGCCATTATTACTCAATTGCGCCGTGGGAAATGGGGTTCAAAATACTCAGAATGCTGAAATCTGAAATCTACACGATGATGTAGGTAAGAATCCTAGGACTTTGGAAAGTCCACTACCGAACTAACACCGCGCCCATTGCCACAGTTGGGCACTAAATACATTGAATGTATTTAAATAATAAATACTAAATACATGGGAGAAATGTATTTAAATACTAAATACATCAATTGTATTTAAATACATTTGTAAATACATTTTAAATACACAAATTTTAACATGTCCGAAAAAAATGGATTTCCTTAGATTTTGGGTTTCCTTAGAAATTTCCTTCTCAGGCCTAAATTTCCTTAAAATAAGGAAGTGAAACCCTGGTTCACTGTAACATCGGGGTTGCCAGATAGTGGGGCGGGTTTATGGCCAAATCAACTTGATAAAAAAGTATTTACATTTTTATATTATGAGTATTTAAATACAATGTATTTAAATACTCATAAAAGTATTTGAATACTATTTAAATACATGACAACCAATGTATTTATAAATACATTTCTAAATACACAAATGTATTTAAATACGTATTTAAATACGTTTATTTAAATACAAATGTATTTAAATACTACCCAGCTCTGCCCATGAGCCGTGTTGTAGCTACTGCCGGGTGACCTGGAGGCAGCCGCGAGAGGCAAGGCTGGTGACCTAGCAAGGTGTTGTGACGTCCAGGAGTGTCGGGGGGGGGGGGGGTAATTTATCTTGAACTTAATTAATGCAGCCATGACGACCTGAGAGGGCAGGCCTGTGTGTGTGTGTGTGTGTGTGTGTATCATTTAAGGGAACAATAGTACTTCTTCAAGGCCAAGGGAGAGGGAAGGAAATATTGATATAACCTCAAATTATACTCAGGCGACAAGTGATGACCCAAGGTGTCGGGGTCAGCTGGCAGAGGCATTCCCTCACTCATGTACTCTTCACACATTGACTGGCTTTGTGAAAATGTGTTACAAACTTACAAGTCATGAGCTGTGCCGGGTGGTAGTGTGCAAAATTAGGTACTATTCCAGTTTGACACCGAATTCACTTTGGTGGGCTAAACTATTTTTTCCTGGCGAGTTTTGCTGCGCTTTGAATTAATATGTTCACCGTGTCTGTACCGTAGATAACAGTAAAGTCGCCACCTGCAGTCAAGTCGCCAGGCACCAAATATTACGAATTATAGCCTCACTACTGATGTGTCTGTGCCACTGAACATAATACACAGTAGTTTATATCATGACTGTATAATCTACCCTGTTTCAGCGTTGTTTTATGCTTTATAGCTGCAAGTATAGACGGTTTACAATTTCGCTACGCGTTTTTTTTTCGGGCGACGACGACAGCGGTACGACACTCGGTAAATAAACACTAGATGGCGACTCTACTGTTGGTAGCCACTTTGTAGATATTCTTGTCATTTGTTCATTTATAGCCATAATATGACACAGATGAAGACACAAAATGACACAGACTCTCCAGATAGCCCCTTCTAACTTTCCTGAAATCATGGATGTAGAAATGTAAGTATTAACGCCACCACACGACTGTAAACAGAAAAAAAAGTTGTCCTGGCGACTGTACTGTTATCTACGGTAGCAAATCACAATTTTTTTTTTCTAAGTGATTTGCGACAAAAATTATTGAAAAACAAATTGAATTACATCAAAACCTTAGTACATAGTTACCTAATCTAACCTTTACCTAACAAAAAAAAAAAAAAAAAAAGTTATTTGCGAGAGAAACGGTGGGCAGATTAATAAAGTAAACATCAAAACTCACCAGAACAAATAGTTTCGTCCACCAAAATAAATTCTTTGTCAAACTGGAATAGTACCAAAAAGTATAATCCTGGGTTGGGCTGTGGGTGGGTGTGAGGGTAATGCAATCTGACTGTGTGTGCGAGTGGAGTAGAGCGCCAGCCTGCCACATACTAGCACTACCAATGCAATACTTGATAGGGTTACTGAGGGGCCTACCGTAGATAACACTAAAGTCGCCAGTCACTCGCCACTGCGCTAATGTCGGCCTTAACAATATATTACGAATTTTAGCATCACTACAGACTTATATGTGCCACTGAAGACATGTAGTGTGATGTACTATATAAACTACTGTGCATACCTCTTCAGTGGCACATAAAAGTCTGTAGTGATGCTAAAATTCGTAATATATTGTTAAGGCCGACATTAGTGCAGTGGCGAGTGACTGGCGACTATAGTGTTATCTATGGTAACTAGTGGGCTATCGTACCAAAGCTATGTAATTATGTATACTGTAATGACTGAGGTACTAATTAGGGAAACAAAAGGTGTGCGTTGTTATGGGTGAATGGGGAATTTTTATGACTTGTGATATGAATTTATTTATATTTTATTACATTTATTTATTGACTTACCTATCTGTTCATTTATTCATCTGATTATTTATTTATTCATTGTTATTTGCTTCGTTCAGTGCTGAGGTGTCACACTAATGCAGGAGACAAAGTATAGATCGTTTTTATTTTTATTTTATTTCATAGTGCTGTTGGTGACAAGAAGACCAGGATGATTAACCCCTTCACGCCCAGATCTTTCCTTGGCTATATAAAATCGTCTGTTGTTAGCCATAAAATCACGAAAAGTGACTGAATATACAGGTTGAAGTTCCCAAACTCGGCAACCTCGGGACCAGCGCCGAGCCGAGTAATGGAATTTTCCGACTTTTAGAACGTAGATATATTAAGGGGAAAAAAAGCATGAAAATCACATGAAAACGTTTGGGAGCCATAATACCAATAACAGACCTGTAAGAAGTACACAAAATAACAGTGTACACAACTCTACAGTCACAACACCACTGAACAATAACAACAAACAAATCGGCGGGAGAAACCAAGCGGCCTAGTGTGGTGGCACCCAGCGGCCGACCCGGCAACTACGCGCCGGGTTTTGGGTGTTCTGCCGTGTTTTGGAAAATCCGGAACCATAGCCGAGTTTTGGGTGTTGCCGAGTCTTGGGATGCCGAGTTTGGGAACTTCAACCTGTACCAAACTAACTAGTGAACAAGGATACTAAACAGGTCATATCTATAAAATATTGCTTATATTCATTAAAAATTAGTAGCTAAATTACAATGGAAATTACGTTCTGGGCCTCAAGGGGTTAATGCGACTCTATTGAATTATCATTGAGTTCCAAAGTCTCAATGTATATCATAACTAGAAAGCATGTGAAGTGCATAAGTGCATATTTTCCTATGTCCAGGACCAAAGTGATTGTCTTAGTCTTACATAGTTACAACAGAATCAGGTGTACTTTTAGGCCTATGTTCTCTGCCTCCTTATCCTGTGTATATATTTACGTTCTTTCGTGTCGCTCTGATGCTTTGCCGGAGGAGTGAGTGGTGTGACGCCCAATGATTTATAAACCTGCACATGACTAACTCTTAAACCCCTACAAACTCTCACTTCTGGCTTTGTCTTTGGGGTCGAATGTATCCACTTTTATCAGGACACACTTACAAACTCTCACTTCTGGCTTTGTATATTGGTTAGAATTTATCAACTTCTATCAGGACATACTTAGAACTGACTTCTGGCTTTGTATTTGGGGTAGAATTTATCAACTTCTATCAGGACATACTTAGAACTGACTTCTGGCTTTGTATTTGGGGTAGAATTTATCAACTTTTAGCAGGGGGAAACGAGGCACGACATAAATAATACTCTTCGGGCTGAACCACGTACGAATGGTGGACCGACGAACCGTGAATTTACCTCGTAATCTGTGTGTTCGTTACGTGATGTACAGCAGAACATTTATACGTAACCATAAAGTGCAACAGAAAGTGTCTCGTGTTCTGCCGCAGGCTTGTAGTGGTGATGGGAAAGTCCACGGTAAAAGACATCTTGGTGAAGTTCTGGTTTTGAAGTGTCCGTGTGGCTGGCTTGTCATGGCTTTTTGAAACTCTTAGACACTTAGACACAGGGAAATGAAGACTGTTAAAAGTTTGATCATTGTACAGTAGACCCTTGATTTAACGGACGAAAAGAGGGGAGCAGTGGTCCATTAAAGTCGATTGTCCGTTACTACGAGGGTATTTTCCCGGGGGTGTGAAAATATAGAAAAAATAGGAAAATTTGGGGAAAAAATGAGAAATAATCACAAACACAACCAGACAGAGTAGCATTTTTTTTTTTTTTTTTTTTTTTTTTTTTTTTGGTGCTAGGTTGAGAGGTAAACAGTGACTGGCGCTACATGCTGGATTTGGCAAGAACACTGCACTTCTCGGACGCATTTACATTTGAGCTCTGACCTAACGGACACATTCTTCAAGCAGCGGACTTTTTGAATTAAATGGTTGAGTCCGCTTGTTCGGCAGTGAATGGAGTCCGCTAATTAATTAAATCCGCTGATGTGGAGTAATTAATTTGGTCCTCTGATGTGGACTAATTAATTTGGTCCGCTGAAATGGAGTCCGCTAATTAAAAAATACTAATTCCGCTAATTAATTAAATCCGAAATCCGTTAAATCGAGAGTCCACTTTACTTTACTCGGCAAGGAAGCAGACATAAGGACGAAGAGGACGCGTTATCTTTCCTTATCGTAGTATGTCCTTAATTGTAGGACCTAATAATTAAGGACATATCTATTACGTCCTTAACTTATAGAAAACACGACACGACTGAACCAGTTTAGCGATACCAAGACTCTTAGGAGAATCGTAGCGACAAGCCGGTGGGAGTAACTCGAGGTGTCGGGGATGAGCGGAGAGAAGGAAGGATACGGAGCAAGTAAGGGAGAGCGGGGCAGGTTGCATCGAGGGTAGGTTGCATCATTGCCTCTAACTCGCAGGTTATCACACGTACATCGTCTTAATACTACTACTACTACTACTACTACTATTATTACTATAAACTACTACTACTACTACAACGACAACAATAATAATAATAAAAAAAGTTCATGCGAGTTAGAGGCCATGCTGCAACCTACCCTCGATGCAACCTGCCCCGCGCGCTGCCCTAACCTCACCTTACTGTAAGAGTGTTCGCAGCAAGTATTTGTAGCACCTCTGTTTTCATAGGCTAGGCGATAGAAGCAGCCATTCTGACCGGCCTCCCACAATGCTTTCTACAGTAGACACTTTTTTCTCACACGCTTTAGTAGAAATTATCGGGAAATAAATCAAAACACTCAAAAGCAGGGTATTATTTTACACTAGGGCCAGAATTCCCTACGTAACTGGAATGTGTAGGGAATTCTGCTGCTAGTGTAACCGTGTACCAAAAGCAGATTTATGACTAGGCAACTGAGGCATTGAGAAGCTAAACATGTATCAGTAAGGCTTGAGTCTTGTAAGGTTAGGTGGCGGAAGGCGTTGCGTTACTGTGGTGCATAGAGCCGCCGCTGCTGCTGCTGCCGTGGTTGTGGTTGTGGTTGTAAGTCTTTCAGGAACACCTTGGTCTCCTGTGAGGTTTACAGTGTTGTTGGAGATATATTTAGTCTCTATCAGTCAGTATTTGCTGTTTAATCATTATATTTTAAAAGCAAGAAGGTGTATAATGAGTCGGATTTCTCCATTGTAAGCTACTATAGTGAGAGTTATGTAAATATATCAATTTCACAGTATACTACCGTAGTATATTTGTACAACTACAACATGCAGGCAAGTTGAAGTGAACCCCTTGTAATACTCTTTATAGTCTGTATAGCGTTGCTCACCATGACAACCTTGGACACACACACTGCTGTTGAGGGCATGACCAGAACGAACCATGGGGTGAAGAGGCTAAGTTTTCAATGTATCAACGCCTCAACGCTGTAGTTTTGTTGCATGTGGTGAAAAAGAATCCTTTGAACATTTGCTTTGCTGAAGATCTTTGGAAGTTTTGAGAAAGTGACAAATTGGCTGAAAAAGTTCCTCTTTGCCATGAGAAGCAGCATTAGTGGCTGAGGGTTTGACGCACCTGTGTTCCAGTGGTTGCCACGCCAGGCAGTCTTGGCAGGGCTCCCCTGAACTGCTCCAGCGGAACACTGTAGTAATGCTGTCAGTGCTAAAACTTATCAACTTATACGAATGTGTGGTTAAGAAAGAGATTAAGAGAAAGTTTAAAGGAATTACTGTTTACTGGATCATGTAATTAGAAAAGCAAACATGGCTGTGACTCCAGAATGACGGCCACAGTGGCTGAGCAACAGACGCACCGCAACACTCCCTGACATTAAATGCTCGATTGAAGTCTTATCATTTCACTGACCCCCGTGTTGTTTACCTCCATATCATCCTGTGGGGCACACCCTTCATGAACACCCTGCACGGTGCCCAGGGCTGAGGTGGGCCTGTAGCCGTTGTCTGGCGAGAGAGGGTCGTGTAAATGTGCAGACATGCAGGACTTGAATCAGGAACTTCCTCCTCGGCACAACACCCTCAGAACAGGCGGCAGAGGTGTCCTGTATCGGTCCTGTCTATCTTGTCCATACATGTTTGACTTGAATCAAGGACCTGCTGTGGTCTGATCCTTCATGTCACAACACACAAGGGCAGGTGACAGAGATGTGTGACATGAGGTAGTGTCATGATCAAGTGTTACAAACTGAAAGCCAGGTGAGGCAACCCTGCAGCCTTGAGGGCCACCACCAGCACACCTCCCACCCAGGCAAGCACACACACGCATTCAAGTCCCAGTCCCCGGCCGAGGCAGGGCACGTGACGGCTTCACACGACCACACGGCAGAACAACATTGTACATAATATTTGTTTTGATAATATTCATTAGTAACGGATATTCTCAAGAGAGGTTTGTCATACCTACCGATACATTTTGTGTCCCAACAGATATCTTTATTCCATCACGGCAGAGTTGTATCTGATGAAGGAGGTGCATCTATGTAGCAACACCTACGACATGTATTGGGAAAACGTTCAAATGAAGTAGGCTACATTATGGCTAGCTAGACATGGTAGCGTGTACATACGGTCCCCATAGAGTGTTGGGGCTAGGGTCCCTGTGGGGTCTATTCAGGCCCTGCTGGTAGAGTTGTCCTGGCATTAGATGCTCCTCAAGGCCGGGTCACACGGACACTTGTTCTTTCTTTCATTGGGTATGTTGCTACCAAAAGATGCCCGTAGCGGTGGCAAAAATATACTCGTTCGTCACACGGCGTCTCGGCTACGAGCATCTTCTACCGGCATCTTCCGGGACCCACGACCAAAACTATCATTATGGATCGTGCAAGAGGACTTCAATCGTATTCAATGCAATCGTATTCTTCAATTCAAGACTTATGAATCGGGCAAGAAGATGCTCGTAGCCGACATGCCGTGTGACGGACGTGCATTTTTTTGCCACCACTACGGGCATCTTTTGGGAGCAAAATACCAAAAGAAAGAAAGAAAGAACAAGTGTCCGTGTGGCCGGCCTTGGGCTTCTGAAAAGGTAAAATTGGAGACATTCACATTTGTGAAATTTGGTTGTGTGCTTTAAGATGACACTCAGACACAGGCCTCTGCTGAGACTGATAAATGAGGCCAGAGTGTAGCTTTGGTGCCCCGTGCATGATGTGTGCTTGGCAGGAGCTTGAGTTGTGTAGGCAGTGTTAAGGCAGTGCAATAAGTAGAAGGTTAAGTCAAATATTAAAGAAAACAAAAATCCCCCATTGCTTTGTGAAGCAGCATAAAGTTACTAGTCATGTAAGTGATCTCAAGCAAGGATTAGGACTAGCGTAGAACTTACACAAGTATAAACATACATTTTTTTGTATAGTTTAAATACACTTGAACGATTTATAATTAAACTGTCTAATAAGAATATTCTGCCTTTGCTTGAGCGACCAAAAATATTTGTTTGACTTACCAAATGTACTTTTGTGAACCTCCACTTTGAGTAGCGGCCAGACCCCTCCAGCAGCCAGACCCCTCCAGCAGACATGACATGACATGACATGACCCGTGTGGGTGGCGGCAACACAGTGCTCAGTGCCACGGGCTGTATCTATATAGTGCAGGTGAGGAGTCAGGCCGGCACACTGAAGGGGTGCACGCCAGACAGGGGCAGGGGGACACACTGAGGGGGTGCACGCCAGGCAGGGGCAGGGTGGCACACTGAAGGGGTGCACGCCAGACAGGGGCAGGGTGGCACACTGAGGGGGTGCACGCCAGACAGGGGCAGGGGGGCACACTGAGGGGGTGCACGCCAGGCAGGGGCAGGGTGGCACACTGAAGGGGTGCACGCCAGACAGGGGCAGGGGGCACACTGAGGGGGTGCACGCCAGGCAGGGGCAGGGGGGCACACTGAAGGGGTGCACGCCCAGGCAGGGGCAGGGGGGCACACTGAGGGGGTGCACGCCAGGCAGGGGCAGGGTGGCACACTGAGGGGGTGCACGCCAGGCAGGGGCAGGGTGGCACACTGAGGGGGTGCACGCCAGGCAGGGGCAGGGTGGCACACTGAAGGGGTGCACGCCAGACAGGGGCAGGGGGGCACACTGAGGGGGTGCACGCCAGACAGGGGCAGGGGGGCACACTGAGGGGGTGCACGCCAGGCAGGGGCAGGGGGGCACACTGAGGGGGTGCACGCCAGGCAGGGGCAGGGTGGCACACTGAGGGGGTGCACGCCAGGCAGGGGCAGGGTGGCACACTGAGGGGGTGCACGCCAGGCAGGGGCAGGGTGGCACACTGAAGGGGTGCACGCCAGACAGGGGCAGGGGGGCACACTGAGGGGGTGCACGCCAGACAGGGGCAGGGGGCACACTGAGGGGGTGCACGCCAGGCAGGGGCAGGGGGGCACACTGAGGGGGTGCACGCCAGACAGGGGCAGGGGGGCACACTGAGGGGGTGCACGCCAGACAGGGGCAGGGGGGCACACTGAGGGGGTGCACGCCAGACAGGGGCAGGGGGGCACACTGAGGGGGTGCACGCCAGACAGGGGCAGGGGGGCACACTGAGGGGGTGCACGCCAGGCAGGGGCAGGGGGGCACACTGAGAGGGTGCACGCCAGGCAGGGGCAGGGGGGTACACTGAGGGGGTGCACGCCAGGCAGGGGCAGGGGGGCACACTGAGGGGGTGCACGCCAGACAGGGGCAGGGGGGCACACTGAGGGGGTGCACGCCAGGCAGGGGCAGGGGGGCACACTGAGGGGGTGCACGCCAGACAGGGGCAGGGGGGTACACTGAGGGGGTGCACGCCAGGCAGGGGCAGGGGGCACACTGAGGGGGTGCACGCCAGACAGGGGCAGGGGGGTACACTGAGGGGGTGCACGCCAGGCAGGGGCAGGGGGCACACTGAGGGGGTGCACGCCAGGCAGGGGCAGGGGGGCACACTGAGGGGGTGCACGCCAGGCAGGGGCAGGGGGGCACACTGAGGGGGTGCACGCCAGGCAGGGGCAGGGGGGCACACTGAGGGGGTGCACGCCAGGCAGGGGCAGGGGGGCACACTGAGGGGGTGCACGCCAGGCAGGGGCAGGGTGGCACACTGAGGGGGTGCACGCCAGGCAGGGGCAGGGGGGCACACTGAGGGGGTGCACGCCAGGCAGGGGCAGGGGGCACACTGAGGGGGTGCACGCCAGACAGGGGCAGGGTGGCACACTGAGGGGGTGCACGCCAGACAGGGGCAGGGGGGCACACTGAGGGGGTGCACGCCAGACAGGGGCAGGGGGGCACACTGAGGGGGTGCACGCCAGGCAGGGGCAGGGGGGCACACTGAGGGGGTGCACGCCAGGCAGGGGCAGGGTGGCACACTGAGGGGGTGCACGCCAGACAGGGGCAGGGGGGCACACTGAGGGGGTGCACGCCAGGCAGGGGCAGGGTGGCACACTGAGGGGGTGCACGCCAGGCAGGGGCAGGGGGGCACACTGAGGGGGTGCACGCCAGGCAGGGGCAGGGGGGCACACTGAGGGGGTGCACGCCAGGCAGGGGCAGGGGGGCACACTGAGGGGGTGCACGCCAGGCAGGGGCAGGGGGGCACACTGAGGGGGTGCACGCCAGACAGGGGCAGGGGGGCACACTGAGGGGGTGCACGCCAGGCAGGGGCAGGGGGGCACACTGAGGGGGTGCACGCCAGGCAGGGGCAGGGGGGCACACTGAGGGGGTGCACGCCAGACAGGGGCAGGGGGGCACACTGAGGGGGTGCACGCCAGGCAGGGGCAGGGGGGCACACTGAGGGGGTGCACGCCAGACAGGGGCAGGGGGGCACACTGAGGGGGTGCACGCCAGGCAGGGGCAGGGGGGCACACTGAGGGGGTGCACGCCAGGCAGGGGCAGGGGGGCACACTGAGGGGGTGCACGCCAGGCAGGGGCAGGGGGGCACACTGAGGGGGTGCACGCCAGACAGGGGCAGGGGGGCACACTGAGGGGGTGCACGCCAGACAGGGGCAGGGGGGCACACTGAGGGGGTGCACGCCAGACAGGGGCAGGGTGGCACACTGAGGGGGTGCACGCCAGGCAGGGGCAGGGGGGCACACTGAGGGGGTGCACGCCAGACAGGGGCAGGGTGGCACACTGAGGGGGTGCACGCCAGGCAGGGGCAGGGGGGCACACTGAGGGGGTGCACGCCAGACAGGGGCAGGGGGGCACACTGAGGGGGTGCACGCCAGGCAGGGGCAGGGGGGCACACTGAGGGGGTGCACGCCAGACAGGGGCAGGGGGGCACACTGAGGGGGTGCACGCCAGGCAGGGGCAGGGGGGCACACTGAGGGGGTGCACGCCAGGCAGGGGCAGGGGGGCACAGTGAGGGGGTGCACACCAGACAGGGGCAGGGTGGCACACTGAGGGGGTGCACGCCAGGCAGGGGCAGGGGGGCACACTGAGGGGGTGCACGCCAGGCAGGGGCAGGGGGGCACACTGAGGGGGTGCACGCCAGACAGGGGCAGGGGGGCACACTGAGGGGGTGCACGCCAGGCAGGGGCAGGGGGGCACACTGAGGGGGTGCACGCCAGACAGGGGCAGGGGGGCACACTGAGGGGGTGCACGCCAGGCAGGGGCAGGGGGGCACACTGAGGGGGTGCACGCCAGACAGGGGCAGGGGGGCACACTGAGGGGGTGCACGCCAGGCAGGGGCAGGGGGGCACACTGAGGGGGTGCACGCCAGGCAGGGGCAGGGGGGCACAGTGAGGGGGTGCACGTCAGACAGGGGGGCCTAGGAGATCCCTGTGGTTAGTCTGGTCAATGTCACAGTTTAACATTCACCATTTCACTAATTGAAATGGCTTGGAAAAAAAAATCTGGACGGAATCATTCATAAGGTCGCTTCCAGTACTCTTACTTAACTCTTGGCAGTATAATTTTGACTAGTCTAATTTTTTTTAATGAGGGTGGGCGAAAATTCCATTCTATCTTAAGGTCTCATGCTTAAAATGATGCCTATGGTTACCTGATAATATGGTTAACTATGATAAAATACATCTGAAATTTAGAAGAAATGTAGTATTCCCTTCTCCTGGCATCAAATATCAGTCAGTAAGTAGCAAGGGGTCAGGATTTTGCACCTCGTTAAAACAAAACCAGAGTACAGGCTGTTGGTGTTGATGCCTTGAAGGTAGTGAGGTGGCAGAGCTTCCTTGGTGAAGACTGGAGCCAGGAAGAAAGTCTGCTCTGACCATGGTGGCATTTCCCTTAACTTTCATAGTATACTCATAGTTAAGGCATGAGTCTCACAGGCGTCACTATAAGAATCCTGCCTGCACCACCAACGGGCGAGGACCAACCATCAGAACCCTCAAGTGAACCTACAAAGCCTACCATCCGAGCCTTGGGTCGCCACTGCCTACAGGCGCTATAGGCACAAATGTAAAAAAAACAAAAAAAACAAAACAGCCTTAAAAAAAGAACATGAGAAGTAAAGTTAGGTATTACAGTATGTGCAATGTTACTTATAATTATACATATAGGTGCAATGTTACTTATAATTATACATATAGGTGCAATGTTACTTATAATTATACATATATATGCAGGACACAGTATAGTATAATTATGTGCACAATTGTTAACACAGCTACATTAGTTATAGTGCACTTTACGGATCTCAGGAAGACCCGCCACCCCAGCTAGTTTTGGGGTGACCTAACTTGATGTGCCCCCCAGAACCCCCCACTAGAGTCACTTACTTAACCTGGACACTGGCTACATAACCTAACCTAACCTAACTTGGGTATCAAACCACTCGCCCACATGAAGATCGGCCACCCCAAAAATAGCTGGGGTGGTGGATCGGTCACCCCAAAAATAGCTGGGGTGGTGGATCGGTCACCCCAAAAATAGCTGGGGTGGTGGATCGGTCACCCCAAAAATAGCTGGGGTGGTGGATCGGTCACCCCAAAAATAGCTGGGGTGGTGGATCGGTCACCCCAAAAATAGCTGGGGTGGTGGATCGGTCACCCCAAAGATAGCTGGGGTGGTGGATCGGTCACCCCAAAAATAGCTGGGGTGGTGGATCGGTCACCCCAAAAATAGCTGGGGTGGTGGACCTTCACAAGAGCCCACTTTATCCACTACCGCCAATGTAAGTTTTCTCACCCTAATTCAGCATTGTCTGCACTGGTATAGGTGTTACATGCTTTGTTATGCCGCGAATCAGACTCACGTGGGACCAGTCAAGGATCCACAAATTGTGTCACCCCAACACAAGTCAGGTTCTTGGTTCAGGCATCAAAATTTGAATGTTACCTTGGTACAGGTTGAAGTTCCCAAACTCGGCAACCTCTGGACCAGCGCCGAGCCGAGTAATGGAATTTTCCGACTTTTAGAACGTAGATATATGAAGGGGAAAAAAAGCATGAAAATCACATTAAAAAAATCACAGGAAAAAATTATTTGGATTCTAATACGGTATATAATACATACTGAGATAGAGGAAGAAGTAGAATATGTATAAATGTGTTCCTGGACGTTTGAGAGCCATAATACCAATAACAGACCTGTAGAAGTACACAAAATAACAGTGTACACAACTCTACAGTCACAACACCACTGAACAATAACAACAAACAAATCGGCGGGAGAAACCAAGCGGCCTAGTGTGGTGGCACCCAGCGGCCGACCCGGCAACTACGCGCCGGGTTTTGGGTGTTCTGCCGTGTTTTGGAAAATCCGGAACCATAGCCGAGTTTTGGGTGTTGCCGAGTCTTGGGATGCCGAGTTTGGGAACTTCAACCTGTACAGTAAAAGCCTTATAACTCGGCACGATAGGGGTTCTGGCCCTTGCCGAGTTATTCAATGTGCCGAGTTATGCAATGTCCTTCTCTGATATGGTTTATAAAAAAAAAAAAAAAAAAAAAAAAAAAAAAACTTTATCTTTGCCATGCCGAGTTATATCAAATTCCGAGTTATACAGTGCCGAGTTATAAGGCTTTTACTGTACTTGGTACTTTGGAATGGTACTTTTGTTTCTCTTCCCGGCGCAAGACACCTTTATGTCTGGACGTGTGGAATCGGCGTTTCCGTTGGCATCTTAGCACTTGTTTTGTATGGCATCAGAAACAGTAGCCAGGGTGTGCTTGCTGTCCCTCATGCAAAGGTCAATAAAAGAGTTTTGAATCAGATTCTCATACTTTCATTTTCAAACAAACACATCATCTTCACAAACTACTCTTTTATACCGCGTCATATTGTACGGCATAACTGTTCACCCACACCATATACATATGTACACACAGGGACTCAGGTCAGGTCAGGCTTGTATGCTGGGTCACCTCAGGACACTTCAAATAAGGGTCAGCTTTAAACAGCCTAACTCTCAAAATATCACATTACCTTCAGTTATTTTTTGTTCCCATAATAAATAACATCCCGCCTGAAGAGTTTAACACTGCAATAGTTTCCTTGAAGGTAACACAAGGATTGCCTGATAGGTCATCTATAGAATTCAATAATCTATAGAATCCACCATAACTTCTCTTCAAGTCATCCAAACTTTTCACTAAAACACACCAGAGAACTCATTGATCAAAGTGGTTTCTTTTGGCATCAATAAATACAACTAATGTATGGATACAGTAGACCCTAAAAAAACCGAACCTCGTTAAACCAAATTTTGGATAAACGGAACGCAGTGTTGCCTTGGAGCAAGTCTCTGATATGCCACTCTAGTTGGGCCTGTGCGGCGATTGGCCAGCCCACCGAACCTGTTGGCCGGCCCGCGCCTCTCAGTGTACACCCGGCCCTCGTTGTGTGTGGACTACCTTGTACAACATTATATTTTGCTCTGCAGTACTGTGCATGCAGTCACAGCTGGGCACTAAATACATGGAATGTACTTAAATACTAAATACATGGCAGAAATGTATTTAAATACTAAATACATTTTACGAATGTATTTAAATACTAAATACATCAATTGGATTTAAATACATTTGTAAATACATTTTAAATACACACAAATTTTAACATGTCCGAAAAAAATTAATTTCCTTAGGATTTCCTTAGATTTTTGGTTTCCTTAGAGATTTCCTTCTTAGGCCTAAATTTCCTTGCAATTCGGTCATTTGGTTGGCAGTGGCAACCCTGGGTCACTGTAACATCAGGGTTGCCAGATAGTGGGGCGGGTTTATGGCCAAATTAACTGTGAAAAAAGTATTTACATTTTTATATTAAATGTATTTAAATACAATGTATTTAAATACTCATAAAAGTATTTAAATACTGTATTTAAATACACGACAACCAATGTATTTATAAATAAATTTCTAAATACACAAATGTATTTAAATATGTATTTAAATACAATTGTATTTATGTATTTAAATACAATTGTATTTAAATACAATTGTATTTAAATACTGCCCAGCTTTGACTACAGTTAACTTTGTTTGAACATGTGTGACTGAATGACACGCCTCATAAACTGAACTTTGTTGGGTTTATGAGGCGGACAACCGATCATCCTATAAACCAAACTATCGGGTATTGCAATCGACCCTTCGGTTTATCGAGGCTTTACTGGTTTATTGGTTGGGTTTATCGAGGGTTTACTGTATCTCTATAAAATAACGCGAGCATACTCCTCCCAAGGAACGTCATCAATTTGTTCCATGTACCTGAGGGGCAGTCCCGGGGGAAGGGCGAGGAGCTGCCTGGGACCCTGTACACGTGCTAGGGCATTACAGGACAGGGCACGGCGGTGGCACGGAGGGAATCGCTTAGTCCTTCTTGTCCTCTATGCTGGGTGGGTAGAGTTTGGGTTGGACATGCCTCAAGTAAAGGTTGTAGCCCACGCCGGCCGTCAGACACGTCACCACGAACCCCTGGGCCATCACGCGCATGTGGATCAGGTACACCGACATCTTCACCTTGCGCGTCCTGAAGCCGTAGATCCCGTAGCCGACCAGTCCCACCAGTCCGGCCAGACCTGCAGAAGCCATGTTGAGTCTTAGGGATTCAAGATGTTTTGCTTTTACACCCTCCATGTATTGCTCCTACATGCAAGTCTTCATCTAATCTTGTCATCCATGCCTTCATCTCCACTTCTCATCCATGTTTATCATTTCTCATCCCTACCTTCATCTCCACTTGTCATCCATCCACCTCATCCATGCCTTCAAGACCTAGCACATGCCTCTATCTAGGATCAGGCTCGCTACTGTACACCATCATAAGCCATCCATGTAACTACTGCTCACTCATGTCATTCTCCATCTTATCTTGTCATCCATCCACCTCATCCATGCCTTCAAGACCTAGCACATGCCTCTATCTAGGATCAGGCTCGCTACTGTATACCATTATAAACCATCCATGTAACTACTGCTCACTCATGCCATTCTCCATCTTATCTTGTCATTCATCCACCTCATCCATGCCTTCAAGACCTAGCACATGCCTCTATCTAGGATCAGGCTCGCTACTGTACACCATTATAAACCATCCATGTAACTACTGCTCACTCATGCCATTCTTCATCTCCACTTGTCATCCATCCACCTCATCCATGCCTTCAAGACCTAGCACATGCCTCTATCTAGGATCAGGCTCGCTACTGTACACCATTATAAACCATCCATGTAACTACTGCTCATTCATGCCATTCTTCATCTCCACTTGTCATCCATCCACCTCATCCATGCCTTCAAGACCTAGCACATGCCTCTATCTAGGATCAGGCTCGCTACTGTACACCATTATAAACCATCCATGTAACTACTGCTCACTCATGTCATTCTCCATCTTATCTTGTCATTCATCCACCTCATCCATGCCTTCAAGACCTAGTAACACACCGCCCCTCCAGCCTCCCATCACTCACCCACGATCATGAAGGGGGCGTCCTTGGCCTTGCGGGACAGCCGGTCACTGTGGGACTCGCCGTGGTGCGGGTGGGACATGACTCCTGCTGGGGGAAGGACACACGCTAACTTAGTAGTGTTCTAACATGTACAAAGGACAGTGTTAGCTTTTATGATGCTGTGGAGAGGTACAACGATACCTTTATGGACTATTCCCACCACAAGGACAATGTTAGCTTTTAAAAGAGGAAGAGGGATGGAAGGGTGTGTGAGGGGAAGTAGGGTGGTGTTAAGAGTGTGTGAGGGGCAGTAGGGTGGTGTTAAGTGTGTGTGAGGGGCAGTAGGGTGGTGTTATGAGTGTGTGAGGGGCAGTAGGGTGGTGTTATGAGTGTGTGAGGGGCAGTAGGGTGGTGTTATGAGTGTGTGAGGGGCAGTAGGGTGGTGTTATGAGTGTGTGAGGGGCAGTAGGGTGGTGTTATGAGTGTGTGAGGGGCAGTAGGGTGGTGTTAAGAGTGTGTGAGGGGAAGTAGGGTGGTGTTAAGAGTGTGTGAGGGGAAGTAGGGTGGTGTTAAGAGTGTGTGAGGGGAAGTAGGGTGGTGTTAAGAGTGTGTGAGGGGAAGTAGGGTGGTGTTAAGAGTGTGTGAGGGGCAGTAGGGTGGTGTTAAGAGTGTGTGAGGGGAAGTAGGGTGGTGTTAAGAGTGTGTGAGGGGAAGTAGGGTGGTGTTAAGAGTGTGTGAGGGGAAGTAGGGTGGTGTTAAGAGTGTGTGAGGGGCAGTAGGGTGGTGTTAAGAGTGTGTGAGGGGAAGTAGGGTGGTGTTAAGAGTGTGTGAGGGGCAGTAGGGTGGTGTTAAGAGTGTGTGAGGGGCAGTAGGGTGGTGTTAA
Organism: Chionoecetes opilio; assembly: GCA_016584305.1. Lineage (NCBI taxonomy): Eukaryota > Metazoa > Arthropoda > Malacostraca > Decapoda > Majidae > Chionoecetes > Chionoecetes opilio. The sequence goes on along the minus strand of JACEEZ010003674.1, from coordinate 130,279 downwards.
GAGTGTGTGAGGGGAAGTAGGGTGGTGTTAAGAGTGTGTGAGGGGAAGTAGGGTGGTGTTAAGAGTGGTGAGGGGCAGTAGGTGGTGTTAAGAGTGTGTGAGGGGAAGTAGGGTGGTGTTAAGAGTGTGTGAGGGGAAGTAGGGTGGTGTTAAGAGTGTGTGAGGGGAAGTAGGGTGGTGTTAAGAGTGTGTGAGGGGAAGTAGGGTGGTGTTAAGAGTGTGTGAGGGGAAGTAGGGTGGTGTTAAGAGTGTGTGAGGGGAAGTAGGGTGGTGTTAAGAGTGTGTGAGGGGAAGTAGCGTGGTGTTAAGAGTGTGTGAGGGGCAGTAGGGTGGTGTTAAGAGTGTGTGAGGGGAAGTAGGGTGGTGTTAAGAGTGTGTGAGGGGAAGTAGGGTGGTGTTAAGAGTGTGTGAGGGGAAGTAGGGTGGTGTTAAGAGTGTGTGAGGGGCAGTAGGGTGGTGTTAAGAGTGTGTGAGGGGAAGTAGGGTGGTGTTAAGAGTGTGTGAGGGGAAGTAGGGTGGTGTTAAGAGTGTGTGAGGGGAAGTAGGGTGGTGTTAAGAGTGTGTGAGGGGAAGTAGGGTGGTGTTATGAGTGTGTGAGGGGAAGTAGGGTGGTGTTAAGAGTGTGTGAGGGGAAGTAGGGTGGTGTTAAGAGTGTGTGAGGGGAAGTAGGGTGGTGTTAAGTAGGGCTTGGAAACTAAATTATTTTTCAAACGGTTCGTTCCGATCAGAAACAGTATTATTAAAGTTTCGTTTTTGGTTCCTCCTCCAAACATAACTTTCCTGAACCAGTTAGAACGTTATTCTCAAACCATGTAATGAATATGCTAATAGCCCTAATAAATAATAATGTCTTTACATGACTACATTTTTATAGATGGTAATAAAGCCATACATTTCATGGTGCGCAGTATCCAACAAAATCAAACCCTTAGATGTCGTAACAACTATATTATTATACGACGTAAATAAGGCAACACATTTACATATACAATACAGGAAGCGTGGTGTAGGAGTATGCAATCTCAGACGTCGTAAAGACATGAATCACTAATTGTTTATTAATATTATATATGGCAACAAATATATTAATTTGTAATATCAGCAGCCCACTAATTAAATAAACCTAATCCATGAAGTCAATGACGACACGTGGCACTCCAAGGACTCGAACTTAGGACACTCACACAGAAATTCGTCACACCAAGCATTAGGCTATGAACACAGTTACACATTTAAGCACAGACTCACGATATATAATCCCTTTTTGAATACTGAATATTAATCTAAGTATGTTCTTAAACCCAACTGCAGTATCATAGCTCAACGATTGCACGCATGGAAGGTGTAATAAAATAAGGGAACGTGATGCATATCACGAAGACAGAAATTCATATTTGTAAAAGGTAAATAATAGTTATTCTTCACAAATTAAATGAAAAGTGGTGCATAGGATACTATTTGAAACAAAACCACATGGTCAATTGCCAAGTGAACAAATACAGTAGACTTAATTAATGTATGTATGTAATAAAGATGCATTTACTTCAATCATTTGGCTACTGGAAGTGACAATGGATCAGTGACCAAATACGGCATGGAACGAAAAAATAACGTTATTAACCGGTTACAGGGATTTTAAAATAGCGTTTTTGCTCCGGAAAAGTAAATATGATAACTTTTTTGTTTCCGTTTTTGGAATGGAAAGGGACATATGAGAAGCTTTACCATAGTTTCTTATGTTCTTATAAGGAGCTTTACCATAGTTTCTTATGTTCTTATGAGGAGCTTTACCATAGTTTCTTATGTTCTTATGAGAAGCTTTACCATAGTTTCTTATGTTCTTATAAGGAGCTTTACCATAGTTTCTTATGTTCTTATGAGGAGCTTTACCATAGTTTCTTATGTTCTTATGAGGAGCTTTACCATAGTTTCTTATGTTCTTATAAGGAGCTTTACCATAGTTTCTTATGTTCTTATGAGGAGCTTTACCATAGTTTCTTATGTTCTTATGAGAAGCTTTACCATAGTTTCTTATGTTCTTATAAGGAGCTTTACCATAGTTTCTTATGTTCTTATGAGGAGCTTTACCATAGTTTCTTATGTTCTTATGAGGAGCTTTACCATAGTTTTCTTATGTTCTTATGAGGAGCTTTACCATAGTTTCTTATGTTCTTATGAGAAGCTTTACCATAGTTTCTTATGTTCTTATGAGGAGCTTTACCATAGTTTCTTATGTTCTTATGAGGAGCTTTACCATAGTTTCTTATGTTCTTATGAGGAGCTTTACCATAGTTTCTTATGTTCTTATGAGGAGCTTTACCATAGTTTCTTATGTTCTTATGAGGAGCTTTACCATAGTTTCTTATGTTCTTATGAGGAGCTTTACCATAGTTTCTTATGTTCTTATGAGGAGCTTTACCATAGTTTCTTATGTTCTTATGAGGAGCTTTACCATAGTTTCTTATGTTCTTATGAGGAGCTTTACCATAGTTTCTTATGTTCTTATGAGGAGCTTTACCATAGTTTCTTATGTTCTTATGAGGAGCTTTACCATAGTTTCTTATGTTCTTATGAGGAGCTTTACCATAGTTTCTTATGTTCTTACGAGGAGCTTTACCATAGTTTCTTATGTTCTTATGAGGAGCTTTACCATAGTTTCTTATGTTCTTACGAGGAGCTTTACCATAGTTTCTTATGTTCTTATGAGGAGCTTTACCATAGTTTCTTATGTTCTTATGAGGAGCTTTACCATAGTTTCTTATGTTCTTATGAGGAGCTTTACCATAGTTTCTTATGTTGTTATGAGGAGCTTTACCAGAGAAGAAGAGGGGAGGGAGGTGAATGGGGCAGTGATCATCAAGGATATTACAGAAACAGGTTGAAATAATATTAATTCAGTGCATATAATACTTGAATAGAGTAATGGGAAGTCATAATAGGTCGGCAAAATTAAAGTAGTGTGTCTGTTATGAATTTGTTGCTACTGAAGAAACATAGGAAGATGAATAATATGAAGATGAAGATACTAATGTTTCAAGGCAAATGTGACGAAGCTGCATTGATAGGTATTACAGATATGTTAAGTTAATGTTACATATCACATGACGTGTTTAGATATACCACTGTAATTAACCACAAGAGGAGGAAGAGGATATAGTGGGGGAGTATTTGTTGGAGATGGGAAGGTGGAAGAAGCAAAAAGAACAATCAATAGTTTTTGGACGACCAGGGAAAAGGAAAGAGAGAGAAAGCAATTAGAAGACAGAATAAGAGAAGACAACTAAGTAGAGACCCAGACAGCAAGAAGAGGAAAGCTAGAAAAAGAACTTAAGACAGAATAAGAGAAGACAACTAACTAAAGACCCAGACAGCAAGAAGAGAAACATCAGGGAGTGCCGATAAAAAAGACCATACTCCCGATAAAAAGGCCAGACTCCCGATAAAAAGGCCAGACTCCCGATAAAAAGGCCAGACTCCCGATAAAAAGGCCAGACTCCCAATAAAAAGGCCAGACTCCCGATAAAAAAGGCCAGACTCCCGATAAAAAAGGCCAGACTCCCGATAAAAAAGGCCAGACTCCCGATAAAAAAGGCCAGACTCCCGATAAAAAGGCCAGACTCCCGATAAAAAAGCCAGACTCCCGATAAAAAAGGCAGACTCCCGATAAAAAAGGCCAGACTCCCGTTTAAAAAAGGCCAGACCCCCGATAAAAAGGCCAACTCCCGATAAAAAGGCCAGACTCCCAATAAAAAAGGCCAGACTCCCGATAAAAAGGCCAGACCCCCGATAAAAAGGCCAGACTCCCGTAAAAAGGCCAGACTCCCGATAAAAGGTCGACTCCGATAAAAAAGGCCCAGACTCCCGATAAAAAGGTCAGACCCCCGATAAAAAGGCCAGAACTCCGATAAAAAGGCCAGACCCCCGATAAAAAAGGCCAGACCCCCGATGAAAAAGGCAGACCCCCGATAAAAAAGGCCAGACTCCCGATAAAAAGGCCAGACTCCCGATAAAAAGGCCAGACTCCCGATAAAAAAGGCCAGACCCCCGATAAAAAAGGCCAGACTCCCGATAAAAACGGCCAGACTCCCGACCCACAACTGAACTGAAGTGAACAGTATATATAGATGTGTATTTAGAACATAACTCACCGTCATCTTTCCCCATCAGCTGCATAAAAAGAGAATACTGAATAAGGAAAACAAGATTACTGATAATAACAAAACGCAATAATTTTTTAGTCGAGATTCTGATACGTAAAAATCATTCAGAAAATTTGACGTGTTTTTGAAGGTTATTTTAATTTTGATTTTTGATGACTTGGGTTGTGATTTGAACTTTCATTTCATCATCAGCTTAATGTTTAACACCTTGAGGCCCAGACCGTAATTTCCATTGTAATTTGGGTACTATTAGACGATTTTAATTAATATAAGCAATGTTTTATAGATATGACCTGTTTAGTACCCTTGTCCACTAACTAATTTGGTGTATCAAGTTATTTTTCGTAATTTTATGGCTAACAGACAATTTTGTTATATATCACAGCAAAGATCTGGGCGTGAAGGGGTTAACGTCAGATTTTGAACTTTCACAATCATTATAAAATCCAAACTCTGAATTTTAACATTATTATTTTCTGTATTGTTCTAGGTGAGTGTAGGAGAGGAGAGGGTACAGAGGCAACCTTACACAGCCAGGTAAGTGCCCTAGTCCACCCTTCCAGCCTCATCATGTCAACACTAATAGTAATGAGGCTGTTATGTGTCTTCTAGGTTAGGTTAGGTTAGGTTAGGTTAGTGCCACATTCCATCCTTCCAGCCTCATCATGTCAACACTAATAGTAATGAGGCTCTAATTCTCTCTATGTTGCAAATCATTACTTTTGGAGATAATGACATGTTGTTCATAGGGAAGCGAGAGACAAGTGTTTACGTTCGCCTCACTCTTCTTCCTCTTGTGACCTGCATCGCCTCGGTTCTTCCCTTGCCGCGGACACTTTTTAATGAGGATTTGGCTTTAGTTTGGAGGTTAAAACGTGGGGTTAGGTTAGGTTAGTGAGTCAAAAGGTGGGGTTAGGTTAGTGAGTCAAAAGGTGGGGTTAGGTTAGTGAGTCAAAAGGTGGGGTTAGGTTAGGTTAGTGAGTCAAAAGGTGGGGTTAGGTTAGTGAGTCAAAGGTGTGGGTTAGGGTTTGGTTAGTGAGTTCAAAAGGTGGGGTTAGGGTTTGTGGAGTCAAAGGTGGGGTTAGGTTAGTGAGTCAAAAGGTGGGGTTAGGTTGGTTAGTGAGTCAAAAGGTGGGTTAGGTTAGTGAGTCAAAAGGTGGGGTTAGGTTAGGTTAGTGATCAAAAGGTGGGGTTAGGTTAGTGAGTCAAAAGGTGGGGTTAGGTTAGTGAGTCAAAAGGTGGGTTAGGTTAGGTTAGTGAGTCAAAAGGTGGGGTTAGGTTAGGTTAGTGAGTCAAAAGGTGGGGTTAGGTTAGGTTAGTGAGTCAAAAGGTGGGGTTAGTTTAGGTTAGGTTAGTGAGTCAAAAGGTGGGGTTAGATTAGTTTAATTTTCATATATATGTACTCGCCTTCCTATTAAAAATATCTTATATCTCCGAAAGTAATGATTTGCAACGGAAGTCCATAGAGAATGTTTCTTAGAATCCAATAAGGTGAACAGAAACCACACTCCCAATTGTGTAGGGAATTTCGGTCCTAGTGTAAAAATGGGTTCTAATGGAGGAGAGTTTCACGTTCGCTACAGACCTTACTACTCACGTTTTCAATTTTTTTTCCGGCTCAGTATACTGTACACCACTACTTTACTTGCGCTCAATATAAAAAAATGATGTATATATTGAAATGATCCTTTTGTTGTCTATGAGGCAGACAGACACACCCTCCACCATCAAACCCTTTCTCGACACTGGCTCTACGAGACAGTTGCTCGTATTCGTAGTCACATACCATGATTGATCGTGGTAATTGCTATGATTTTGTTCCATTTCTACTCAGTCAAAATTATTCACTTGATCTTGTAGCTGCCATGGAAAGTACTAGAGCAATCCTACAGTACTCCTATTGCAATCACAACAGAGATCTTGTAGCTGCCATGGAAAGTACTAGAGCAATCCTACAGTACTCCTATTGCAATCACAACAGAGATCTTGTAGCTGCCATGGAAAGTACTAGAGCAATCCTACAGTACTCCTATTGCAATCACAACAGAGATCTTGTAGCTGCCATGGAAAGTACTAGAACAATCCTACAGTACTCCTATTGCAATCACAACAGAGATCTTGTAAGCTGCCATGGAAAGTACTAGAGCAACCTACAGTACTCCTATTGCAATCACAACAGAGATTTTGTAGCTGCCATGGAAAGTACTAGAGCAATCCTACAGTACCTCCTATTGCAATCACAACAGAGATCTTGTAGCTGCCATGAAAGTACTAGAGCAATCCTACAGTACTCCTATTGCAATCACAACAGAGATCTTGTAGCTGCCATGGAAAGTACTAGAGCAATCCTACAGTACTCCTATTGCAATCACAACAGAGATCTTGTAGCTGCCATGGAAAGTACTAGAGCAATCATACAGTACTCCTATTGCAATCACAACAGAGCTGGCATGACATTGATTTAATTAGGACAAGACAAAAAGTGAACAATTACCACGAGCAATCATGGTATGTGACTACGAATACGAGCAAGTGACCTACGAGATAGACCAAGCCGAGTCAGGCCAATGAACCATACACGGAAAATTTTGCGTTACTCACAGATTTCACACCTTTACGGCGGGGAGCCAATCAGAGGCCATATGGGTAGGCCAATGACAAGCCAATATATTTTTTTTTCAGCCAATCAGGAACACTAATATAATAGCCAATCAAAGGCCATTATAATTTGCCACGCGGCCAATCCTGGACTCTTAATTCAAACAAGGCTTTTAAAATTTGTATCACCCTTCACTGTATCACCCTTCATTTGTATCACCCTTCACTGTATCACCCTTCATTTGTATCACCCTTCACTGTATCACCCCTTCATTTGTATCACCCTTCACTGATCACCTTCTTTGTATCACCCTTCACTGTATCACCCTTCATTTGTATCACCCTTCACTGTATCACCCTTCATTTGTATCACCCTTCACTGTATCACCCTTCATTTGTATCACCCTTCACTGTATCACCCTTCATTTGTATCACCCTTCATTTGTATCACCCTTCACTGTATCACCCTTCACTGTATCACCCTTCATTTGTATCCCTTCATTGTATCACCCTTCATTGTATCACCCTTCATTTGTATCACCCTTCACTGTATCACCCTTCATTTGTATCACCCTTCACTGTATCACCCTTCATTTGTATCACCCTTCATTTGTATCACCCTTCATTTGTATCACCCTTCACTGTATCACCCTTCATTTGTATCACCCTTCATTGTATCACCCTTCATTTGTATCACCCTTCATTTTTATCACCCTTCATTTGTATCACCCTTCACTGTATCACCCTTCATTTGTATCACCCTTCATTTGTATCACCCTTCACTGTATCACCCTTCATTTGTATCACCCTTCATTGTATCACCCTTCACTGTATCACCCTTCATTTGTATCACCCTTCACTGTATCACCCTTCATTTGTATCACCCTTCACTGTATCACCCTTCATTTGTATCACCCTTCACTGTATCACCCTTCATTTGTATCACCCTTCACTGTATCACCCTTCATTTGTTCACCCTTCACTGTATCACCCTTCATTTGTATCACCCTTCACTGTATCACCCTTCATTTGTATCACCCTTCACTGTATCACCCTTCATTTGTATCACCCTTCACTGTATCACCCTTCATTTGTATCACCATTAGAAAAAGCCCCTGTTTTAGGCCAGGAAAAATTAGTCGGTGTCTCTGATATAGACCGTGATACTCTCTTCCATTATTACCTAAAAATGAACCATCTTTTCTCATACACGTCTTCTACTACCCTTCAAACAAACCTCTTGGCAAGCTGTTACTGAAGACTTATAATGACACGATAAACAAAATTACAGCAAGTACATGACACAATCTGACCATTCACCAATTCACAACGAGACGTGTTTTAACTGTTCATTACCTTGTTAAGTTTGTAATGAGTGCGTGCAGGTGTGTTTTTAAGGGTGTGGGTTTAGTTGAACGTACACACCTACCTTGAAGCGGCCAAGAGTACACCACACAAGCACTGAGAGGAATTAGGTGTTAGGGAACAGCGGCCTTGGCAGCTGACTTTGCCTGACTATGATGTAATCGTTGCGTCACCCGCCTAGCTAGACCGACTATTTAGATAACACTTTTCTTCTTCATTCTAAGTTTGCTAAGTGTTTTTGAGTATTTTGTTGCATCGTGTTAATTTAGTTTTTCATATCTATGTATCTGTGTTTTTCTCGGTGGTTTCTGTGTTTTATTATTTGTTATGTAGATATTTTGTGATTTTTTTGTGTCTGAAGGCTCTCTCTCGAACTCGTGACTGTAAACGGCTGAAAATCACCAACACTCAACAGGGAAGATAAAGGTAATATAAGATGCAAATAGTTCAATAAAAAGGAAAAATTGTGAAAAAGAGAAAAATGTATTAGAGTTTTTGTTTTAGGTATGTGTCCGGGGGTATAATTACAGACCAAAGTCGCGGCCATGGTTTGGGACGCGTTTGTTTACATGAATGACGAGCGGGGTCAGGGGGAAGGGTATTCGCGGACGGTCAAAAAATAAAAGAGGAAGGTTTTTCTATGGCATCTTGCGTTGGGAGGGGGGAATGATGATTATGCACCAGGAGAATTTATGGGGGTTTTTTGGGGACCCCTAACAGACTTTAGCGGCGGGTAGGGGTAGAAAAAGTCATTCACCATGGTCTCGATCGCGCGCTGGACTAGAGCTCTTCTTTTCTTCTTGTGCCCTTTCGCTTATTTGCTTCATAGGTCCTCTTAAAACTTCGTCCCTTTCTTAACAAATTTGCAACTCCCTTGTTTATTTCACCTGGGATGCTACCGTAAGACATTTTCATTATTTTTCGATCCTTATTTTAATATCCCAACGAACGCTGTCTATCTATCCCGCCCGGTGGTCCTGTCTCCGTATCTCATGTGTATTCGTACTATCTTTATCCATTCCTCCGTCTTTTTCTGGATATTTATAACTGTTCTTTTCATAGGCGGTGGATTTGACTACATTCTCCTATATAGTTTTGTTACCCGTGGCGATGTGTGGTTTTCTTGAATGGCTGAGAAATCATCTTTCTTTATGTTTCCCTTTGGGGGGGATTTGGGAAATCTAAAAACTCCGTACTCCTCTCTCCTTTCCTCTCTCTCTCGCCTCGCTCTCGCTCTCGCTCTCGCTCTCGCTCTCTCTCCTCCTCTCTTTTTATTATTTTAATTTTAAATGTTATACATTTGGTGTTATTAAGGTAAAGCTCTAGGTTTTACACTAAGCTATTTTAAGCTACATGAAATTAAAACAAACTTCATATAAAAATAAAATTTTAGGAATCAACCGCTTTTCATCCCCCCTTAAAGTCTTGTAGCGAGGCGTGGGGGTGGGGCTTTTTGGTGAACAAAACTGGTTCCAAGCGGCCGTAGCGGGTAAGAGGAACGTAGGTGGTGTTGTTGGAGGGGGCCCTTGTTTCTGTTGGGCGCAATAAGGGGGGGGGCCGGGAGAGTTTGATGGGGCCAGGTGGGGGTTGGAGTTTTTTATGCCTGTGCTTTTGACACAAAAACCTGCCACATCCCTGCGTCCTGGGGGGGGGTTGGAAGAAGTCAGGGGGGGGGGTGGGGCGTTTGCGTTAACCAGTCCCCTGGTCTTCTCTGGGGCGGGGTTAGGGTGGCCAATTTAGGAGGCGGGCAGGAGACCGTGCTAGGGGGGAGTATTCCATAGACGTACCTGAGCTTGAACAGGATCTCAACCCCCTGGTACCCTAGGAAGGTGGAATCGCCGGACACAGCTGAGTCCCCCACCCCGAGTTTTTAGCAACTCTCCTGAAATGACTGGTAAAGGTCATCCCGCGTAAAACCCCACCCCGGATGGAAATGGACCCCCTAAAGGGAGGTGACTGCCTCAAGCGTACTTCCGGTGCAGGCAGGTTGCGATGTCCTGCTGCGGGAGATTAAGCAAGCCGGGGTTTTTGTCAGGGGCAGGGCTGACCTGCTATCGACTACTCCAGGTGCGATGTTTTTCAATCCCAATGGATGGGGACACCGTGTCCTGCCAGTCACGTCTGTCGCAGGGGAAAGGAAAGGGGTGCAGTCATCAGCGTGGGCCTGGGCCTCAGGAATGAGCTGGAGAATGTCATTGAATAGACATTCCACAGAAAAGGCCCGAGTACGCTGCCCTGCGGGCGCTGGCGTGATGGGTTGCTGGCTGGGAAATGTGGCCGTTGATCAGCACCCGTAAGGTCTGTCTTGGAGGTTGTTCCTGGATGAGCTGCAGTAGGGGCCGCGCACGTCCCAGGCTCCTCAGCTTGGCAGCGAGACCTCGGTGCCACACCCTGTCAAAGGCTCCCGGCGATGTCCAAAGCCCCCGACAAAGGTGTCCATTCTCTAATCCGCGAGTGGTTCCAGGAAGCAGACTGAAGGAGGGCAGGTCTGCAGCTGACCTTCCTCGCCTGAAACCAAATTGCTTTGGGGTTGAGGGGGATGGTGGGCGTCCAAGAAGGTGTTGGATCTTGGCGGTGAGAGGGCCCCCAGGAATTTTTTCCCAAACAGTGGTGAGGAGGAAATTGGGCGGTAGTTCTTTGGGTCTCGTATACTGTTTTTTTTTGTGGATGGCCACACTCTTTCTCCTTTCCATTTCGTGGGCCAACTTGCACGAGGAAAGGATGTTGGGTTTAAGATGATGGTGGATGGTGGAGCGAGCTGGCAGCACATCCCTTTAGTAGGTGAGGGCTGATGTTGCGGGCCCTAGCGCCTTCTTGGGATCTATTTGCCGCAGCTGATGTTCTACTTCCTTATTGTTAAATGCGAGACTCTCCAGAGAGGCCCTGGTGAGGGATGGTATCTCTGGGGTCGCGTGAGGGTCTGGGCACCGACATCTTAAAAGAAAAATGAGCTGCCAACAGCTCAGCCTTGTCCTTGTTTCGGACAGCCACTGACCCGTTTGGTCTGGTGAGCGGCGGGAAAGGTGTTGTCAGCAAGAGGCCTTGCTGCCTTCCTTCACTCCCACCACCACTCCTTACTGCTCACTGACTGACCGCTGTACTTGGCCTTTAAGTCCTCTCTCCAGCGTTGTATGGCCTGCTTTTGGACCTGGTACATGGTCTGCAGGCTTCTTTGTGCCGATGTTTGTTAGTGGAGGGTTGGGACTTGTACCGCAGCCAGGCCTGCTCTTGTTGTGAGCAGCTCTCCTACACTGAAAACCAAACCTGATCATGGGGTTTGGATTTGTAGGTTTTGCTGGCTATATGGTTTTTCTGGAGGGATAGGAGGAGGTTGGCGAAGGTCTCCGCTTGTGTGTTAACGTCGCCGTGGAGAAGCTCCGTCTACACAATGGAGTCCACTCTCTCCACTCTCTCTCTGCACGACTCTCTCCACTCTCTCTCTGCAACGACTCCCTCTCTCCCTCTCTCTCCTCTTCTCTCTTCTCTCTCTCTCTCTCTCTCTCTCTCTCTCTCTCTCTCTCCTCTCTCCTCTCTCTCTCTCTCTATCTCTCTCTCTCTCCTCTCATCTCTCTTCTCTCTCTCCTCTCTCTCTCTCTCTCCCCCCCCCCCCCTTGCGCATTTTTTTTAGCCTCATAGCAGATCTGTCATTGTTGTGTAAAGGTCTTGACAAGGCTAAGGTACCCGGCAAATCTTCGCTCAACAGGCCCCTAATGACACAGGGACTACCACGTATAGGTCTCGCGGCCTCTTGTAGCTTCCTTATTTTCTTATGACACTCTAGTAGTTCCTCAAGGGCTGCTATTTCTTCAGGATCCATCTCATCCTCTCTTTTCTCTCCTAGACACTTGTAATGATCTTGATATGAAGGTTTAAGCACTGAGAAAGGCGGAGGAGGAAACGCAGAATGCCATAGGAATGTCCTGTTTTATCTATGCTCTGATATAAGGGAAGGGAGAGGTGGTGGATGGGTAGCTATAGGAGATATGATACAAGGGTGGAGGGGAGGGAGTGGGTGGGGTCAGGGGGTGTAAACCGTGTATGGGGATGTACTGTACTAAGTAACTGTTGTGAAATGGGAAATGATTCGAGAAAATTTCGAACAAATCGTATTTTTTTCCCACGGATATGGTGTGGATATAACAGATGAAGAGAAAGATGACAGATGACATGGCGTGACGGCGTATATATAACGTGATCTATGGCAGCGGACGACACAAGAGGATAGAGACACAGAAAGAGGTGAGGAATGATATACTGACTTGGTAGAAATAATACTGCTTTGTAACTTGTACAAATAATTCGTCTCACGTTGGATTTCATGGCCATATTTTGAAAGTTTCTGAGACTTAAAACTTGACTGTAACTTTACTCCTGTGATACAAAGTTTGGTGTGATTGAAATAATGTTTGAATCCGCAATGTAAGGCTAATGTTGACTTAACTTAACCCATTGAGACCCAGAACGTAATTTTCCATTGTAATATGACTACCATTAAACGGTTTTTAGTGAGTATAAGCAATATTTTATAGATATGACCTGTTTAATATCCTTGTTAACTAACTAATGTGGTATATTAAGTAAC